>QXEO01001014.1:0-176942 GCA_007115705.1 Dactylis glomerata
CGGAGCTAGCGAGCTCCCCTGTTATGGCGATTTTTGCCAAGCAATCCGCCATGGGCAGAGCCCTACCTGAAATTTCTGACGAACAAGAAGCTTCCCGAAGACGAAGTTGAAAAAAGACAAATCGAGCGTAGAGCCAAAGCGTACACCATCATAGATGGTCAATCTACAAACGAAGCACCTCGGAGTTTTCATGAAGGCATATCCCAAGTGGACGGAATCGAAATACTAAGAGAGATCCACGAAGGCGAATGTGGGCATCATGCCACCGCCAGATCCCTAGTAGCTAAAGCATTCCGCCATGGATTCTACTGGCCAACAGCCAAGGCAGATGCAGACCGCATTGTGGAGCTATGCCATGGTTGCCAGATGTACTCCAAGCAAACCCATATGCCCGCCACAGCACTGCATACGATTCCCATAACTTGGCCTTTTTGCAGTCTGGGGGCTGGACATGGTGGGTCCGCTAAAAACAGCATTCGGGATTTACACATCTCCTGGTAGCGGTAGACAAATTCACGAAGTGGGTGGAAGCTAAGCCCATCAGAAAACTTGATGGCAAAACTGCCCTCAAATTTGTCAAGGACATTGTGGTTAGATTCGGCATCCCACATAGCATCATCACCGATAATGGCACTAATCTGTCTCAGGGAGAAGTTGAAGAATACTGCCATCACAATGGAATCCGCCTTGACCTAGCATCTGTGGCACATCCACAGTCTAATGGCCAAGTTGAGCGGACCAACGGACTAATCATGTCAGGGATTAAACCACGCCTAGAAGCACCGCTGCACAGAGCAGCTGGAGCCTGGGCAGAGGAGTTGACATCTGTGCTGTGGAGTCTATGGACCACGCCAAACAGATCAACTGGCCTAAGCCTTTCTTCTTAGTCTACGGAGCAGAGGCAATCTTGCCAAGTGATGCTCAGTACGATTCTCCAAGAGTCGAGGCCTACAAGGAAGAAGATGCAGAAGCGTCCAGACAACTATCTGTGGACCTGCTGGAAGAAGAACGGGACCTAGCAGCCCAGAGATCCGCCATCTACCAGCAGAATCTCCGCCGCTATCACAGCCGGCGAGTTCGCCAACGCTCGTTCAAAGAAGGTGACCTGGTGCTACGTCTGAAACAGCACAAGTCCCACAAGCTATCCCCGCCTTGGGAAGGACCCTTCGTCATCAGCAAAGCTCTACTGAATGGTTTCCTACTACTTCGTTGATATTCGCGAGCTAGATAAGCGACCAAGTAAGAAGCGCAAACGAGAGACCCTGACGATATCTACGACGAGACAGATCGTCCATGGAACATCGCACAGCTACGTCCTTTCTACACTTAGCACTACCTAGCTATGTAATAGGCACCTCTATATGATCAATGAAATAAAGCATTTGGGTTCACTCTTGATTGTTTCTGAGTCTTTTACCTCCTTTATTGTTCATTTAGATCGTATAGAACCTTTTGCGCAATTGTGCTTTGCACTTGCGTCTCTTTTAAATCCGCCATAAGCGGTCCCGCGTAGCTTTTTTTTATGTTTTGATCTTCATCCGATGTTTTCTGTGTGGATTCCAGAGTAGTGACTTTTTGACGATCTAAGCCGCCATCTGCTACGGGTCTGGACGGTTGCTATTAAGTATCGTCGCCCTAGCGGATTGTTCGTGCGAAGATTCGCCATCTCACGAAAAGTCAAGCACAGAGAGCCAGGATGGCGGATCGCATAATCCTACGCGTGAATTTTTTTTTACAAAGTGTTGTTTTTTGGGCATGCAAAAACTGCAAGTTGCATAAAATTAGCCTGGCAGTTTCTTCGCGCAATCAAACCACTTCACAAAAAACAAATTGCAAGAGTTCAAAAGCATTCCACTGATCCGCCACAAGCAGATCAGTTGCAGTGCACAAGCATTCACACGCAGTTTAAGTTTAGATTACAGACCCACTCAGGGGCCGAATTAATGCAAGTTTTTTCCTGCCATATCGCAGGGCACATCTCAAAAGATGGTGGAACCTTGGATGACACCTCGTCATCGCCATCACCACCTGCGGTTGCCGCAGAGCGGATGCCGAAGCCTGGCTTGGCGACCCTGGCAGCTCGTATGCTTCATAGTATACGTTCAACTGAGTGCAAAGGGCACACGTGATCGTAATCCAAGCACGCTCTACCGGATGGCGGCCTCGTCCACCGGCGCGCCGTCCTCGCCGCTCTCGGGATGCCGGAGGTGAGCTGGTCCAGGTCCATCTGGATAGTGGGCCTTCGCCAAGTCAACTCTGTCCTGGCACCACCCTGATGACCCACAAGTATAGGGGATTCGCAACAGTCTTCGAGGAAGTATTACCCAATTTATTGATTCGAACACAAGGGGAGCAAAGAATATAATGTAAGCCTTAACAGATGAGTTGTCAATTCACCTGCACCTGGAAACAGTCTCACTCGCAGCGGTTTATCAGTAGCAACAGTTTTATAGTGGTGACAGTAGGAAAACAGTAACAGCAGTAGTAAAATAGCAGCAGTAGAAGTACGGTTGTAAACAGTAGGAACAAATACTGTAGGCATAGGGATGGATAACGGGCGTTGCATGGATAAGATAATCATGAAATCAATGAGATACGGGCATTGCAGATAGAATAATGATAAGCATCCTAGTACAAAAATCATAGGCATGTGTTCCGTATATAGTCGTACGTGCTCACAGGAGAAACTTGCACGACATCTTTTATCCTACCAGCCTGTTGCAGCAGGGCCTCAAGGGAAACTACTGGTAATTAAGGTACTCCTTTTAATAAAGTACCGGAGCAAAGCATTAGCAACTCGGTGAACACATGTGATCCTCACATCAATAGCCATCCCTCCGGTTATCCCAATTTCTGTCACTTTGGGGCCTCGGGTTCCGGACAACAATATGTGTATACAACTTGTAGGTAAGACCATAAACAACAAGTATCATCATAGAAATAATAACATGTTCAGATCTGAAATCATGGCACTCGGGCCCAAAGTGACAAGCATTAAGCACAACAAGTTGCAACAATGTCATAGGCACTAAATAAAGATACTAGGCACTATGCCCTATCAATATCATATCAAATTACATGAACAATCTCATCCAATCCCTACCATCCCCTCACCTACAGCGGGGGAATTACTCACACATGGATGGGGGAGTCATGGATGGTCGATGGAGGAGCGTCGGTGGTGATGGTGATGAAGATCTCCTCCGAATCCCCGTCCCGGCAGGGTGCCAGAACGGAGTTTCTGGTTCCGAATCGCGGTTTTTGATGGCGGCGGCGCAGCGGAAGTCTATCTGGGAAAAACGCCGTCTCCCCGATCTTAAGTCGTCAGGGGGGTATATGTACGCGAGAGAGGAAGTCGAGAGGGGGCCTGGGGCCACCTCACATAGGGGTGGCGCGGCCAGGGCTGGGCCGCGCCACCACCTTGTGACGATGCCTCGAGCCACTTCTCCCTCCGGTCTTCTGGCTCCGTGGGTCTTCTGGTGAAATATGATTTTTGGTGATTTTTCCCGAATTTTTACTGGAAGTTGAATTTCTGCACAAAAACGAGACACCAGAGCAATTCTGCTAAAAACAGCGTCAGTCCGTGTTAGTTGTATTCAAAACACACAAATTAGAGGAGAAACAATAGCAAAAGTGTTCGAGAAAGTAGATACGTTTTGGACGTATCAACTCCCCCCAAGCTTAGCTATTTGCTTGTCCTCAAGCAATTCAGTTAACAACTGAGAGCGATAAAAGAAACTTTCACGAACACATTTGCTCATATGATGTATATATACTAACTATGTGATCAAGTACTCAGGCAATTCATAATAAGAAATATGCAACTAATGTCACCTCATAGTCAAGCAAGCTATGAAAGAGTGCCAATGCACTAATAACAAGTAACATGTGCAAGAGAAGCTACAAGATTGTGATATGCATAAACGATATGAAAGAATGGTATCCCACTTGCCTTTATTTGTAGAGCAAAACATAAATGCTGAGGCACCTCTGAAGTCCAAGGGAAGACTAGAAGTAGAAATATCAAAGATACAAGCATCATAGTTATACCACAATTAACCGTGTTCTGGGACAAGCACATCACACTAAGAATAACAGCTATGCTCTCAAGAAGTGCTTAAAAGTTAGAAGATGGTGACACAACATAAAAGTAAATGAATGGCCCTTCGCAGAGGGAAGCAGGGATTTAACATGTGCTAGAGCTTTTCATTTGTAAAACAGAGATAAAAGGTTCTTTTGAGAGGTGGTTGTTCTATGTTAACGACTAGCAATGGGGACTTACTATCTTCCATAATAAACAAGTGAGAGCGGTTCCGAGTTCTTTGAAAATTGGCACATTGGTGCTCTTTTATAAAGCTTTGGCACTCCTCCCCACCTTTTTCCTTTCTCAAACCATGGCTAAGCGATTCCATCGGGTGCCTACCAACTTTCACATTCCATTGGAGGAGTGCCTTTTTTTCTTTCTTTTAGAATTAAGATTATAATGGTCTGACCAGCTCCCTTGCAAAATTAATGACGAGCAGATGAAGCTGCCTAGTCGAGGGGTACTTAATTTAATATGGAAGATAGCAATTCCGACCACTACGTCCCCATGAGCTAAAAACAGTGGCACAAAATGAGAAGTAGTTGAAAGTTTTGAAAGGTAGCACATGAAAATTTACTTGGAATGGCTTACAAATACCATGCATAGGAATTTATAGTGGACTCTTTGGAAGACTTGGTTTTGGTAAAAGGATGCACGAGTAGAGCTCATACTCAGTACAAGTGAAGGCTAGCAAAAGACTGGGAAGCGACAATCGAGAGAGCAATAACTATCATAATCATGCTTGCGACAAAACAAAATTAATATAGGCATAAAAATGATACAAGAACTCTGAGGCAATTTAGATCATTGAGGCTTAATTGACTTTTTAGTTCAGTCATATGCATGCTTGAGCATGTGCCAAGTCGATTCAAATGGAGCTTTCAGAGGTGGATACCACAATATCATACCATACTATGAATAAAACAATGCATGCAAGCGTCTACATGACATGCTACAGGCTAATAGCAGATTGAAACTAATTATATGAAAGCAAGAACTACAAAACATCCATTAGATGACATATACCTTACATGAACTGACTAAGCATGTCCACATAGATGAGTATATGTACAAAAATGAAAACAAATAGAGTTCATACCAGCCTCTTACCACATCTCGGACTGTCATATGTCGTCATTATTGCTCTTCACTTGTGTGGCTTGAATAGTGTAAAATGAATACCAAGCTCCAATAGAGTAACGGGAGACTGAACTCTGCAACAAACTTTACAAAACCAAAGAAGAACAACAAATATTTTTGGAGTTTTTCAAATAGCAAACCGAAATAGCAAGTAAAGCAACCAAGGGTAGAAAACTAAGAACCAAATAGAGAGAAACAACGGAAATATTTTTGGTCTTTTTGTGTTTTGGAAGCAATGAAAACTAGAACGAGAATAGTAAAGAAAGCGAAACATGAATATACAAAGGTCCGACAGAATACGATATGTAGATGAGTGAATCGTCGGCGTACCTCCCCCCAAGCTTAGGCTTTTGGCCTAAGTGGAGATCAATGCCGGCTCTGGTAGCTGCTCCAAGCCGGTGGGTCATCATAGGAGTAATCGCACCCTGGTTCCCGTGAAGATGAAGCTGATGGCGCATAATCATAATAAGGCTGCTCGTATGGAAAATTCATGGTGTTGGAGGGCTGCCCCGACTCTTCGGTGCCCTCCTCATCGTGCACAGGCGGCGGGTGCTCCCCTATGTATGCGTCAAGCTCATCTTCAGTAAGCGACCATCCATTCCTGCGATCAAGGTTAAACAAAAGAGGTGCAGGCAAACGGATTGATCGTTCAGTCTTTACTACCTTCCAGGTAGTCTTCTTGAAAAGGGTTAGCTCAAATGTTAAATTAATCAAACTGGCAGGAGGAGAAATAAACTTATGTTGAACCATAGCATCAAGGCCAAGTTTCTCCTCGGGGAACTGAAAATCTCGAAAATGAGGCAAAACACCATGAAAAGCTAACAGGCGTGAAGCTATAAGCCCCCCACAGATTCCCCCTTTCTCACGATTAATATCTAGACGGAAAGCTATTAAGGCACCCAAGTTGTAAGTTCTATCACGCCTTAAAGCAGCAGCAATAAAAGCTAGATCATGGAGAGACAATTTACTTGCCGATTTCCTAGCAAGAACACATTTGGTAATGAAGAAGGCAAAATATCGAATGGATGGAAAATGAATGTTTCGAATTTTACCACCCTCTCCTGTGAAGCTTCTTCCTTGACAAATCTCCTCGTACAGTTCTAACAATTGCCTTGGTTGTCCCTTTATCTTCTCAAGCGATCCCCACTGTGGTACTCTGATAACTGTGCAGAAAACATCGAGAGGCAAGTTCACAGATTTGTTATAAATTTTATAATGAACCATGGGGTTAGAAGTGGACCAACTAAATCTGAAATCCTGCACCACAGACATTGTTAGTTTAACATATTGGGGAGGTTCACCCTCAACAAAATATTCTAATCCCGCATTAGAAAGCAAGGTTTGAAAATCATGAAGAATTCCAGCAGCACTCAAGAATGCCGAGCATGGATAGAGTGAAGGAAAAACCTTCTCTTCACGGTGAACTTTCATAACATCATGCACTTCTAGATCATGCTGAGAGAGTTGATACACATTCTCCTCCATTTCTGAAATTTTTTCAACAAACTCATAAAAAGTGATTTAAGGACAAGCAAATGTAGGAAACTACTATAGTGAGTCACTAGAGAGCTATCATGCATCAAAATAATCTTCCTAAACAATAGAACAAGCATGCATACTCATTTATACTGTCACCTACAATGCTAAAATACTCAAGAAATACTTTACCAAAAGAAAATCTACTTGGACAAGTGGAGGAGTCACATACCGGAGAGCAAATGATCCAAGTTTCAGCAAAAATGTTGGGCAGAACAAGGAGATCGAAAATCTGGGTGAAGAACAGCAAGAACTCGAGCTTGAGCAAATGGGTCGGTGTTTTTCGGGAGAGAGAAAGAGCAGGGGAAGAAGAGATGAGTGAGGGGCCTGGTGGGGCCCCCTCACACATGGGTGGCGCGGCCAGGGCTGGGCCGCGCCACCTGTGTGTGAGGTGGCGTGGCTGCCCCACCCGGTGCCTCCCAGGTGTCTCTCTGCCCCATTTTTGACATAAAATTTATAAAGAATTTTCTGGAATTTTTCGAGAAACTTTATTTTCGAGGATTTTTCAAAAATTGGCATATCGATAAAACTCAGAAAAATGAGGATGAAAAGATTTCAAGCAAATCAAAACTAAGCATGCAGCAGCTCTGAGATACTCTTAATCATACAACTAAACTGAAGGAATAAAATTTGATGAAAGTAAATATAAGTGAGGTGGAGTAGATGCGGTGAAAACGAAGTTTCGTTCATATAAATTCACTTTGCTAACAAGGTTGATCAAGTCTTGTTACCAAACTAACTTTATATGAGGCAAAACTTTGCATATCACTTAATGCTTATGTTACCTCAACTTTGATAGGTATAGCCCCAACCATAAAAATTTGATATTCTTCCTTGGGCTTTTGCTCTGAACAAATAATTTGACCAACTTTGATGGTCTCAACATGCTTGATTGAATTTAGAGCATTTCTCCTATCAATCTTCTTGGGAAAATACACCGTATATTCTTTGTCATTAACATTACAAGTGACTTTTCCTTGATTGCAATTAATAACAGCCCCTGCAGTGTTTAGAAAAGGTCTCCCAAGAATAATAGACATATTATCATCTTCAGGCATTTCTAACACAACAAAATCAGTTAATATTAAACAGCTGTTAGCAACTTGAACAGGAACATTCTCACATATACCAATAGGAATAGTAGTAGACTTATCAGCCATCTGCAAGGATATATCAGTTGAAACCAATTTTTCTAGATCAAGTCTCTTATAAAGAGAAAAAGGCATTACACTAACTCCAGCTCCCAAATCACATAAAGCAGTTCTAACATAGTTATTTTTAATGGAGCAAGGAATAGTTGGTATACCTGGATCTCCAAGCTTCTCTGGAACTTTACCATCAAAAGAATAGTTAGCAAGCAAAGTGGAAATTTCCTCACTAGGAATTTTCCTTTTGTTAGTGACAATATCTTTCATATACTTTGCATAAGGAGGCATTCTAATAGCATCAGTCAAAGGAATTTGCAAAAATAAAGGTCTCATCCATTCACAAAACCTGTTGTAGTGTTCTTCTTCCTTGGACTTGTGTTTCTTACTAGGAAAAGGCATTGGCTTCTGTACCCAAGGTTCCCTCTCCTTGCCATGCTTGTTGGAAATGAAGTCTTCTTTGGTGTACTTTACATTTTTATCACTCTTTTCCGGTTCTTCTTCAGCTTCTTCTTTATCTTCTTCTTTATCATCTCCTGGTTTTGTTTCAGCATCAGAAATAGAAACACTGTTAGGATCTTTACCTGCATCAGAGGATTCTGCAGTTGTTTTATGCTTCTTCTTCTTCTTGGGAGGAATATCATCACTTGAAGTGCGTTGAGAATCTTGCTCAACCCTCTTAGGATGTCCTTCAGGATATAATGGATCTTGAGTAGCGGCACCACTTCTTGTGCGTATTTCACATGCTTGCTTCTCTCTTGCAGCATTAACTAGCAGATCTTGCTGCACTTTGGTAAGCTGATCAATTTGTGTTTGAATCATTTGAAAATGTTTAGCAAGTATCTTCACATCATTGGCGGTTCTCTCCACAATATCCCGCATCTTGTTAATAACTCTAGAATTCTCCAACAGATGATTATGCACCATTCTATTAAAATTCTCTTGTTTAACAATAAAATTATCAAACTCATCTAAGCATTGATCAGGAGGTTTAGTGTAAGGAATATCTCTTTCATCAAAGCGCTGGAGAGAGTGTACCTCAATAGTAGATGAGCGAGGGATTGGCTTACATAATTCTTCAATAGGAGGTAAATTCTTCACATCTTCGGCCTTAATACCTTTCTCCTTAAGAGCTTTCTTAGCCTCCTTCATAACTTCATCATTTAATTCAATCATCCCTCTCTTCTTCGGTGTGGGCTCTGTAGATGGCGCAGGAGTTGGTGCAGGTGCTGGCTCAACTAAAGTCCAATCATCATGATTCCGGCTTATTTTAGCCATTAACTCCTCTGCTTCAGCCGGAGTTCTTTCCCTGAAAACACAACTAGCACAACTATCCAAATATGACTTAGATTCATCCGTTAGTCCATTATAAAATATATCAAGGAGTTCATTTTTAGGCAATGGTTCTTTAGGCAAAGCTCTAATTAAAGAACAAAACCTTGTCCAAGATTCAGGCAATTTCTCTCCTTTTCCCTGTTCAAAATCAAAGATTTCCTGCACAGCAGCATGTTGAGCACTAGCGGGAAAATATTTCTGAAAGAAAGCATTAACCAAAGCAATAGGACTAGTAAGAGATCCAGGAGACAAGCTATTAAACCAAATTTTAGCAGCATCCTTCAATGAGAAAGGAAAAATCTTAGCAACAAAGTAAGTGCGGAGCTTAATATCATCAGAAAACAAATTACTCAAAGTAGAAAGCTCATTCATGTGCTCCATAGCACTCTCATCTTTAGTACCACAAAAAGGAGTTTTCTCAACAATAGATATGTAAGATAAATCCAAAGAGAAATCATAATCTTTGTCTCTAATATTGATAGGAGAAGCAGCAAACTTAGGATCAGGAGACAAATTATATCTAACAGAACGTCTAGCAAGAAGCTCTTTAACATTACCTGCATCACGAGCAGCACGTGCTTCTGCAATAAAATCATCATTAAGCTCAATATAAGCATCATCATCATAATCATCACTAGGACATTCCCTAGACTCAGGTGAACTAACAGGTGTAACAGTGGTGTTTCCCAACTTAGCTCTAGCAATAGTAGCCTCTAAAAAGGAACCTAGTGAACCTCTCTCATCAAGTACAGTAGAAGCATCATCTAAATTATCAGTGGCACTTTCAATCTCAGCAGAAGTAGTAGCAGTAGCGTGTGGGTGTGGTGGTGTAAGCAACTTACTCATAACAGATGGCGAATCAAGAGCAACAGAGGTGTTGAGAGTCGTACCTCTTCTTGTAGTGGATGGCAATATAGGAACTTTTCCATCACGAGGTTTACCCATGATGAAAGGATTACAGTGAACAATATGAATACCAAGTGAACTTACAGATAAAGCTATGCTCCCCGGCAACGGCGCCAGAAAATAGTCTTGATGACCCACAAGTATAGGGGATCGCAACAGTCTTCGAGGGAAGTATTACCCAATTTATTGATTCGACACAAGGGGAGCCAAAGAATATATGTAAGCCTTAACAGATGAGTTGTCAATTCACCTGCACCTGGAAACAGTCTCACTCGCAGTGGTTTATCAGTAGCAACAGTTTTATAGTGGTGACAGTAGGAAAACAGTAACAGCAGTAGTAAAATAGCAGCAGTAGAAGTAACGGTTGTAAACAGTAGGAACAAATACTGTAGGCATAGGGATGGATAACGGGCGTTGCATGGATAAGATAATTCATGAAATCAATGAGATACGGGCATTGCAGATAAATAATGATAAGCATCCTAGTACAAACAATCATAGGCATGTGTTCCGTATATAGTCGTACGTGCTCACAAGGAGAAACTTGCACGACATCTTTTGTCCTACCAGCCTGTTGCAGCAGGGCCTCAAGGGAAACTACTGGTAATTAAGGTACTCCTTTTAATAAAGTACCGGAGCAAAGCATTAGCACTCGGGGGCCTCAAGGGAAACACATGTGATCCTCACATCATAGCCATCCCCTCCGGTTATCCCAATTTCTGTCACTTTGGGGCCTCGGGTTCCGGACAACAATATGTGTATACAACTTGTAGGTAAGACCATAAACAACAAGTATCATCATAGAAATAATAACATGTTCAGATCTGAAATCATGGCACTCGGGCCCAAAGTGACAAGCATTAAGCACAACAAGTTGCAACAATGTCATAGGCACTAAATAAAGATACTAGGCACTATGCCCTATCAATCTCATATCAAATTACATGAACAATCTCATCCAATCCCTACCATCCCCTCACCTACAGTGGGGGAATTACTCACACATGGATGGGGGAGTCATGGATGGTCGATGGAGGAGCGTCGGTGGTGATGGTGATGAAGATCTCCTCCGAATCCCCGTCCCGGCAGGGTGCCAGAACGGAGTTTCTGGTTCCGAATCACGGTTTTTGATGGCGGCGGCGCAGCGGAAGTCTATCTAGGAAAAACGCCGTCTCCCCGATCTTAAGTCGTCAGGGGGTATATGTACGCGAGAGAGAAAGTCGAGAGGGGGCCTGGGGCCACCTCACATAGGGGTGGCGCGGCCAGGGCTGGGCCGCGCCACCACCTTGTGACGATGCCTCGAGCCACTTCTCCCTCCGGTCTTCTGGCTCCGTGGGTCTTCTGGTGAAATATGATTTTTGGTGATTTTTCCCGAATTTTTACTGGAAGTTGAATTTCTGCACAAAAACGAGACACCCGAGCAATTCTGCTGAAAACAGCGTCAGTCCGTGTTAGTTGTATTCAAAACACACAAATTAGAGGAGAAACAATAGCAAAAGTGTTCGAGAAAGTAGATACGTTTTGGACGTATCACACCCCGAGCAGAGGACAGTTTCCAGTCCGCCACCAGCCCTGGCACCAGCAGAAGCTTCTGTGTGAGCGCGATGGCGGAGAGGTTGGAAGAACCCGCTATCTGCAGGCTCCCGCACGCTTGGCGACCAGCGCTGAGAAGGCCATCCAGCTCCTTCCTCGCTGCGTCGGTGGCCATGCGCAAGCCCTCAGCGGTGTCCACCTCGCCCTGCCCCAAAGCGACTGCATAGCGGAAAAGAAGACGCATCATGCACGGCATAGCAGAAATTGAAAAACTTTACGTTATAAGAAGAAATGGTACCTAGCAAGTTGTCCTGGAAGTGATGGAGGAGCTCGTTAAAGCCTTCACGCCGCTTCTCAAAATCAGCGGCGGCTTTGCGGAGGTCCGCTATCTCCTTGTCCTTCTTCTTGCCCTAGTTCTCCTGGTCCTTCAGCTGCCTCTCGAGGGTGGCGTTTTCAGCCAGCGATTTCCGGAGCTGTTCATTCAGCCCATCCATCGCAATGGCATGGCCCTTCTTCATCCCCTCAAGTGTGGACTTGAGCTTGGCAGCATCTGCATGGCGGAATTTCGTCAGCTCAGCATTGATTGAATAAGCATAAAGGAAAACAAACTTGTTAAGGTAAATTACCGCTATTCTCAAGCTGCTGCTGCAAGTCCGCCACAAGAGCGATTTTGGCTGCCAGCTCCTCCTCCTGCGAGCTGACAACCTGGACCAGGTCTTCCACCACCTTCTTGTAATTCTGGCAAAACAAATTTGAAGTGTTAGTTACTCTTAGAGCATCATGATGGATAGAATCCGCCATGACGCTCGGGGGCTACTCATGTTAATTTTTTAGTCACTCTTAGAGCATCATGATGAATAATTATCCGCCATGATGCTCGGGGGCTACTTATGCTGATTTTTTCTTCCTAAGAGCTTTATGCCGGATAGTTATCCGCCATAACGCTCGGGGGCTACTCAGTATGAAAATTAAAAAGTTCTCTATAGAGCACTGTGTGAACTACCAGCGCTCGAGGGCTAAGCTATTCAAAAACTTACAGAAGTCAATCTCGAAGCCCCATAGCGGATCGAATTTGCAAATCCGCCATGGCGCTCGGGGGCTAATGGGAATACATACCTCTTTAACAAGACTGGTTCTCTGAACAAACGCTATCATAGCAGATGACACATTGTTACTGGCCTCCTCTTGTAAATTATCAAGGAGGAAAAGAGCCTCTGATTTCTTCTTCCATTTCGAGGCCTCCCCAGCTCCTGCGTCCATCTGGACTGCTTTTCCACTAAAACTTACTTTCTTGGCACCTTTAGCAGGGCGGTCTAATGGTTCAGCAGTCTTCTCTGGAACATCCGCCACCTTGCTAGTATGCTGAGAGGAAGTGGAAGGCCTAGTTGAGCGAGCAGGAGCATCCGGTGTAGGTGGAACAGCAGCAGGAGACGGCTTGGTCCTTGGAGGTTTTTGGCCAGAAACCTTTCTTCTTCTGTGCGCAGAAGAGACAGATTAGAGTAGTCAAGTTATACATGGTATGAAGGCAAGCTATGATTATCCTTACTTCCGCTCCGGCAGATTTATAGTGGCGGAATGTTCGGGCACGGTGTCCAGATGGCCGCGAAGAGCAGGGGACGAATGGCGAGAGATGACTCTCTTGCCTAGCCCGCGAATGCGCCCGCCAGCACCGCGAACGCCACGAGGAACCGCCATGATAGGTTCATCCGCCACTACCTCTTCCTTCGCCACCTTCTGTCTTTTGGGAGATGAGGATGTCTCGTCCTCATCGTCAGTAAGCTCCTTCGTCCGAGGATAGCGGACGAGACGGCTCAGCTCCGATGGCGGCAGGGAAGAAAGCTGTGGAGAAATGCGAAGTTATTCAAGAAAATTAGCTGTTATGGCGGAATAAGGAGAAACACTCACCTTTGGACAACTGCCATTCTCATACATTGGGATCTTCAACTTCAGAGGCTCATCCCGCTCCACCTTAATGATGCTGCGGATCCGAATCTCGATCTCATCAGCAGATAGTTCCTCCTTGGAATAGCGCTGGAGATCGTCGACTCCACTATAATCGCACATCAGGGCTGGGCGGTATTGAAGAGGCTGAATCCGCCGTGAGATTCAGCAGTGGATGGTGTCAGCACCTGTCAGTCCAGAAAAGACAAGTTTCGAAATCCGCCGTGAGCATAATTGGCATTCATCATCCATTGTAAAATCGTCCATGACGCCCCAGCTATCCTGCTCCTCGGCGGGGCCATCAGCAAAAGACCGAAGGCCAAACTTCCTTTCAGGAGGGGCCTGATCAGCCAGATAGAAGAAGGATCCCCGCCATCCCTTTGCAGAGTCATGAGGGATAATGTAAGGGTAGGATTTCCCTTTCCGAGGAACAAAGGAGATTGATCCGCAATTGCGAGGATCCCCGTTCGTGTCTCGGTTATGGCGGATATTAAAATATAGGCGGAATAAATCGCCGCGTGGGCTGATACCCAGATACCCCTCGCATAGCGCGACGAATCCCGCTAGAGCAGTGAAGCTATTTGGAGCAATGTGGTGTAGCTATAACCTGTAGTGCCGAAGAACGCCCTTCAGGAAGTAAGATGGCGGAAGACTGAGGCCACGATCGATGTGAGATTTCAGTATGACGACCTCTTCTTCTGAAGGAGCTGGCATTGTTGCACCAGGCTCGACCCGCCATCTGGAAATCTCCTTAGCAGCTATGCGGCCTTCTTGTTCCAAGGAGGATAGAATTTCCTCATTCACGTTGCAGGGGTCCCAATCTCCTCCCGAGGTCTCGGGCATGGCGGACTCTGTATCAGAGGACCGCGCAGAGCCTTCAGCAGCTTCGGACTTGGAGGCTTGGCGAGGTGATCCAGGTTCCATGGCGGCTAGTGGCGTGGCGGTAATGACTTCTAAGATTTTGAGCGAAGACGAGGAAGACGATGCCAGCTTGTGGCGGAAAAAGCTACCGGCGGCGAGGTTTTCCGTGGTGGCTCGTCGGAGATGACAAATCTCTCGTGGCGGCGCTGAGGAGAGAGAATGCGACGGGGGTGAATGAGGGGTGACCGGCCGGGGGTGAGTGGCCAGGGTATATATAGACCCCGGACCTTGAGATTCGTGCCCGCCATCACCACCGTTCGTCCTGATCACAGAAACCCTAAACTGGTGACACATGTCCAGGGGTAAAAAAGTAACTAGGTGAAAGCAGTGCGTGCACTGTAAGTCTTGCCCTAGAAGGAACTGTGTGCCGAGATTTACGGCGGATTTCAACGGTATGATCCAACGGATCCCGAAAATCTCGCTAAGATAACTATGTCGCTTGATCCGTTATTTACGGCGGATTAATAGATGAAAGAAGGAGCATCAAGATAACCGCCATCCCGGTGCAGAAGAGCTATGGCGGAAGTAACTCACCAAGAATATGCATGACGGATGTAGATGGCGATCTTGAAGTTCCCTGGGGGCTACTGTTGGGGATATACCAAATAGGTATACCAGCGACGTAGTCCTAAATCAGCACGCCAGGGTGGCCCATCAGGGGTGGTATGGCGGATTCGCTATACCGGGCGGCCCAGTTGCTGAAGTTGCCACGGCGGTACTGGACGCAGGCGCTTATGGCGGATCCGGAGACAGGCCCATGGCGGATTGATGACGATAGGCCCATGGCGGGTTCGGAGACGGCCCATGGCGGGTTGCCTTGTAGTACACGCAGAGGATTTAGTCTAGGACTCCAAGTTGTATCCGCTCCGGTACCAACGTGTAGCCCACGCCAGGCGCCTTTATAAGCCCGGCGTGGAGCAGCCCTTAAGGCAAGATTAGAGTCATACGGCCAATCGCATAGCGAAACAGCCAACCTCATCATTGTAACCAAGCACTTGTTGCCATATAGTGAATTATAGCAGCACGTAGGGTCTCGCCACCGTTGCGGGATCTGAAGCTGGGTAAACTCGTGCTACCACCATCCTGGATCGCTCCTCCGTGTTCACCCCCTTCCACAAACCGCCATACCCCTACCTCTATGGCAGATCTGTTGACGAAACCACGACAAGATGCCCTGACTGCTCACGCCAGGAGCCTCTAAAGTAGTCGATCTATAAGACGGACGACAACGGCAACCGTGGACGTGAGTTCCTTGCATGCGAGAGCTTGCCATATAGAGAGGGGGATAAGGTTAGATCTCACTCCAATTGCTCTGTTTTCTCTCGATTTTCTTGTTATTCCCTCGAATTTGGGATTTAGGGTTCACGTTGTTGTTTTCAGATCCTGAATAAATGCAGGTATTTCGAGTGGATCGATGTGTACGTTCAGAGGATTAAATTGCATGAATCAATTGGCGCTATTGGGGAGCGCAATTTGGGAGGGGGGACTTGCTGTAGAGAATGCGGCGGAGAGAGAAGCCGTTCCGATTATGCCTAATGCTCCCAATGCAGAACTGGTGGAAGTGAAGGGAGAACTGAAGAAAATGAACAAGCAGTTAAGGCAGCTGATCGAGTTGAAGAAGCAAGCTAATCTGATGGCTGGTTGTTTTTTTTGTTGTATAATTGCGATCGGATTCTTATCATTGCTCATCAGGCGCTAGAAGTTGTTACAAGGGATCCCTTGTTACAAATCCATTATTCAGTTACTTGTACTTGTAGTTGTTTTCAAAGTTAGTGTGTGCATTCACCGAAATTACCAAAAAAAAAATAAGTGTTAGGGAATACAGGAATGCTAAAGATAGTTGATAATTGTTAGATGGGTGATAAATAATCCATTCACCGAAATCCCCCAAATATGCCAAATATGTATGTCTCATATTTCTACCAAAATTATACCACTTTTGGGCCGTTTCAAATTACCAAAACTATATTCCCTAAAAGAAAAGGAATGCTAAAGAAAGTTGATAATTGTTAGAGGGGTGATAAATAATCCATTCACCGAAATCCCCCAAATATGCCAAATATGTATGTCTCTTGTTTCTACCAAAATTATACCACTTTTGGGCCGTTTCAAATTACCAAAACTATATTCCCTAAAAGAAAAGGAATGCTAAAGAAAGTTGATAATTGTTAGAGGGGTGATAAATAATCCATTCACCAAAATCCCCCAAATATGCCAAATATGTATGTCTCATGTTTCTACCAAAATTATACCACTTTTGGGCCGTTTCAAATTACCAAAACTATATTCCCTAAAAGAAAAGGAATGCTAAAGATAGTTGATAATTGTTAGAGGGGTGATAAATAATCCATTCACCGAAATCCCTCAAATATGTATGCCTCATGCTTATACCAAAATTATACCACAAACTATATTCCAAACTATATTCCCTAAAAGAAAAGGAATGCTAAAGAGAGTTGATAATTGTTAGAGGGGTGACAAATAATGCATTCACCAAAATCCGCAAATATGTATGTCTCTTGTTTACACCAAAATTATACCACTTTTTAGTTTAACATTTTTAGATCGTGGAAAATAATGCATAAATAGAGGGAATATAGTTACGTGGCAAACTCGTTATTGCACATAAATAGAGGGGTGGCACTGTCCACCGACAAAGAGAGAGAGGGGTGGCCATGAAGAGAGACAGAGAGAGGGGTGGCCACGAAGAGACGGAGAGGGGTATACTGCCCGTTAGATCAGTGGATCAATGGTTGGTGGAGTCGATCCGTGTGACAACGGCTCAACCAATCAGGATAAGTTTAGACTTATGTGAGCATTTGTGACAGTACTTGAGGGCAAAACTGAGTAGTACTAAGAAACCAAGGGCACGTAAATAGTAAATAGACTAAGGGATTCAAAAAAAAAGAATTACAAAATGAAAAATGCATGTTTTGTACAATATAATTCATATTGGGCTACATCAAATTATTTGCAATTCAAATATACATGAGTGTGGCAATTATGGCCTCATTTAGACAAACTATGTTTTGGGGAAGATGTTTTGCAAAGGGGTTTGAGTGGAAAACCATGCATCTTCATAGCTACTAGTGATTCTGAGAAGTGGCAATTTGTGGTAAAACTTGATTTATCTATGTTTGTTAAGGTTTTCTAGGTGGCAGGTTGCGTAGGAAGACTCCATGAGTAGGTGCCACTATGTTTTTAATTTTTTTAGATTTTTTTGCGCATGAAATGACTCATAATCTCATTTGTTGACTATCTGTTGACCAGCTACTTGAGGGTAGAACTGAGTATATTGCACTTGCCAGTCTAAGTACTCGAGGGGAAAACTGAGTACAGATAAATTTTTTGTGTAAGGCCCGAGGTTTTAACTGAGTATACCAAACGTCCCAGGGTTAGCCTCGTGTCGCGGTACACGCTGCAGCCGTGCATAGCGGACGCGTGTTGCGGTACACGTCACCTTCGTCTTTATAGAGCCCCTCTTTCTCTCCCTCGACGCTCGCCCACTCTCTCATTCTCACTGCAACTGCCTCTCCTGTCCCATCATCTTCTCCACAACTGAAGAAAAAACCCCGAAGAAAACCGCCGGTGATGGAGAAGAATAAGATGCCTATTGTCGGCGTTTCCAACGTAGCCGCCGGCGCATCGGCTGCCGCCCCCGTCCAGGCCCCCGTCGCTGCTTCCAATGTAGCCGCCGGCGCATCGGCCGCCGCCCCCGTCCAGGCCCCTGTCGCTGCTTCCGACGTAGCCGGCGGCGCATCAGCCGCCGGCACATTGGCCGCCGCCCCCGTCCAGGCCCTCGTCCAGGCCCCCGTCCAGGCCCCCATCGCTTGGGACCCATACGAACCAGTGCCGTACGTCGCGCCGGAGAACCCCTACGACACCAGCATCGTCGACGACAAGCCGGAGGTAACCCTGTGTTCCCTTGTTCTTATCCCATTTCAATCATTTTGTGTTAGATCTTGCGTTATTAGGGTTCATTTGTTCCTAGTTTAATCCTTTTATGTTAGATCTTGCGTTATTAGGGTTTGTCTGTTCCTAGTTCAATCCTTTTGTGTTAGATCTTGCGTTATTAGGGTTCGTCTGTTCCTAGTTCAATCCTTTTGTGTTAGATCTTGCGTTATTAGGGTTCGTCTGTTCCTAGTTCTAGATCTTGCGTTATTAGTGTTTGTGATTTGCTTTTGTTTAAGATTCGGTTAACTTATGTGAGTAATCAATCCCATCCGGTTAATTTATGCTGATGATGATGAATATTTGGGCACAAATTGATTCAGGGTTTGGTCATTGAACAATTGGTGTGTACAAATTTGGTGTGCATGATTTTTGGTTCAGTGACTCAAATCCTGGATATAAGTGTGTCCAATGTAACTGAGGCTACCTCTTTTTTTCGTGCCCATATTATCATGCATGATCTTTTATTCACTCTCTGTTCCATCATCGCTACAATTGACTCCGTGTTTTTTGATCTTTGGTGCTACGTGACATGTGCAGAGCAGCGACATCGACAGCGACGACGAGTCCTTCCACACCAAGACTCGTCACGTCCTCAGGAGGCTGCAGTCCGGCCATTACGATGGCCACTTTGCTCGAGGCGTTTACAGGTGCCCCTTCTGCAATAGGAGGCTCCGCGCCACCGACTTCAACTACCTGGTGAACCATGCTGAATCCATTGGCAGATCCATTGGCGGCGCTAGAGTTGGAACGATCGTGAACGTGCATGCGTTCATGGCCAAACACAAAGCACTTGGGATTCACCTGCGCAGCCTCCAAGCTTAAATTCATGTAAAATGTAGCTTATGTTGGATCTATCGTTAGTACTGTTGGATCTGTCGGGAATATATCTATGCTATATTGGCTGCTGTATGCAGCTTATCCTATATTTTCTCTGGATTTATGCCCTAGATTTCCTACCTGATTGGGTAAAAACGAAGGCATAAATAAATAAATGACGTTAAAAAACAGAAGGAGAAGCTGCTCTAGATTTGCTACCAATTTGGGCAATCAAGAATGAATGAGATCGAGCGAGAGAGAGGAAAAAGGTGCATTGAAAACTGCTAATCTGGGTGAAAGAGACAGAAACCACTCGTGCCCACGTCTCGGACCCACACGGCTCCACACGCTACGGCCCCACACGCTACGGCCCCCGCTCCGCTTGTATGACCAAACATGGTCTCGTCTTGTCCCACGCGGTCCCTTTCTACCAGCCCCACACGACGGGGCCCCACACGACGTGGTCCCACTCGTCAGCACGGAATGGTCAACTGAACGGGATTCCTCCCGTCCAAGCTCCTTGTGAGGGTTTTAGACAAGGGCTTGGGGAAAACTGCGGAAAAACTAAGGAGCTGGGGAAAACTGAGTACAACTAAGGACCCGAGGGCACGAAAATAGAAATCCCTAACTAAAAATGTATGCTAATACCAACATATACCTCTGAGAAGGCTTTACGTACGCACGTCGGTGCTGGTGAAGACAAGGTGACTTGACCGGCATTCTTGGCAGCACCTCCATCCTACGACCGCGCGGGTTGGCACGAGAGAACGACGAGCAAGCCGCCGGAGAGGAGGTCTTTATTAGAGACAGAGCTGTGGTGGTTGTCGTCAGTAGTGAGACCGGTCAGCCGGTGTCTCTGCTCTACTGGTCCTAAAGTGGAGTGTGGCGGTTGTGGAATGCAAGTGACTGGACGGGGACTGGTGGTGGTGCTTATAAATAAGACAAATAAGGTAGGGTTGCGCTAGCTGGGCCCTTATGGGCCTCATTGGCACATGAGCTGCACACGAATAACCGTCTACGCACTGAGAAAAGCACACGGTTATTTCACCACCAACCGTGTGCAAACTGAGAAAAACACACGGATATTTCTAAACGAATCGTGTGTGAATAGAGCAAAGCACACAGTTATTTATCCATTAATCGTATGTTTTATATAGCAAGCACTAACGCGTTATATATTACTAGCTCATTGTAGATCTCTTCGGGAGGGAAATAGTAATTTCAGGATCAGTTAATAATATTTAATTATTTATATTTGAGCATACGGAAGGGCACCAATTAATCAAACATGGTTGCCCTTCATGTTACAAAAGTCAACCCTTAATAACATTTTGGCCTCGGTCTGAAGTGGCTCCACTCAAACATGGATGCCCTTCCTACTGCAAAAAGACCCCTAACTTCACATTACATACATACTTAGGGCCTAATTAGTGAAACTAAAATAACTACTTAAACGTTCCCCTCATCTCCAGAGGAGACGTCGATCACTGGGCACCCCCTCCAAAGCGAGCGGTTCTAGATGCGTCTGCACCGTCGAGCACTTGGCCGCCCCTTCTGGAGCCTGAGCCTGAGCTGCTTGATGCGTCTGCATTATCGAGTGGTGCCCCCTCGCCGACAAAATGGTTGGTGGAGCCCAACATTGATGCCGCTACCTGAGCTTCCCAGGTGGCCTTGCGCCTAGCTACGGCGGACATCCAAACCTCGCGGATAGCATCAAACCTCGCGGATAGCATCATCGAATCTGTTTGCGGGAATCGGCAGAGAAGCTGCTGCCTTCATACCTTTGTTCTTAGCCCTGAGCCAGGCACGCACCCGGTGCTGGCGAAGAGACTCGAACGAGTTCTCCACCGTGCGATGCACCTCTTCTTCCTCACGCCGCACCGACTCGATGGAGTCCTCCATGATCCTATGTTCCCCCGAGTCCTCCTCCCCCATCCTCTCGACCTCCTCCTCCACTGGAGCGTACTCCCCCCCCCTAGAATCAGACCCAGTGAGAGGTCGATTATGCAGCCGACAACACCGTGTTGTGGTGACTGTGAGGAATGCTCCTCATCCAAATTAGAGGGCGCGAGATTGATGTAACCTAGAGTGGATTCGCAGGGAGGTATTTTAGCGATGTCGACGGCGGGAAGACAGTGTGAGGTATTTTATAGCAGGAACCAAAATTTGACACCCGGCGTGAACATTTTGAGATCGCAAAATTCATGAAATTGCGGGAAGGAAAAACGTCTACAAAATTCGCAAACGGTGTAAACAAGAAAATGTGTGTGATCTTACAAGTCGCATACGATTATCCAAGAAAATTCATTTGTGATATTAACACTCGCACACGTTTTTTCACTAGAAAACCGTGTGCGAAACGTACGTGTAGTCAAAAAATTATGAAATCGCCAAACTTTCGAACAAAAAATTACCTACTATCAGGGGATATTTATTGATTTTGTCACAATTTACGTAACATAGTATGTCAAGTGAATTGTGACAAATCAACAAATATCATCACCCAAAAAAGATATCAAGACACCGAATTATTTGAACCCTCCCCCTCCCTAGGATCACTAATTTCCATTGGAACCACTGTGCTAAGCTATGATATTGTATGCGATGTGTTAAAATTTTCTTCTATAGAATAACTTTATTCGAATAAATATATATAATTAGAAAATAGTAGCGCATGGTGGATTCGTACAAATATTACTTTTACACTAAGTTAGAACAAGGTCGGCGCACGATTCACACTCTTTTCCTAACCATAAACACACACGATTAATGTTAAATACACTTTAGCAATGAACAACAATAAAGAAACGGTGCAAATAATAAAAGCATCGCAGAATCAATGCACACGTTAGGTGAAAAGATACAGTGTGTGATATTGCTGACGATTCCGATTTTGGCGGCATGTGTCAAATTCCTATTGACAGTTTTGGCCCAGAGTGTTGGATAATTAGGCACAATTTCTATAGTTAATTCCAGAATATTAAACATGACAATACCAGCTACTACCACATGTAACTCGAACATACTAGATGCATTGAACAACAAGATGAACGGAAACAAGTAGCAGTGAAACATGTACTCGCAGAACATGATGAACAGGGAAACAGCAGTACACCGCACGTACCGTTTGCTTGCAGATGTAGTCGTAGCAGTAACATTGTTGATGACAACGTTGGAAAAGACCGGTCGAAGCAGACGGCGATGAAGACGGCGGTAGGCTGCACCGCCCGACTTGGAAAGGAAGACAACCCGTGATAAAGAACTCGAGCAGTCGCGCAGAGCGCTTCCCAAAAACCTAATTCGCCCTCTCCCGTATAGGATCGCAAAGGCGAGTGGTTCCGGAGACCTACTCTCCCGTTCGCCGGTGCACGCCGGTGCTCGGGATGAGGTAGACTAAAGAGGCGGCGCAAGCAGCGAGAGGTGGCAAAACCCTAGATCGGTTTCAGATTGTGTGCGGCGGTAGCCAGGCAAGAGTTTATATAGGTAGCGCAGCAGAGAAACCCTAGGCAACGTGGGCCACGCCCACGTTGCACGCCCGAGTCGGTTACAGCAGCCCACGATCCGGGAGCGACCCGAAACGGCTAGCTGTGACACGTCCGTCAAGGACTCAGTCAAACGTTCGGTTTTCCTGTGCAGCAAAAAGATAATCAATTTGGGCAATCAAGAATGAATGAGATCGAGCGAGAGAGAGGAAAAAGGTGCATTGAAAACTGCTAATCTGGGTGAAAGAGACAGAAACCACTCGTGCCCACGTCCCGGACCCACACGGCTCCACACGCTACGGCCCCACACGCTACGGCCCCCGCTCCGCTTGTATGACCAAACATGGCCTCGTCTTGTCCCACGCGGTCCCTTTCTACCAGCCCCACACGACGCGGCCCCACACGACGTGGTCCCACTCGTCAGCACGGAATGGTCAACTGAACGGGATTCCTCCCGTCCGAGCTCCTTGTGAGGGTTTTAGACAAGGGCTTGGGGAAAACTGCGGAAAAACTAAGGAGCTGAGGAAAACTGAGTACAACTAAGGACCCGAGGGCACAAAAATAGAAATCCCTAACTAAAAATGTATGCTAATACCAACATATACCTCTGAGAAGGCTTTACGTACGCACGTCGGTGCTGGTGAAGACAAGGTGACTTGACCGGCATTCTTGGCAGCACCTCCATCCTACGACCGCGCGGGTTGGCACGAGAGAACGACGAGCAAGCCGCCGGAGAGGAGGTCTTTATTAGAGACAGAGCTATGGTGGTTGTCGTCAGTAGTGAGACCGGTCAGCCGGTGTCTCTGCTCTACTGGTCCTAAAGTGGAGTGTGGCGGTTGTGGAATGCAAGTGACTGGACGGGGACTGGTGGTGGTGCTTATAAATAAGACAAATAAGGTAGGGTTGCGCTAGCTGGGCCCTTATGGGCCTCATTGGCACATGAGCTGCACACGAATAACCGTCTACGCACTGAGAAAAGCACACGGTTATTTCACCACCAACCGTGTGCAAACTGAGAAAAACACACGAATATTTCTAAACGAATCGTGTGTGAATAGAGCAAAGCACACAGTTATTTATCCATTAATCGTATGTTTTATATAGCAAGCACTAACGCGTTATATATTACTAGCTCATTGTAGATCTCTTCGGGAGGGATATAGTAATTTCAGGATCAGTTAATAATATTTAATTATTTATATTTGAGCATACGGAAGGGCACCAATTAATCAAACATGGTTGCCCTTCATGTTACAAAAGTCAACCCTTAATAACATTTTGGCCTCGGTCTGAAGTGGCTCCACTCAAACATGGATGCCCTTCCTACTGCAAAAAGACCCCTAACTTCACATTACATACATACTTAGGGCCTAATTAGTGAAACTAAAATAACTACTTAAACGTTCCCCTCATCTCCAGAGGAGACGTCGATCACTGGGCACCCCCTCCAAAGCGAGCGGTTCTAGATGCGTCTGCACCGTCGAGCACTTGGCCGCCCCTTCTGGAGCCTGAGCCTGAGCTGCTTGATGCGTCTGCATTATCGAGTGGTGCCCCCTCGCCGACAAAATGGTTGGTGGAGCCCAACATTGATGCCGCTACCTGAGCTTCCCAGGTGGCCTTGCGCCTAGCTACGGCGGACATCCAAACCTCGCGGATAGCATCAAACCTCGCGGATAGCATCATCGAATCTGTTTGCGGGAATCGGCAGAGAAGCTGCTGCCTTCATACCTTTGTTCTTAGCCCTGAGCCAGGCACGCACCCGGTGCTGGCGAAGAGACTCGAACGAGTTCTCCACCGTGCGATGCACCTCTTCTTCCTCACGCCGCACCGACTCGATGGAGTCCTCCATGATCCTATGTTCCCCCGAGTCCTCCTCCCCCATCCTCTCGACCTCCTCCTCCACTGGAGCGTACTCCCCCCCCCTAGAATCAGACCCAGTGAGAGGTCGATTATGCAGCCGACAACACCGTGTTGTGGTGACTGTGAGGAATGCTCCTCATCCAAATTAGAGGGCGCGAGATTGATGTAACCTAGAGTGGATTCACATGGAGGTATTTTAGCGATGTCGACGGCGGGAAGACAGTGTGAGGTATTTTATAGCAGGAACCAAAATTTGACACCCGGCGTGAACATTTTGAGATCGCAAAATTCATGAAATTGCGGGAAGGAAAAACGTCTACAAAATTCGCAAACGGTGTAAACAAGAAAATGTGTGTGATCTTACAAGTCGCATACGATTATCCAAGAAAATTCATTTGTGATATTAACACTCGCACACGTTTTTTCACTAGAAAACCGTGTGCGAAACGTACGTGTAGTCAAAAAATTATGAAATCGCCAAACTTTCGAACAAAAAATTACCTACTATCAGGGGATATTTATTGATTTTGTCACAATTTACGTAACATAGTATGTCAAGTGAATTGTGACAAATCAACAAATATCATCACCCAAAAAAGATATCAAGACACCGAATTATTTGAACCCTCCCCCTCCCTAGGATCACTAATTTCCATTGGAACCACTGTGCTAAGCTATGATATTGTATGCGATGTGTTAAAATTTTCTTCTATAGAATAACTTTATTCGAATAAATATATATAATTAGAAAATAGTAGCGCATGGTGGATTCGTACAAATATTACTTTTACACTAAGTTAGAACAAGGTCGGCGCACGATTCACACTCTTTTCCTAACCATAAACACACACGATTAATGTTAAATACACTTTAGCAATGAACAACAATAAAGAAACGGTGCAAATAATAAAAGCATCGCAGAATCAATGCACACGTTAGGTGAAAAGATACAGTGTGTGATATTGCTGACGATTCCGATTTTGGCGGCATGTGTCAAATTCCTATTGACAGTTTTGGCCCAGAGTGTTGGATAATTAGGCACAATTTCTATAGTTAATTCCAGAATATTAAACATGACAATACCAGCTACTACCACATGTAACTCGAACATACTAGATGCATTGAACAACAAGATGAACGGAAACAAGTAGCAGTGAAACATGTACTCGCAGAACATGATGAACAGGGAAACAGCAGTACACCGCACGTACCGTTTGCTTGCAGATGTAGTCGTAGCAGTAACATTGTTGATGACAACGTTGGAAAAGACCGGTCGAAGCAGACGGCGATGAAGACGGCGATAGGCTGCACCGCCCGACTTGGAAAGGAAGACAACCCGTGATAAAGAATTCGAGCAGTCGCGCAGAGCGCTTCCCAAAAACCTAATTCGCCCTCTCCCGTATAGGATCGCAAAGGCGAGTGGTTCCGGAGACCTACTCTCCCGTTCGCCGGTGCACGCCGGTGCTCGGGATGAGGTAGACTAAAGAGGCGGCGCAAGCAGCGAGAGGTGGCAAAACCCTAGATCGGTTTCAGATTGTGTGCGGCGGTAGCCAGGCAAAAGTTTATATAGGTAGCGCAGCAGAGAAACCCTAGGCAACGTGGGCCACGCCCACGTTGCACGCCCGAGTCGGTTACAGCAGCCCACGATCCGGGAGCGACCCGAAACGGCTAGCTGTGACACGTCCGTCAAGGACTCAGTCAAACGTTCGGTTTTCCTGTGCAGCAAAAAGATAAGCTCGGCTCCGAGGCTCAATTCCGCAAACCACGGCGCGTGCGCATCGTAACGTGTCGTGTCGTGTCGAGACAAGACGAGACAAGCGAGCGAGGAGGAGGAGGAGCGCGCGTGTGGCACTTCTCTTCTCACTCACTTACCAAGTGGTGCAACACCCCACCTTATATGTTGGTCTATATCTCTCCCAACTTTCCATATGGGACTAAACTTAGCTCCCACCTCTTGCCTTTGTGCAGCCAAAAAATTGGGCTGCATGTTACATGGGCTCACACACATGGGCTTTGAGATTTCTTAAGAATTTCTGAAATCTAATATGGGCTCATATGAAAAGGCCCAATATTTCAACAATCCCCCACCAGATCTCAAATGCCCATTTAAAGATTTGCCAAACCTCACTACTTGTTTATATACCAGTGTTTCAGCAGAGACTGTTAAGTTGAACTTCCGCCTAGAACCTTAAGCTACGTCTATCAGCAACTTGAACTATGGACTACGCCTTGAATTGCAAGTTTGGTGCATCAAGATTTCACTCAAAGTCATAACCAGTACATGGTTGCCAGTAGCCTACTCCGCGGGTTGGAGCATATGCGTCGTACTCCATGGTCTCTTTATGAGTTTACTAGAGATCACCCAAATCTCATAGACTGCGACGTTTAACAGTCGGGCTCATATAGGTGTGTTCTTTCAAGAATGCTCTGTAGGACAGCATCTTTGCTAATCATAGCCAACAGAAACACATTAAGGCATATTGCCAACCTGCCTTACAAAATTTGAGAGTTTTGCATCTTTACATAGAGAGGGTTACAGAATACTCTCCTCAGTTAAACCACTAGCTTGTTTTCCCAGGTCCTAATTCACAGGATCTACGATCACAAAGGTTGGGTTACCACTATGGCATAACATCTATGGGTCTCAAACCCATCTCCCTTGATGCACTGTCTATCACATTGCGTGATAGTCCCTTTGTAAAGGGATCTGCCAGGTTTTTGTCTGTTTGAATATACGTAACAGTTATTACTCCGGAGTTTTGCAATTTCCTGACATACTTCAAACGTCTTTTAATGTGTCTTGATGACTTCGCGTTATCCTTAGAATTGTTCACTTTGACAATAACTGTTTGGTTGTCACAATTCAAGAGGATGGCCGACACAGGTTTTTCAACCATCGGCAAGTCCATCAAGAGCTCACGCAACCATTCTGACTCTACAGTGGCTGTGTCTAAAGCAGTAAGTTCTGCTTCCATAGTTGACCTCGTCAATATGGTTTGCCTACATGATTTCCATGATACGGCGCCACCTCCAAAGGTAAATACATACCCACTAGTGGCTTTGATATCATCTACATCAGAGATCCAATTTGCGTCACTATATCCTTCAAGCACAGCAGGGTGCCCTGAATAGTGAATCTCGTAACTCATTGTACCACATAGATAGCACATGACCCTTTCAAGTGCATGCCAATGATCAATACCCGGGTTTGACATGAACCTACTCAACTTGCTCACAGCAAAAGAGATGTCAAGTCTTGTCGCGCTCGCTAAGTACATGAGTGAACCAATGATCTGAGAATATCTCAGTTGATATGTTGGTTCATTCTTGTTCTTACGTAATATCACACTGGGATCATAAGGTGTTGGAGAAGACTTGCCATCAATAAAGCCAAACGGGCTCAAGATCTTCTCAACATAGTGGGATTGCGATAAAGTAATCCCACTCTCGTTCTTATTCAGCTTGATGTTCAGGATCACATCAGCTTCTCCCAGGTCTTTCATATCAAAGCACTTTGACAAGAAAGACTTGACCTCATGTATTACTTTCATGTTTGTACCAAAGATGAGAATGTCATCAACATACAAACACAATATAACACATTCGCCCCCACCATGGCGATAGTAAACGCACTTGTCAGCCTCATTAATGACAAAGCCAACAGAAGTTAAAGTTCTGTCAAACTTCTCATGCCATTGCTTGGGTGCTTGTTTCAGGCCATATAAAGATTTTAACAGCTTGCACACCTTTCTCTCTTCACCTTTTACCACAAATCCACCAGGCTGATCCATATAGATTTCCTCTTCTAACTCTCCATTAAGGAAAGTTGTCTTTACATCCATTTGATGAACGATAAGACCATAAGAGGCAGCCATGGAAAGTATTACTCGAATGGTGGTTAGTCTTGCGACAGGTGAATAGGTGTCAAAGTAATCTTCGCCTTCTCTCTGTGTGTAGCCTTTCGCTACAAGTCTCGCCTTGTACTTCTCAATAGTACCATCAGGCCTTAGCTTCTTCTTGAACACCCACTTGCAGCCCACAGGCTTACAGCCATGGGGGCGCTCAGATAATTCCCATGTTCCATTAGAAAGAATTGAGTCCATCTCATTTTGGACAGCTTCTTTCCAATCATCTGCATCTGGTGATGCATATGCCTCAGCAATGGACTTGGGAGTATCATCTACAAGGTACACAATGAAATCATCACCAAAGGACTTCGTAGTCCTTCGTCTCTTGCTCCTTGTACGAGCTTCATTGTCATCCTTCTCATGAACGTCCTCAAAAAAATTCTCATGTGGTTGCTCAAAATAATCATTAGATGCACTAGATCCAGGAATTATCTCAGAAGAAAATCTAGCAGTGCTATGCATATCTTTCATAGAAAACATATTCTCAAACATTTTTGTATCACGAGATTTCATTGTAGTGTCAACATGCATATCAGGTACCTCGGATTTAACTACTCAAAATCTATAACCAATGCTCCGCTGAGCATAACCTAGAAAGATGCAGTCCACAGTCTTTGGTCCGAGTTTGCGTTTCTTTGGGATGGAAATGTTGACCTTCGCCAAGCATCCCCAAGTGCGCAAATACGAAAGTGATGGCTTTCTCCCAACCCACTCCTCATAAGGGGTTTTCTCTTTATTCTTGTTAGGAACTCTATTCAGGACATGACATGCAGTCAACAAAGCCTCCCCCCAGCATGCCTTTGATAAACCAGCAGTGTCCATCATGGAATTCACCAAGTCATACAGCATGCGGTTTTTCCTCCCGGCCACCCCATTAGATTGGGGCGAGTAGGGAGGCGTCCTCTCATGAATAATACCGTGTTCCTCACAGAATTCGTCAAAGATTTTAGGAAAATACTCTCCACCATGATCCGACCTAAGACGCTTGATCTTTCTCTCTAGTTGATTTTCAACTTCGGCCTTATAAATTTTAAAGTAGTCTAAAGCTTCATCTTTAGTTTGCAACAAGTAAACATAGCAAAATCTAGTCGCATCATCAATCAATGTCATAAAATATCTCTTTTCACCTTTTGTCAACACACCATTCATCTCGCATAGATCAGAATGTATGAGTTCTAGAGGTGCCAAGTTTCTCTCCTCAGCCGCCGTATGAGGCTTACGAGGTTGCTTTGATTGCACACAACTATGGCACTTAGAACCTTTGGCAATAGTGAATTTTGGAATTAAACTCATACTGGATAACCGAGACATCAAACCAAAATTAATGTGACATAAACGAGAATGCCAAACACTGGTATCATCATTAACACCGCCACAAATATGGTTCACGGATTTATTACAGAAATCTGAAAGTGAAAAGCGGAACAAGCCTCCGCACTCATAGCCTTTTCCAATAAATTGTCCATGCTTGGAAACGACTACCTTATTCGACTCTAAAACAACCTTAAACCCATCTCTGCAGAGAAGGGAACCGCTAACAAGATTCTTGTTCATAGAAGGGACATGATGCACGTTCCTCAGCTGCACGATCTTCCCCGAAGTGAACTTCATATCTACCGTGCCAACACCACGAACAGAGGCATGTGACCCATTGCCCATTAGGACGGAGGAATCCTGTGCGGCCTGGTAAGAAGTGAACATAGAGATGTCAGCACACACATGAACGTTAGCACCCATATTAATCCACCAAGAGGGAGATTGAAATACTGAAAAAACAGTAAATAGATTACCATACCCATCAGTATTGCTAGCAGTCACGACATTGACATTCTTGGCCTTTTTCCCTCTGCGGTCTGCGCGTTCTGCGCAGTCCTTGGAAAAGTGGTCGGGCTCTCCACAAGTGAAACAAGTCAGATCACTCTTGTCCCTGTTCGGCTTCTTCTTCTTGAAGGTTGTAGTCTTTACAGGCTTGTTGAAAGAGGGCTTGAAGTTCCCTTTGTTCTTGCCTGAGGATTTGCCTTTCTGCTGCACAAAGTTAGCAGTAGCATGACCCTCTCCTTTCTCAGTAGTGTCCTTAGCCCGAGCCTTCTCCTCAACATCAAGGGACGCTATCAGATTTTCAAGTGATATCTCCTGTCTCTTGTGTTTGAGAGCTGTGGCAAAGTTCCTCCATGAGGGGGGAAACTTAGCAATAATGCAGCCCGCCACAAACTTGTCGGGTAAGGCACACTTAAGGAGTTTGAGCTCTTTGGCAATGCACTGTATCTCATGAGCTTGTTGAACCACAGGAAGGTCCTTAGTCATCTTAAAATCATGAAAGCTCTCCATGATGTACAGTTCACTGCCAGCATCTGCAGCACCAAACTTGGCGTCCAGTGCGTCCCAGAGCTCCTTCCCGTCTTTTATGTGCATAAACACATCACACAGACGGTCAGCAAGAATGCTCAGAATGCATCTCACAAAGATAGTATTGGCTTCCTCGAACTTTTTCTGATCATCCTCAAACATAGTTCCTTCAGGTTTGCCTTTACTAATCTGGGACACTTTCATCGTGGTCAGCCAAAGCTCAGCCTTGTACTGCCACCTCTTAAAGTGCACACCGGTAAATTTATCCGGCCTCAGTGCATCGGTAAAACCAGCCATTGATAATTCAGAAAATTGCCTACAATTAGGTTTTTGGATTGTTGGATAATTAGGCACAATTTCCATAGTTAATTCTAGAATATTAAACATGACAATACCAGCTACTACCACATGTAACTCGAACATACTAGATGCATTGAACAACAAGATGAATGGAAACAAGTAGCAACGAAACATGTACTCGCAGAACATGATGAACAGGCAAACAACAGTACACCGCATGTACCGTTCGCTTGCAGATGTAGTCGTAGCAGTAACGTTGTTGATGACAACGTTGGAAAAGACCGGTCGAAGCAGACGGCGATGAAGACGACGGTAGGCTGCACCGCCCGACTTGGAAAGGAAGACGACTCGTGATGAAAAACTCGAGCAGTCGCGCAGAGCATTTCCCAAAAACCTAATTCGCCCTCTCCCGTACAGGATCGCAAAGACGAGTGGTTCCAGAGACCTGCTCTCCTGTTCGCCGGTGCCGGTGCACGCCGGCGCTCAGGATGAGGTAGACTACAGAGGCGGCGCAAGCAGCGAGAGGTGCCAAAACCCTAGATCGGTTTCAGATTGTGTGCGGCGGTAGCCGGGCAAGAGTTTATATAGGCGATGCAGCGGAGAAACCCTAGGCAACGTGGGCCGCGCCCACGTTACAGCAAAAAGATAAGCTCGGCTCCGAGGCTCAATTCCGCAAACCGCGGCGCGCGCGTCGCGTCGTGACGTGACGTGACGTGACGAGACGAGACGAGACGAGCGAGCGAGGAGGAGGAGCACGCGTGTGGTACTTCTCTTCTCACTCACTTACCAAGTGGTGCAACACCCCACCTTATATGTTGGTCTACATCTCTCCCAACTTTCCATGTGGGACTAAACTTAGCTCCCACCTCTTGCCTTTGTGCAGCCAAAAACTTGGGCTACATGTTACATGGGCTCACACACATGAGCTTTGAGATTTCTTAGAAATTTCTGAAATCTAATATGGGCTCATATGAAAAGGCCCAATATTTCAACACAGAGTTCGTTTGCCTTCTGACCATATAGGATTGCGCTCAGCTACTGTAGCAGGAGAGAGAGAGTGAAGGGGGAAATGAGCCTGTCCCACGACATCCCAATCAACCACAAGCTTTCAAAGCTAGGGAGCTTAGATCTCTTTAGAGATAGAAGTAAAAGTGATGCACTATCATGTCTGGTTGGGTGAATAGGGTGGGTTGTTTGTGGGTATCCATCAGATCCTCCTAGCGTTCTAGGCTCTTATAGATTCCATGAACTACTATGTCTTCATGCAGAATTTCAATTGTGGTAAAACTGTTACGCAATTTCATGTATTGGAAAATCTTTCTTGAGAGAATTGTGCCGTGGAAACAACTCCCTGAGTGTAATGTGTCTTCAGGTTGTGGTATGTTCTTTAGTAGCTGCAGCATATGCCAGATTGTGTTGCTATTTCAGCTCATGCTCTAATTTTAGCTCATGTCCTTGGAGGTAGCAAGATTTCTCTATCATGTTCCTAGCATTTGTCTGATCACATAATCATAGTTTTGCTCAACATTTATTCACCTTGCCAATTATTTGCAATCAAGTTTTTTCATATGGGCAGAGTGAGATGGCGTAAGTGTGGCTGTTATTAAGTGTACCTAGGTGCATCTAGTTTGTGACCATCCTATTTTAACAATCTACTTCGTTTCTTGTTTTAGGAGGTTGAGGCCTACGGCAGAGCATGGTACAAGACCATGATCTCAAGCAGTGACGACAGGGAAACTGATATCTTCTCAAAGTGGCTCGGTACGTCAGATTAGTCCGCTAAATTATGTTTGCACTTTAGTTGATAACGGAATTATGTGATAAAATTTCATCTCTGTTTTATGTTGGGAATTCTTGCATAATGATTTTGTCACATATTTGCTCATCTGCTATAAAAACTGTATCTTTATAGGATCGGTTGATTTGCCTTGATACAGCATGATAATGACGTTATCAATCCGTGTTCAAAACCTTGCCTGCCAAATGACGTTTTAAAGACAGAAATTGTAGCAAAAACGCGCATTTCAGGACGTTATGGCGCCCGCACCCAATCGCGCACCGTACACACCTGTTGGAGATTCGTACGGGGCATTTTTATAGAAAACTCCCTGCCTTATTTCATTTCGACCCGCAGTCCACCTCTCCCGCCGGTATATAAACCGTCTGGGCGGGTTGAAACCCTAATCGTCCTCATTCCCTCCCTCCTCTGCCTCTCCCGTCGCCGGGCCGCCTCGCTCTCCCGCCGCCGCGCCGCCTCGCCGCCAGTCTCTAGACCGACAAGGACAGCAGCGCCGCGTCCCTGCCTCGCCAATGGCCGGCCTCTCTCCTCCCCCCCCCACCCACCCCGCCTCCCACCTCCCACACAGCACATCGGAGCCCTGGCGACGAGCTGGCACACCGGCGCCCCGGCGACGAGCTGTCACAACGGCGCCCCGGCGACGAGCTGGCACACCGGCGCCCCGGAGCGATGGAGGTGGCCCGATCTGGCCCAGATCTCGCCGGAGGTGGCCAGGATCTGGCCGGGATCTCGCCGGAGATGACCAGATCTCGATCTGTTTCTTTTTTGAGATCCCGATCTGTTTCTTTTTTCAGATCTTTGTAATAGAATCTAGGGTTTCATTTGGAGAGGGAGGATGAACTTTTCAGTTTGTATGGATTTCGTCCGTATTTGAATCGATCTTATTAGAATCACTCTATGTTACTAATGGAAATATCCAAAGAACTTTACAGATCGGGATAAAAATATGCATATAAACAAGTTCTTTACGAAGACACTTGCGGATACGATTAGAAAATGGCAAAGAACCTTATCTTGATCTGAAAAGTTCTCTGGAAAGACAACTGCTGGTGTGAAAATGGAAGGACTTCATTGTTAAAATTCGGATATTCTTGGGGGCTTTTTTGTAAAATTATCTTACCACTTCAAACTTATGCGGTCACTTTTTTGCAAAAAGTCACTCACCAATCTTGATGCACACCACACATGCAACGGCAGGAGATTAAGACCGGGCGCCATAAGGTCCGGAGAAATTGCGCGTTAAAATTGTAGGGATTATGATGGAAGTGGTTTTGAGGGGATTGGGTAAGAGGAGTGCTTTTACCCAATTCCTGCGTGGTTAACCCCACTAATCCCCTCAAAACCACTGCTACCGAACAGGGCCTAGGGGAAGTATAAAGTGTTTCTTACAAGACCTTATAGCAACAAGAAAATGGAAAGAAAGAACGGGAAACCGGGCGGCCTTTTATTTGCGATCCTCTGTTTATGAGTGTTCTTGTTCTAAGCTGCTATTACAGGCGTACTCTTGTAATCTTCTTACAGTTCGAACCGGGACCTGACAACGTAGTGACGTACTAACTTATTGAAAATATCGACATAGATAGGACTAGTCATGGAGCATGTAGCCTAGCTAGAGCTTAGTGGTGAGGCGTTCCACCTCGAGCTGGAACTTCTCCATGGCGTCCTTGGGCAGGCATATGGGCACCACGGTGCCCTCCTCCCCCTTGCCGTTCTTAGACCGTAAGAAGTAGTTGGCCACGCCGGGGACCGGCCCTTCGCCTCCCTTGGCCGGTCCGCCGTACACGGCCTCCCCCCACCCGAAGTCCACGCTCTTGAACCCGGCGTGGCTCACGTCCGACACGATGTACGTCCGCGACAGCGCGAACAGCGGCCGCCCGGTGAGAACCATGAGGTCCGCCACCGACAGCAGGTAGTCGTACGTCACGGCCGACTTGGCCTTCTTCACCAGCTCCAGCCGCTGGAGTCCAGCGCGTACCCGAGGTCCCCGCCGCAGAGCTCACCGGCGGTGGTTGCCGCGGCGGAGTACGCGAACGCGTTCCCGTAGCAGCCTTCCGGGAGCCGGGCGCCCGCGCGGCCGCGGGCATTGACGATGATGGACAGGCGCACCTCCTCGTCGGCCGCGTACCCGAGCGCGGCAGTGCGGCTGCGCCAGATGCAGGCGGCCACGAGCTCGAACCGTGAGCACCCCCCGCGCATGTGCGACGGCGCTCGCTGCCGCAGCCCCTCGATCTCCCGTGGCCCGAAGAAGAAGGGGACGCGCGCCATGTCTCCCGGGGCTGTCGACAGCATCTGGTCCGGTCGCCCCGCCGGCTCCCGGTATTCGAGGTGCGGGTGCGACGGATGCGGGGGCTGCCGCGCCATGAACATCTCCCTACCCCATGCCGGTGCCACCGACGGCGTGTCGGCGCCTCGCGCGAGCTCGCCGATGGCCTTCTCGAACTGCATGCATCCCGGCGCGTCCAGCATGCAGTGGCAGACACGGTGCCCGAATATGAAGCCTCCACACTTGAGCCTCGTCACCTGCACGTAACAATATGAATCGTACAGCTTTTATATAGGCGGACGGTGTTCAGAGCGCTCGATCGCAGTACCTGAAAATAGAGCAAGGGGCGATCGGTGACCGGCTCGGCACCGGCACTGGCGGTGCTCTCCAGGATAAACTGCTCGAAGCGATGTCGGCGTCGGCCTCGGCGAACATGACGCCCTGCGCGCCGCACTCCACGACAAGCTTCCGCCTGGTCTCCTCGCGCAGACGACCGGCGAGCGGGTAGTAGGGGACGAGGGCCCTGGCCAGCGCCTCCCTTATGGCCCTCGCCGGGTCCTGCCCCTGCTTGGACGGGTTGCGGCGGTACAGGTGGATGCCGGAGCTGTAGAACCGCATGCCCTCCGCGTCGTCGATGTCCGACAGCGGCTTCGTCTCCCGCGGGGTCGGTGCCGCTAGCACCACCAGCACCGGCTCGCCTCGCCGCACGGTGAACGCCGGAAGTGACGACGCCATTATGATCAAATCCAAGAGTTAGCTAGAGATTTTGTGAGCGGGAACCTTGTGAAACGAATGCAAGTTTGTGTGACCTACGTCGTGCCGTGGAGAGTACGTGCCTGTTGATAGGGTTCATTTTATAGAACAGGTAAGGTAATGAAATTGGGGTTGGTGGCTTGGTGCCAAATGCCAATTGCGGCCAGTATCAGTATGTCCATTGAAAGTCAGTGCTGGCATACTGCCATCAGCTTATATGTTGTTGAAGTGGTGTGCACACACAAAACTACACATGCATTTTGCCTCTGTTTCTCACAATCCTTTCTGTTCTGATCAGTGATCGATCATGGTCAGAGTCTGAAAGAAAACGATGGCCACATTCCGTTTCAAAGTCGTGTTATTAGCCGGTGCATGCCGAGCCGTCAGAAACGCCGTGCAACATTATTAGGCCCCCTTCTTTTCAGCTTATTTTACAGATTCTCCCAGAAGCTACCCTCCACCAGCTTCTCCCAGAATCTCGTTTCTAAAATTTTCACAACAATCTAGATTAGTCTTCCCAATACTTATCAGATTGTTGTGCAAATTTTAGAAACGAGATTCTGGGAGAAGCTGGTGGAGGGTAGCTTCTGGGAGAATCTGGAAAATAAGCTGAAAAGAAGGGGCCTTAGCCGGTGACGCGCAGTGGCGACCTTTCTGTTTTTTCCCTTGAGCCATCGAGTTGGTCTCGTGGGCTGTTGCGTAATCGCACGCAGGACTATCAACGGAGGCCCTAACAAAAGGGGCCTGAAACAAAAACGCCCTGGCCCAGTTATCTCTTTCATCATAATGAAAAGAATTAACACCCGGTTTAGGACTGGACGACTTCAAAATTATTAAAAATAAAAAAAAACATTGAAAAATAATTTTGTTGAGAGTGGGATTTGAACCCACGCCCTTTCGGAACAGACCCTTAATCTGCCGCCTTAGACCAACTCGGCCATCTCAACACTTATGAATGATGTTAAATTATATTTAATTTATAAATTAATTACTAACCAAGATCATTTTCATCGCACCTATTGAAGGAGTTTTTTATAAATAGAATAAAGAAAATCATTAAAATTGAGCGGGCGAATAATAACATATTCCTCGCAAATGATCTGATTTTTTAAAAAATAATGACCATCATACTAAAAAATATCCTTTGGTAATGTTATAAGTTACATCAAAAGCTTTGCTTCTAGCTTTTACTCCCTCCGTCATGGTGTATATGTCTTGCACGTGTCTCTAAATTATTATTTTGACCAACGTAATACAAATTATATACTACAAAATATATATCACTGGAAACTTCAAACGTTGTAATTTCTAATGGTATTATTTTTATGTTGTAAAATTTAGATTATATTTGTCAAAATGACGACCTAGGGATACACATATGACTTATACACCGAGATAGAAGGAGTACATTTTAACATTTCTTCAATACTACGATAAAATAATAATGAAAGCAAAGAATTTGGATCAACAACGGATGGGCCACCCTACAAAACCAATAGATGGATCAAGAACAACATATCAGGCTATCATTTCCCAAACAAATGATGCACTTGTCGGCCTTTATGAGTGGGTGTTCATAAGAGCATCTTCAATGCGCTCTCAATACACCTCCCAACTATATATTATCGGGGCTTTGATTATATATTTGGGCTCACACCAGTAATCTAAATAGGGTGCCGGTAGATTTTGGAGCCTAATAAAACAGCCGGCATACACATGCCTGTCCCAATGTGCAAGGAGCTGCCTGGGAGCACCGGCGCCTCGTGCCTCATTGTATTTTTACGGTGGACCCATCTTGTCATCCGCTCGGCGGCTTGGTCGATCCTGACAGGAAATTCGTCACTGGCATTAATGGAAGCGGCGATTCCCAGGGCGGGGCCCAGGTCTAGAAGGGCATGCGTCTTTGCACGCAACAGCTTTGTGAATTCTATGTTGTCGTAGATGCACGTGTCGGCCTCCATTTTCTTTTAAAATCGGCCTATTCGGCGTGCATCTTTAGGCCGTATTACCGGCCGGTTCAACACGCTCGGCTGGACATGTTGGTGGCACAGGCCAAGGGAGGCGAAGGGCCGGTCCAGCCTCCGGCCAGCGCGCCGATCGCGTCCAAATCCACCGCGACGCCGGCCGACTTCGCCCCTGCACCGCTGCGCTCCTCTCCTATCCTTGCAGTCTGTAGATCCTTATTGTGTATTTTGTGTTTCTCCACCACCCCGTCGCAAGATTGCACGTGGGTCTCTTTTATAATCGGTTTTAGGTCAAGATGGTTTCATCAAGTCGAGGGTTTTTATCAAACTCTCAGGGAAAAAAGATGGTTATTTCTCCATACTCTTTAAGCAACCTGCAACAGAAGAACAACAGTTTTGCATCCCCAACTAACTGTGGTGGTTATTAGGCACCCACAGCTTGCAAGTTTATAAAACACATAAAAGTAATTAGTAATCATTATTTTTATGTTTTTTGTGTATAAGAACTGAAAGGAAAACAACTTACAAAGTAACTCAAAGGCTTTTCTTATAGCTAAAACAGGGCCGGGGATCATGAGTTCACTTGATATATATCTCTCTCCTCTCATAGAAACAAGGTGGTGGTGATAGCACAAATGACAAATTAAGAACACAGAAATATGTATGATGTACTTGATAAGCATAAATATGGGCATTACATTCTAACATAGAGTTGATACTACACAACTCACTAATACTCCTTTGACAAGGGAATCCACATCAAGTCAAATTTTAAAACTAACAGAGTATTGCATTAAGAACTGTAACATGATGTTGAAAACAACTTGCATCCTTTCTAACAAGGCATCCTTTCTACCTTGCTTGTTATACAAGGTTAACCATTCTCTCCAGTGAGGCAATCATAAAAAGGCCAAAACCATAGCATCTCAAAGATTATTATCACTTCCCTAAGCTCACTACCAGATTACTCCAATTAGTGCACACATCCCCCTCACAAGCCCTAGCATACTAGTTTAATCAGAACAAGCATATGAGAACGGGTTATAATATCTATCCATACATTAGGGACAAAAACATCTTTGCATCTCATAAACAAACAATCCACCATAGGGGTAAGACAGATATGATCACAATCATGATAGGCAACTCATGTGACTCTAATAAAAATCACTGGAGAAAGTTTGACACAAGTTACTTTCAAAATCCCATAGTCTGGGGGTGAACTACTCCCCCTTCATCATGGTGTTGAAGGAGATGGTGTCGATGGAGTCGAAGGATCAACCGGGAGTGGCTTTGGCAGCATATCCCCTCATATCCTTGTAGTTCGCAATTCGTATTCTGTATTTTGAGTTTCTCCGCCTCCTCAGTGCGAGAACGTAGGGGGTACCTTTTATATTCAATTTTAGGTCAAGACTGTTCCGTCAAGCGGAAGTTTGCAGCAATTGGACCCACTAAAGGGAAATTGGGCCACACCATGAGGTCAGCTTTCTTGGCCGTGTTGTGCTGGCTCTTTTCCACTCGTTGCGTTGCACGTTGACTTCATCTTCTCATGATCCTTGATTTCACGAAAAATGATGTGGCAAAACGATTGGGTCCATTTGATGTCCGGAAGGTCCCTGAAAGTCAAAAACATACAAAAACATGAAAACCTATCCTGTAAAGTTAAAGCCAAATGAAAGGGGTTTGTTTGGAAAATCCCCGAATTCAATGGAAAGCATGTCCAGGTCCTTAGTAAATTATCAAATATATAAGAATATGACGTAATAAACTACAAAGACCATGAATGCATTTTACATGCATCACCGTGATATTCTCATTTGAATACCTATCACCTTATTAGAGAATTCTTTGTTAACGACGCTCGTTTCCTACATGTTCTATAATCTTACTAGGTTATCCAACACGAGGAGGGTGTCGGTCCCTCCGGTGCCACGCTACAGAAGGGAGCGACGTGACGAGATACACCACCACCGGGCTATCATACTATAGGACCTGCGGGAGGACCCGGCGTTCACCATGGACTACTCGTGGTGGGATTGTCCGGCGTACGAGCCCTTCCCAAGGCGCCACTCGGGCCTCCTCAACGACGACGAGTACGACTATGGCACGCTAGCGAACGCGCCAAAACACGTGCCATGGCCGCCGCCACAGAGGAAGGAAGAGGTCCTGTTGGAGGAGTACATACCAACGATCTTGTCGGGGGGATAAAATGACAAAAAAACTACCACAATTGGGGCAACGGTGTCACAAAACTACCAAACACATTACAAATGTCACATGACTAACACTATTGATGCCAGTTCGTGACAAAAAGCACTGATTTTTCGATTTAGCTGTCTTAAACCAGTTAGGCCCATCTGTCGGGTCCTCTTCATCTTCCTCACGTCTGACCCGGCCGTACAGTCGCATTTCCACCGCCGGTGGCCTTCCAAGATGGTGTTGTTCCTCCACAATGTTGGCGCTGCTCCTCTGCGACGCCGACCTACTCCTCTGCGCCGCTGCCACACTCGTCTCATCCGCCTCCAGTGAACACCGCCGCCGCGACGACCTGCTCCATCGATAGAGGCCGACGGCGCACTGCAGTGGGCCTACACCGACGAGATCCACGCTGCTCCCTCGAGGCATGGCAGGGCCAAGGACGACCGGGCGGCGGTCGACCTGGCCGTTGGGGGAGCGTGGCAGGGTCGGGGACGGCTGTGCGGCGGTCGATCTGGCCGGGCACTGATGGTGTGGGTCACCCGCTCACAAGGGTATAGATAATAGAGTCCGTTAGTTGAGTACCCCTGAGGCCCATTAAGGTAGGCCCAAGTGTAATCCTAGTCGAAATACGAGTTCATGTCATATACCGATATTGTAATATGTGTCGGACCCCTCTCGTACCTTGAGACCTGGCCACCTATATATAGGGGCCAGGAGAGGACGGTGAGAAACAGATCGAAAGCAAGCCAAGTTCACAACCACGTTTACTTTCGATACACACCTTGTTTGACTGATTTTACCTTCCAGTTCATCCGACGCCCTACTCCCCCGATCCTAAGTCCTTCATCTAGGACATTTGTCGAGTTAACCCTCATCAATTGGCACCGACCGTGGGGACTCTGGGCATTGGAATCATGAATTCGACGGCTTTTTTGCTTTTAGCCAACAGCAATCCAGAAGTCAACGAAAATCAGAAGATGGAGTTGATGATCGGAAGTTTAAGCTACTACGTCGGACCTTCGGGTTCAACTCGCCTTTCGGATCCAGCGGAATCGGGTCCGTCGGCAAGCAAAGCCAAGACAATCACACTATCTGGATCATTGGTGGGCTCTTCCATCAAGGTAAACTCGCTGGTCAGCTTCGCAGCAACAGAAAACACGAAAAAGGAACTTGACGAATTCGACGGAACTCAGGAAGAACCCGACGAGGGAGTAACAGTGGATAAATCATACGATAGTCAAAGGGACCTCGCCACCGGAAGCAGTGGCGTCTCCAGGAGCATACATCAATTATGTGTCATTATCACCGAAGCAGCGAAAGAGAACGGTCATGCAGATAATGCAGAAATCGACACGCAAGTTGACAAATCAAGAAGCAACGGTAAAAAGGAGAAGGAGAAAATTCACGTCTCCAACGGGGAGTGGAGAATCATCATGTCAACTATCAACCACGGGACAGAAGTACCCGCCAATTCAAGAAGGGAAGTTTTGATGGGATATCAATATGCATTGCATCAACATAGAAAGAAGTTGAGGGAGGAAAAAGACGAGTTAAGGAGAAGCCAAGAAAACTACAGCATGTCAAGTGGAGCATATTGGGACGAATACAGCGACGCATCAGAGTCCAGCAAAGAAAGGTATAGAGATCCAAAGCACAGCAGGAGGACAACAGCATGGGCAAGAGAAGAAAGCCGCGTAAAAAGCGTAAGCGAACACCCATCAGATAATGAAGAGGATTTTGTGCAAGAAACGCCAGAGGCAGCATTGGTAGCAGCATAGGCATATCTACTAACCACACAATCGGAGCCTGGAGATCCACGGGAGCATATGCATCAAGCCGCGATACGAAGCCTTGGGTTGGTAGAGGATAAACTAAAGAAACACCCTCCAGAGGAAGAGGCGACATATCACAAGGAGAAGCGAAGGGAAAATTTAAAGCCCGACCCTCGCAAAGCCAAACAAGCGAGTCATCAGGCGATGAAAAACGTAAGGCACGAAGGAAGGACGCAAGGAATATTATAGCACAAGCAAGAGTAAACAACGCGTGTTACGCATGGAGAGAATAAAATTATGAAGATGGCGAAAAAGAGATGAGCGCGCTATGCTTTACCTGAAGGGTTCGCAGAACGCGGGTACCAAAAGGATTCAAATTGCCGCACGATCAGCAAAAGTATGATGGGTCACAAGAACCCACGCTGTGGTTATCAGACTACCTGCAAGCAGTGCAAATACTCGGAGGAACGAGAGCAACGGCAATGCAAAGCCTGCAGTTACAACTCACCGGCGCAGCGCGGTCCTGGTTAAACACACTACCCAACGATTCCATCGGGTGTTGGGGAGAACAAGAGGGCCAGTTCGCAAGAAATTTTCGTTCGACATATAAACGCCCAGCTTCACTAGAAGAAGTCAAGTCATGTGTGCAGAGGAAAGATGAAACTCTGCGCTCCTTTATACAGCAGTGGAGTATAATCAAAAACTCTGCAGAAGACGTCTCCGATGAGCGGGCAGTCGATGCTTTTTCAGCTGGCCTTCGCCGTTCGGACCTCGTGGAAGAGCTAGGGAGAACAAAGCCTAAGACAGTATCGGAATTAATGGAAGTAGCAAATAGATTCGCCGACGGAGAGGACGCATACAACAATAAAAGGGGGCGCTCGCCAGAAGTCGACAAAGCAAGCAGGCAAAGGCGAAGGTACCGCAATGAAGATGGCCGCGCAAGGCGAAATCAGATAGCCGCAGGCTATGAAAGAAGAGACGAGGAAGATTATGAAAGCAGGGAGTTTCAGGGAGAAGGCAATCGTAGAACAGAAAAACCTAAGTACTCCGGCCCATCAGCGAAAGACATGCTCCATGGTCCCTGTCGCATCCACTACGCGTACTTAGATGGGAAGAGACTCTCTAATCACCAGATGAAGGATTGCAGAACATTCTTAAGGTTGCAAAATGCTATGGACCAAAACAAAGGAGCACGTTAGGGAGGAAAGAGTAAAAGTCAAGGATATCAAATGCAGCGTCTAGCAAAACATCTGGAATCAAAAGTATACATATCTGCAATGATCCAACCAGTGCCAAAATCCAAGAAAGAGCGGAAGAGCATATCTAGACAAGTAAATCTAGCAATATCATCACCACTAGCCACAACAGAGTACTTGAAATGGTCTGATCAACCAGTCAGGTTCAGCAGATCAGACCACCCAAGGAAAGTACCAAGGCCAGGGCACGCGCCCATGGTGTTGAAGGCACAAATAGGGTGGTATGATGTTGGGCGAGTATTTATGGATGCAGGAAGCGGCATAAATTTAATATATGCAAGAACCCTGAAGGCAATATGCATCTCGTTGGAAAGCCTAAAGCCCACAGATTGCTCCTTCCACGGAATAGTACCAGGAGGCGCAAATTACCCCCTCAGGAGAATAAAACTCGATGTTTGCTTTGGCAATAGTAGCAATTATCGCAGAGAAAAGTTAAAGTTCAAAGTCATGGACTGGCCTTCACAGGATCATGCAATCCTGGGGCGTCCATCATTTGCAAAGTTCATGGCAGTACCTCATTATGCATATCTCACACTCAAAATCCCAGGACCTAAAGGAACAATCACAGTACAAGGCAGCTTCGAAGTATCCAACACTTGTGACAAAGAAATCAACTGGATGGCGCAAACTTTCGGCATGACAGCAGAATACGCAAGGCTGAAGGGCGAAACTGACCACAACAGGCTACCCGACGTTGGACGATCCCTGCCAGATCAGGCTTTTGATGCAACCCAAGACTCGAAGAAAATCCAGGTCCACCCAACGGACCCAAACAAGACCACCTCCATAGCAGTAAACCTGGACCCTGCATAGGAAAGCGCGCTTGTCGAGTTTCTCCGTGAGCGCTGGGAAATCTTCGCCTGGTGTCCTTCAGACATGCCAGGGGTTCTGATACGGCCAGGATAACCACCCAGTTGGGAACCCCAAGAGGAAGGTATGATGAGCACATTAGCAAGTCTTTCCCTCAGTAAGAAACCAAGGTTTATCGATCCAGTAGGAAAAAGCCAAACTCCAAAAGGTGATGCTTGCTAGCTTCATGACACTCCAGCAAGGGCGCCGTTTACGATTCTTGTTGGTGCATCTTCAACTAGTAGCAACGTGGAACCTGCACATAAAACAACCAAGAACTTTGCTCCCAACTTACGATGAGGTTGTCAATCTCACCGGTTTGCTGTAAACAAAGGTATGAGCGTATCGAGTGGAAAACAGTGGTAGTATGCGAGAAAGTAAACAGAGCGAGTAATAGTAAACAGTAATAGCAATGTAAAGGAAATTGGACCGGGGTCCACAGTTCACTAGTGGTGTCTCTCCATAAGATAAATAACAACATGCTGGGTAAACAAATTACAGTTGGGCAATTGATAGAATAAAGATAACGTGCATATGTCACGAGGATCACTATGAGATTTACTCTGGGCATTACAACAAAATACATAGACCGCCATCCAACTGCATCTATGACTAATAATCCACCCACGGGGATATCGTCCGAACACCCCACGAGTATTAAGTTGCGAACAACAGATAACTGCATTAAGCAAAGTGTGTAATGTAAACAAAACAAATGTCCTTGGACACAAGAATGTTGTTTTCTCCCTAGTGGCAACAGCACATCTACAGCCTTAGAGGTTTTTGTCACTCTCCCAGATTAAATAGAGGCATGAACCCAACTATCAAGCATAAATACCCCCTCTTGGAGTCACTAGTATCTACTTGGCATAGATAGCTACTAACAACGGAGAGCATGCAAGATCATAAACAACATAGAGATAACATAAGATAATATTCAGCACATCAACTTAACATAATACCAATATTCATCGGATCCCAACAAACACAACATGTAGAATTACACAAAGGTGATCTCGATCATGTAAGGCAGCTCACGAGATCTAAACATGAAGCACATGGTGGAGAAGACAACCATCTAGCTACTGCTATGGACCCGTAGTCCAAGGTAGACTACTCACTCATCGCGTCGGAGGCAAGCATGGCGATGAAGAAGACCTCCGGTGGTGATTCCCCTCTCCGGCAGGGTGCCGGGAAGAGCTTCTGGACCCTCCCGATCTCAGGTCGATGACGGCGGCGGATCGCGATGTGTTTCTGGAAAATTGATCGGGTCTTTAGGTTTTTCCCGTCGAGGGGTCTTTATAGGCAAAGGGGCAGCGTCAGAGGTGGGCCAGGGTGCCCTCACCACAGGGCGGCGCAGCCAGGGGCTGGGCCATGCCCCTGGTGGTGAGGCTGCCCTGTGGTCCCCCTCCATATCCTCTTCGGACTTTTGGAAGCTTCGTTAAATAATAGGAGGTTCGGCTTTTGTTTTGTCCAATTCCGAGAATATTTCCTGTGTAACTTTTCTGAAACACAAAAATAGCAGAAAACAGGGAACTGGCATTGTGGCATCTTGTTAATAGGTTAGTTCCGAAAAATGCATAAAAATGCCACGAAGTGTAACAAAACACTAAGCAAATGGTGTAAGAACAAGCATGGAGCATCAAAAATTATAGATACGTTTGAGACATATCAGCATCCCAAAGCTTAACTCCTGCTCGTCCTCGAGTAGGTAAGTGATAACAAAAGAATAATTTTTGAGGTGACATGCACCAACACAATCTTGATCATCTATGTAAGCATTGAGTGCTGGGATCAAAAGAACATAAAACATGGGCATGAAAGACATAATCTTGATAGAAGAAACTTAGCAACCATGTTATAACATGAAAAAGAACACAAATGAAAGATCATGAAAATGAAACAATGAAAGTCAAACGTGTGTTCAAATCATATGGAAAAACATAGCAAATGGTTTTCAGCTTGTCCTTCATGAGAGAGCAAAACATAAATGCATAGGACACCTTCAAGTTTAAGAGGGCGACTAGATACAAATAATTTAAGAACAAGTGAAACCAAAATCATGAATCAATCAATGATAAACTTTGGGACTATGCACATTAAACTCAGAATGACAACTATGCTCTCTTAGACGGTGCATAAAGGTAGAAGGTGGACACTCAACATAAAAGTAAAGAAAGGTCCTTCGCAGAGGGAAGCAGTGATTAAACATGTGCTAGAGCTTTTCATTTGTATAACAGAGAGATAAAAATTGGGTTTTGAGAGGTGGTTGTCTTTGTCAACGACTGGCAATGGGGTTCTTACTATCTTCCATACAAAAATATAGCAAGTTTTTGAGAGAGAGATTGGCACTTTGGTGCTCTTTTATTAAGCTTGGCACTCCTCCCCACCTTTTTTCCTTTCTCAAACCATGGCTAACCGATTCCATCGGGTGCCCACCAACATTCACATACCATGGAGGAGTTCCTTTTTTTTCCTTTTTGGAATAAACAATATGGAAGATAGCAAATCCGACCACTATGTCCCCATGAGCTGAAAACAGTGTCACAAAACGAGAAGTATTTTGAAGGTTTTTTTGAAAGGTAGCACATGAAAATTTACTTGGAATGGCTTACAAATACCATGCATAGGAATTTATAGTGGACACATTGGAACAACTTGGTTTTTAGGAGTTGGATGCACGAGTAGAGCTCATACTTAGTACAAAATGAGGGCTAGCAAAAGACTGGGAGCGACCAACTAAGAGATCAATAACGGCCATAATCATGCATAGCGACAAAACATCATTAAGAGAAGCATAAGATGGCATCAAAAGTCAAAAACTAAATGATCATAGAGGCTTATGGTGACTTTGTATGAGTCAAACATGTGTAAGCATGCGCCAAGTCAACCCAAATAAAGCATCAAGGAGAAAACCAAATTAATGCTTCCAAACAATAAAAACAACACATGATTTTTTCAAAGGCTCATTAAGCAATCTCAGTCATTTGAGACAAGTCATGCTACAGCAAAACCACTAAGCATACTATCAAAATGATATCAAGCACAACATGCAAAAGTCTAAGCCGCAGTCTAAACAAGCTCCTTTTTGTACCACTTTTTTGCATGAAATTTTTTCTCTTTTCCAACACCATTCGAACCTTTTTGAAACAACTCTGTTGATGAAAACCAACATGGACCAGAGGTCAAAATACACCTTGATATAAAGATAAAAGAAGATCTGAACAAAAATCAAGGCGAAAAACGAAAGCTAAACGCAGTTCTAGAAAAAGAGAACACTCGTTGAACGATAAGAGTGAAAAACGGAGTGTTCTTGGCAAATGAAAAGCAAGGCAACTTCTCCAAACGAAATTTGTTGGGGTCCAACCATTTATTGCAGCAAACAAAACAAAACAAACTGAAAGCTAAAGTAAAGACGCTCCAAGAAAAATGCATAGTGCATGAAGCAATAAAAATATAGTGTGTTGAAAGGTGACCTGATTTTTGCCAATGAAGAAGGGGTGCCTCGGGGGCATCCCCAAGCTTTGATGCTTGCACCTCTTGGATATTTCTTGGGGTGCGTGGGCATCCCCAAGCTTGATCTTTTGTCCATTCTTCAACTCATCTCATCATTCTCCGATCCCTACACTTGAAAACTTCCTTCATACAAAACTCAACACAATTCTATTAGCAACATTAGTGTAAGCATAATAATGAATCAACCCCCTTTTGCTTCAGATTTCAACTCAAAACCACCACATATAAAGTATTTACTACTGTAGCAACTTCCCCAAAAGTTTCGTGATCAGAAGAACCAAAAAAGAAAGCGATCAAGAGGCAAACACAAATAGTGGCAAAAATCTGTCAAAATAGAACAGCTGACAAAGGTCGATTTTTTCGAGGGTTTTCTGTTGCTCAAATCAAAAAGTGTATAACTAATGAAAGTTTGGATATAACCTGGGGCATATGCACAAGAAATCTCAGGTCAAAAAGATATTCTGAGAATTTTCACGAATTTTTACGGTGCAGCACCGAAATCTGTTTCAGGACAGCAACATCACCAAATCTTACCTCACTCAAATTAGAGGTTTCTCTTGGCACAAAAACGAAATAAAAAGGATAAGGAGCAGTTATTACAGTAGTAATAACTTCCAAGACTCAAATAAAAGAAAAAGAACTAAAAGTAAAACAATGGGTTATCTCCCAAGAGTGCTTTTCTTTAACGCCTTTGAGCTAGGCGCAGATTGTGCGAATCAAGTAATATCAAGTGATGAAGCATTAGGGTCAATGGGTGCCTTGCGTCTTCCTCTCTTACCTTTGCTCTTAACTCTAGGAAAGACGTGATTATTGCAAGGTGGAGAGATGAATCTTATATTGCCTTTTCCCACATCTATAACGGCGCCTAGGAGCTTTAGTAGAGACCTTCCAAGCGTGATTTGTCCTTTTTCTACACATTCAATAACAAAATAATCAGTAGATACCATTTTTCCTAGGACTTTTGTATAAACTCCTTCAGCTATTCCAACAGGAAATATAGTGGCATTATTAGTAAGAGAAATTTCTTCTCCCCCCTCAGAAAGTTTCCAAAGACTCAAAGATTCATAAACATCCTTTGGCATAAGATAAAATTCAGACATAATATCATAACGAGCATGAAAAGTTTCACCACTAATGGTGATTTTTACTATAGGGTACCAACTCAAAGGTTCAGAATTTATTGGCACATAATCAAAATACTGGTGCAAAGTACTATAGCAATTACCCAAACGAGTAGTGCTAGTTTCAAGAGTATTAAGTCTATTAAAAATGCTCACAAGAGAGTAATCAAAATCAGTTGGCATGCTATAAATTGTAATCAACTTTTTTATAATATTGAAAGCTTGACCTCCATCACAATGAAGGAAATCTCCTTCTGCTGTAGTATCCAAAGCATATCTATAATGAAGAGCAAGTCCAAAGTAAAAGCAACTAAGAAGCAAACTGAAAGTCATTTTCGGTTCAGTTTTTCCATGCCAATCATAAATTTTAGACCAAGCTTCTTTGAAACTTTCCTCACTCTTTTGCTTGAAAGTGAAGATCATTTCCTCGGGCGACATAGTACTAGCAACTAAACTAGACATAATAAACAACTATAAAGGAAACTAATTTTTTTGTATTTTTGATAAAAATGATGCAAGTAAAAATAAAGTATAGCAAAACAATAAACAAAGTAAAGGATGTGTGTGCGAAACTCCCCTTGCAGAAGTCTTCTTTTTCCCCGGCAACGGCGCCAGAAAAACAGCTTGATGCGGGCAGGATAACCACCCATTTGGGAACCCCAAGAGGAAGGTATGATGAGCACAGTAGCAAGTCTTTCCCTCAGTAAGAAACCAAGGTTTATCGATCCAGTAGGAAAAAGCCAAACTCCAGAAGGTGATGCTTGCTAGCTTCGTGACACTCCAGCAAGGGCGCCGTTTACGATTATTGTTGGTGCGTCTTCAACTAGTAGCAACGTGGAACCTGCACACAACACAACCAAGAACTTTGCTCCCAACTTACGATGAGGTTGTCAATCTCACCGGTTTGCTGTAAACAAAGGTATGAGCGTATCGAGTGGAAAACAGTAGTAGTATGCAAGAAAATAAACAGAGCGAGTAATAGTAAACAGTAATAGCAATGTAAAGGAAATTGGACCGGGGTCCATAGTTCACTAGTGGTGTCTCTCCATAAGATAAATAACAACATGCTGGGTAAACATATTACAGTTGGGCAATTGATAGAATAAAGATAACGTGTATATGTCATGAGGATCACTATGAGATTTACTCTGGGCATTACAACAAAATATGTAGACCGCCATCCAACTGCATCTATGACTAATAATCCACCCACGGGGATATCGTCCGAACACCCCACGAGTATTAAGTTGCGAACAACAGATAACTGCATTAAGCAAAGTGTGTAATGTAAACAAAACGAATGCCCTTGGACACAAGAATGTTGTTTTCTCCCTAGTGGCAACATCACATCTACAACCTTAGAGGTTTCTGTCACTCCCCCAGATTAAATAGAGGCATGAACCCAACTATCGAGCATAAATACCCCCTCTTGGAGTCACTAGTATCTACTTGGCCAAGATAGCTACTAACAACGGAGAGCATGCAAGATCATAAACAATATAGAGATAACATAAGATAATATTCAGCACATCAACTTAACATAACACCAATATTCATCGGATCCCAACAAACACGATATGTAGAATTATACAAAGGTGATCTCGATCATGTAAGGCAGCTCACAAGATCTAAACATGAAGCACATGGTGGAGAAGACAACCATCTAGCTACTGCTATGGACCCATAGTCCAAGGTAGACTACTCACTCATCGTGCCGGAGGCAAGCATGGCGATGAAGAAGACCTCCGGTGGTGATTCCCCTCTCCGGCAGGGTGCCGGGAAGAGCTTCTTAACCCTCCCGATCTTGGGTCGACGACGGCGGCGGATCGCGATGTGTTTCTGGAAAATTGACCGTGTCTTTAGGTTTTTCCCATCGGGGGTCTTTATAGGCGAAGGGGCAGCGTCAGAGGTGGGCCAGGGTGCCCTCACCACAGGGCGGCGCAGCCAGGGGCTGGGCCGCGCTCCCTGGTGGTGAGGCTGCCCTGTGGCCCCCCCTCCGTCTCCTCTTCGGACTTCTGGAAGCTTTGTTAAATAATAGGAGGTTCGGCTTTTGTTTCCTCCAATTCCGAGAATATTTTTCGTGTAACTTTTTTGAAACACAAAAACAGCAGAAAACAGGGAACTGGCACAGTTGCATCTTGTTAATAGGTTAGTTCCAGAAAATGCATAAAAATGCCATGAAGTGTAACAAAACACTAAGCAAATAGTGTAAGAACAAGCATGGAGCATAAAAAATTATAGATACATTTTAGACGTATCAGGTTCCCAGGGAACTCGTCGAGCACGCACTAAACATGGATCCTAAAGCACAGCCAGTCAAGCAACCGTTGAGACGATTTGACGAACCCAAAAGGAAAGCAATAGCATCCAAGCTGCACAGGCTAAAAAATTCAGGATTCATCCAAGAAATCAAAGCATCGACTTGGGTATCTAATCCAGTCATTGTCCCCAAGAAAAATACAGACGTACAAAGAGTATGTGTCGACTACACATCTCTCAACAAGCACTATCCAAAGGATCCCTTTCCTCTACCTCGCATTGATCAGATAATAGACTCAACAGCAGGGTGTGCAAGGCTTTCCTTCCTGGACGCATATTCTGGTTACAACCAGATCAAACTGAAGAAAGAAGACGAGGAAAAAACAGCTTTTATCACACCATACGGCGTGTTTTGCTCTCAAGTCATGCCTTTTGGCCTAAAAAATGCAGGAGCAACCTACCAGCGGATGATGCAAAACTGCCTCGGAAGTCAAATAGGACGCAACATTCAAGTCTACATCGACGATGTGGTCATCACCACAAGAAAAGAAGAGTCCTTAATCAGTGATTTGGCAGAAACCTTTGACAACCTAAACAAGTACAAGCTCAAGCTTAACCTGACAAAATGTTCCTTTGCTGTGTCAGCAGGACAACTTCTGGGTTTCCTGGTATCAGCAAGAGGAATAGAAGCAAAGCCAGAGAAGATCCAAGCAATACTAATAATAGGGAAACCAACAAAATTGCACGATGTACAGAAGCTTGCAGGGCGCGTCGCAGCGCTAAGTCGATTTGTCGCACGATTGGGAGAAAAAGCGCTTCCTTTCTATGCACTCATGAAAAAATCAGACGACAAATTTGAGTGGACAAAAGAAGCAGATGCAGCCTTTGCACAATTGAAAAAAGTGCTCTCCACGCCACCGGTGTTGGTCGCACCAAATGAAAAAGAGCCGCTACTACTATATATTGCTGCAACACATCAAGTGGTAAGCACGGTACTAGTAGTCGAAAGAAACGAAGAGGGAAAAGCTCATGGAGTACAGAGGCCAGTGTATTTCCTCAGTGAAGTACTATCTCCAACAAAGCAGAGGTACCCGCACTATCAGAAGCTTGCATACAGCGTATTCACAACAGCACGAAAGCTACGGCAGTATTTCGCGGTGCATCCAATCATAGTGGTTAACGAAGCACCACTATCCAATATATTGAATAACCCGTCAGCAACAGGACGTGTCTCCCTATGGGGAATCGAGTTGTCACCCCTAGACATCATGTACAAAAAACGAAAGGCAATCAAATCCCAAGTATTATCGGACTTCACAGCAGAGTGGCTAGAGCTACAAAACATAGGACCAACAGATCTATCAAGTGTGTGGACAATGTATTTCGACGGATCAAAAAGAATCCAAGGCGCAGGAGCAGGAGTAGTTCTGATATCAACACAAGGTGACAAGTTAAAATACATTTTAAGAATGATTTTTCCTCAAGCTTCTAATAATGAAGCCGAATACGAGGCTCTGCTCCACGGAATGAAAATGGCCAAAGCATGCGGAGCAACCTGACTGAAAATATTTGGGGACTCAAATCTTGTCGTCCAACAAGTGATGAACCGGTGTGACGCCATTAGTGACAACATGACAGCATAAAGAAACTTATACTACTATCTCGAGGGAACATTCGATGGATGCGAAGTTTCGCACGTCAGCAGAGCCAGCAACGAGGAAGCCGGCAATTTAGCAAATATTGGGTCCCAATGCATGCCCGTATCACCAAGAGTCTTTTGGGAAGAGATCATAGAAAGATCAATAAAGAATAACAAAACTTCGACTACAGAAGAACAAGGCCAGCACCCAACAACGGGCTCGGGGGCTGGCAAGCCTGGCATAGGAAGCACATCAGAATCAGAAGAAGTTATGATGATTGAAGAAACCTAGATGCAGCCATACTTGGCGTACATGATAAACAAAACACTACCCGAAGACACAGTAGAAGCAAGAAGGATAATACGACGATCTAAGCCTTTTGTCGTGTTACAAGGGAAGCTGTACAAGAAAAGTATAACTGGCGTTTACAACACTGCGTCACTCCCCAGGAGGGACAAGAAATACTAAAAGATATTCATGCAGGAGTATGCGGGCATCACGCTAGCAGCAGAGCTATCGCAACTAAAGCTTTTCGTGCAGGGTTCTACTGGTTAACAGCCATCAAAGACGCAAAAGATATAGTCAGAAAGTGCGAAGCTTGTCAACGGTTTGCATCTCGACCACACGCGCCAGCAGCAGAGCTACAGCCGATACCATTATCATGGCCTTTCGCGCAATGGGGTCTCGACATGGTAGGGAAATTACATGAGTCTTGGTCAGGAGGACATGTCTACATGTTGGTGGCAGTAGACAAATTTACCAAATGGGTAGAAGCAGCCCCAGTAACAACCCAAGATTCCACAGCAGCAATCAACTTCATCAAGTCTATAGTATTTTGCTTCGGAGTACCGCACAACATCATCACAGACAATGGGACAACCTTCACATCAAAAGAGTTCAAGAGTTACTGTGAAAGTATAGGAATCAAACTGAAATTCGCATCTGTAGCACATCCAAAGACAAACGGGCAGGTGGAGAAAGCCAATGGCCTAATATGCAACGGGATAAAAAAGAGGCTGTTAGCACCCCTGGAGAAAGCCAAACACGCCTGGGTAGATGAGCTGCCCTCCGTGCTTTGGAGCCTTCGAACAACACCCAATGCAGCTACCCAAGAAACTCCATTTTTCCTGATTCATGGCGCAGAGGCTGTGCTTCCAGTCAAAATCACGCATGAGGCCCCAAGAATTGTGGCTGATGATGAAACAACTTCTACAGAAGCACTACAAGATGACGTTGATGCACTCGGCAAAGCAAGAGACGTAGCACTCGCTAGAGCTACGCAATACCAGCAAAGTTTACGAAACTACCATAGTAGTCGAGTTCGTCCATGATATTTCATGGTAGGAGATTTAGTCTTACGACTCAAACAAGACGGTCATGGCAAATTAGAGTCCCCATGGGTGGGACCTTACATCGTAACAGAGGTAATACCAGGAGGAGCTTATTGACTACAAGACAAGAAAACAGGGAAAGATGAGAGCAACCCGTGGAATGCAAAACAACTGCGGCGGTTCTACGCATAGAAGGAGTACGGTGACAGGAACTTTCTAGTCATGACCCTTTGAACCCAGAACATGAGGCCACAGGTCGAGCTCTTTGGGTCAACTCGACAATATGTATAAACATGTCTTTATTTTTCCACTCAGGGGCTTCGATCCCTCGAGTCGTACGAAATAAAATAAGCAATTATCCAGATCCCGTATCCATGATTATTTGAGAAATCTTACAACCCGATATTCGACAAAAAAGAAGCGAGCACAAATCAAGGCAACTCGATGATAAATCAAAAGCATACCTCGGAACATCGACTAGTTCCCATGGTCTATTAATAAGATAAACAAAGTGGCACAAAATAAAGTTCATCACGAGTACTTATTACATAGAACATGCAAAGAGACAACTAGAGCAAATGATTACATAAAAGGAGCATCTACTGAAAATGTACTTCAGCTTCGTACTCCTTCTGGCATTGAGTACCGTCGTAGATCTTCACATCAAACTTCGATGTACCGCAGTGGTAGTCTAAGATCATGAAGAACCCTTGGTGGAGGTCATGATCTTCTGCAAATTGCGACCAGCCACCCTTGAAGTACATCTCGCCGTCTCCATCATACCAGACCTCCACTTCATAGAGAGTTCCTCCTCCAGAGTGTTCACGAAGAACTGCTTCCCGCAGCTCTCGCCCATCCATAAACTTGGTAAACTTCAGCGGCACCCGCTGAATCTCGCGGCATTGAGCGCCGACGATGCAGAAGAAGGAATAAATTTTGGGCGGAGGAGGAGGAGAAGCATTATGCGGCGGGGCGCTCAGACCTGGTGCAACAGTAGAAACTTTGGGCTGGTTCTTACTTCCCACAGGGCGGCCAGGGCATCGCTTCACAGGAACGGACGATGAGGCCACCACAGCAGGGTCCTTAGACTTATTCTTACTGCCGCGAGGACGGCCGCGACCCCGCTTCTCCACCTGCGCACCGATGTTCAGGCGCGATCCACCAGCATCGGCCATGGGAGACAAGTGCTGGGAGAAAAAACCCTAGATGAGATGTGGAAGATGAAGACGATGCGGTGGAGGAAGATAGTAATGAAAGAATTAGGGTTTTTTTCCCTAAGCCAACATGCTTTATTTATAAGTAAACTTTAATGGGCCTCCGCAAATTAAAGGTCCAAGTACATCTACGGGCTTTTATATTTAGCCCCGAGCAGAAGATAAGACAGCAGCAGCATATCAAGGACAAGACACATAGGAGAAAAATGCAATATGGGCGAATAAAGTGCAGAAGTATGTCAAGGAGCAAACCGCACCTCGTCATGGACTCGGGGGGCTCATATCATCAGAAGAGCGGGAAGAATATTTAAAGCACAATTATGCCAAGACTATCGCAGGAGGAAAGTTATTAGGCGACAATATTATATTTTGAGCCTATACCCGAAAAACGTCGGCTATAGCCTCGGGGGTTACTCCCATCGGGAGCACTGTCGTGCGCCCGATGGCAATGGACTAACTAAAAGAAAAATATAACAGGTGCAATCGACTACATTTCGTCGACAATAAACTTTGACTTCATTGTCGACAAAATAAAGATCGCTTACTCCCATCGGGAGAGCTATTTTTAACAACTCGAATATCTTGTATATTCCAACAGTCAAACAAGGCTGCGACATATGATTCTCGAGTGGCGTCATCGCGATGAAACCCGAATGCCATGATTGAAACATATCGTAAAGGTAAGACCCCAGGATCCGTCCTGTGTGGCCTGGTATACGCACATGAATGCGCTCTGCTAGTAGTTATCCGTGTCTACGACGCGAAGAAAATCCTGGTGGACGCACTGGGTACCCTGAGAACCACTGGGACTCGTTCTTTGTAAGTCCTAAATGCGGCAAAAGAATGGGTTTGACCATTTTCCCGGATTCAAGTCCAAGGGGATTGAATTTGAAGTAGGTGACAAGTATTTATTCCGGCAGTTAACTGACCTCTTGATCTGTCAGAGTTGTCAGGCTTGTTCATCAAAACCCCTTACGAGATAATATAATGAAAGTTGTTTATTTTTTAGTACAGGAAGAAGAAGAAGTCGAAAGATTGATCAAGTCGAAGATTTGAGATTCAACCTGAATCTACAATTCTGGTAGAATCTCGGGGGCTACTGACAAGGGTATAGATAATAGAGCCCGTTAGTTGAGTACCCCTGAGGCCCGTTAAGCTAGGCCCAAGTGTAATCCTAGTCGAAATACGAGTTCATGTCGTATACCGATATTGTAATATGTGTCGGACCCCTCTCGTACCTTGAGACCTGGCCACCTATATATAGGGGCCAGGAGAGGACGGTGAGAAACAGATCGAAAGCAAGCAAAGTTCACAACCACGTTTACTTTCGATACACACCTTGTTTGACTGATTTTACCTTCGAGTTCATCCGACGCCCTACTCCCCCGATCCTAAGTCCTTCATCTAGGACATTTGTCGAGTTAACCCTCATCACCTACCTTCCCTATTGATTTCGGCGACGGTGTCGAGGCCCAGGTTTAGTCGCTCCGATCGATGCCCTCTCCTTGCTCGGGAAGGCAGCACCAACGATGGCCAGGACTGGGCGGATGTCCTCGCCGGCCTCCAGGGTTGGGTCGAGGTGCTGGGAATGGGGTGGGATTAGGGCGGGGATGTTGGGAAGACGCCGGCATCGGTTTGAACTGCAGCTGGACGATGGCGGCATCGGGTTGAACTACAGCAGGACGATGGTGGCAGGGTGGTGGACTGCCGGTGTCGAGGATCCTATCGGGGATGGAAACGACTGAAGAAAAGATGGGGAATCTTATCTCTTTGCCAATTTTGCAAATCAGATCTTAAGTTAGATGGAAATTCGGTATGAGTGGTAGGAGAGAGACAAATTGATAAAAAAATAATGAGAAATAATACTATTTATCCTAATCTTTGCCACGTAGACCCGACATGTGGGTCCAGTTGGTCAGAAACTGGTTTAACACCGCTAAATCAAAAAATCAGTGCTTTTTGTCACGAATCGGCCTTAATAGTGGTTTGCTAGTTACCTAACACCGCTTCCCCAATGTGGTTGCTTTTTATCATTTTCTCTGTCAGAGGAGGCCATCTAGGACTCGGAGCTCGTCGAGCTCGCCTAGTGGGAGGGGCTCTGCCCACAGTTGCACGCCTCGGCCCACGGGGATGCGGTGGTGCCACCACCGCCACCGCCCGCAGGCGCCAAGCATGTGGTGTGGGAGTTGTCGTTGCATGTTCGCCGCAACACCAGGCACCAGCAGCGGCAGTGACGGCTCCGAGGGTGTCGATGGTCCCCTGGCCGTTCCCTAGAATCCTCCGTTGGTCATCGATCTGACCGAGGACGAGGAAGAGGACGATGACGATGAGTAGGCGGCCTCCGCGGGCAAGAAGACCCTAGCTAGTTTATGGTTTAATTTCATGTTTCTTATTTTTTTTGTATTATGTATATATTTTTTAAATCAATGCTATGTGTAAAAGAAATAATGTATCGGGCCGCTGGGCTACTCCGACCCAAACGAATAGTGGCCAAAAAATGACCGGTTTGATATCCACGGACCATCACAAACTATTCAAATCAAACGCGATTTGGATCGTCGGGCCGCTGAAGATGCCCTTACATGACGACGTACTCAATTTATTTATTTAAAAAACGGCAGCTGAAGTACTTGATTAGAGTACTTGGACTGAGATGCAAGGTGCACACATTGGAAAGATGGTGCAGACCGAAAGCATCAGAGTAGTGCGTCCATTCTGGGACTCCTGCAAGCCTTTACCACTGTTATTTTTTCTGGCTCGTCACCTGAACGAGAAATACCTGCATTTTTCTTCCTTTTTGCTGGAAAAAAGTAGTACCTGCATTCTGCACACAAAATCCTCTCCTCCAGACCTCCTAATATCACAAAATCAAAATCATGTTACATTCGACCGGAGGGACATCCCCAATATCACAAAATCAAATCATAAGCACAAAGAAGCACCTATAAGTTACTATGGTGATTACCCACACTCTGCTACTCCTGGTTGCTATCACTACAACCTAGCAGCACTAAATAGTCATTTCTTGCTCCAAGAACAACCTAACTAGGAGAAATTCTAAAACGTAATCTAATTTGTTCAAATAAATATTTACACAATTATTCATACAACTATTGGAACACACCAAAGGAAACAGTGATGAAACATACGTCGGTTTTCAGCGTCGTGGCCACGGGCATTCCACTGAACAAGTTGCAGGTGTATGGGCCATTGCCATCCAGGAACAACCGCAACTCCAGCTGTATCAGCGGTGAGTCGCTGACCACGTGACGGGACGGCGACGCGGGTGAAAGGATCGAGGTAGATAACCTAGAGGGGGTGAATAGGTTTATACAAGCATTACTTTTCTTTTCACAAGTTTTAGGCTACGCGGATAACAAGTGTGAGCCTAACAACTATAGCGAAACAACCTATATGATACAATAAGGTACTTCAAGCACCATGACTATCATAAATGTAAATATATAAGAAAAAGATCTCAGATAGAAATAACCGAGGCACGTCGAGGACGAACATATATCCCAATATTTACTTCCTTGGGGGAAGCTAGTCATCGTTGGAGAGGTGTTGGTTATCATGAAGGATACCTAACCGCCACGAAGGCGCACCTTCTTCACCTTGAGTCTACTCCACAAAATAGGAGCTCAGACACTAGTGGTAGACCTTAAAGGTGGTCCCAAACTTTTCACGGAACAAATCACAAGCCAAAATCCTACTAGCGATGCTAGCCATCTAGGGTTTCTCACGAACACAAGAGTAACAAGAAAACTCGACAAACTCAAGGGGAATATAATATGGCTTGATGAAATCGTAGATCGGAACCTCCTCTTGCTTTGTACTAAACGAATTTGGGGTTGATTGGATAGAATGGGAAATCCTCATGCTTTGGTGTTTCAACAATGGAGTGGGAGAGAGAGCTCAAGATATGATATGAATGATAGACCTAACCCGCGGGTTTTGTTTGGGTAGATCCGGCTTTAAGTCAGCGAGGCCGAAATGAGTAATGTATTTGGTTGTCCAAATTCAACCAAAGCCAAGGCGTCATAGTTGCCTTCTGCCAATAAGTAGTTGCTTCTTGTGTGACGACGTTTGGCTCCCGCCTCACGAAGCCCGAAACTTTCAGAAATACTTCAAATGTATTTAAAAAAATGAACTTCGTTCTCACGTACTCAATTTGGTTTAAAGACAAGTACTAGATTGGAGTACTTGTGACTGAGATGCAAGGTGCATTCATCGGAAAGATGCTACAGACCGAAGCATCAGAGTAGTGCGTCCATTTCTGGGACATCTGCAAACCCTTACAGCCTTCAGCTTCTTCTTCCTTTTTGCTGGAAAAAGGTACCTGCATTCTGCCCACAAAAGCCTCTCCTCCTGCTTTACCAGCAGAAGAGGGCTGATGACATCACCAGCACAATTACAGCAGAGGATCTGCCCCTGAAAAAAACCAGATGACGATCTCCATCCCAATTCACAAATTGGGCATAGGTTACAGTTGGGAATTCAAAACAGGACACAATGTTACTCAAAACAAAAAAGAAGACAGCACTGAGCACAATTCAGGACACTGGTCATGATTACAAAGAGCAAAAACCTAACACAGACACACACCTAAACATGTTACATTTGACCGGAGGGACTTCCTCAATATCACAAAATCACATCATAAGCACAAAGAGGCAGCTATAAGTTACTATGGTGATTACCCACACTCTGCTACTCCTGGTTGCTAATATCACTACAACCTAGCAGCACTAAATAGTCAACATTTCTGCTCCAAGAACAACCTAACTGGGAGCAATTCTAACCAGGATAATGCCAATTAACAGATACAAATTCGCGGATCACCGTTACACTGAGGGAGGTTACTGGCTCTCTTCCTCTTCATCTTCCATCTCCTCATCTTCTTTGTTGTCAGAGTCGCTGCCACTCCCAGTGCCAGCTGCATCCGCGCCGATATTGTTCTCATTGTACTGGTAAGAAGGGCGTTGCTGCGAGGAATGGGGATCCTTGAAACGGTATCGGACACGATGATTGCTGCTGGTCGCAACCTCGGTTGCCACAGAATTTCTCCTCGAACCGTTGCCATCGGCAGCACCGGCGGCCATGGTGGGGACTGAATTGCCAACCATAGCAGCCGCGGCAAGCGAGACAGGGAGTGTGGCACCGTTGTTGGCCTTGGAGAACTCCATCTGCATCTTGAGGAAGAACTGCACACGCTGTTCCTCCAGCTCTCGTGCAGCTTCCAGGCGGTCCCGCTCCATCCGGAGCTCATGCTCCCTTTTCGAGGACTCCACGCGCTCATACATCTCCCCAAGCCGCCGAATTGCCTGCGCCAGGTCGCGCAGGCCCTGCACGCGGTCGCCGCTGTCCGCTCCATTGGCCGACTCCTCGCCGCGCTGCCTCTTGCCGTTCACGGCCTCGGCCAGCGGTTCCGGCGGGAACCCGTCAGAAGACTCTGACGACGCTGACGCCTGTGGCGGCGACGGCATCCTCCGCTTCATAGCTGACGAGGGAAAGGCCGTGCGGGTGCGCTGAGGGAAGTTGACACGCGGGACCATAGGCGCCGTGCTCCGGTTGCTGGGGTTGGAGGAGCCGGAATTCCCCGCCGCCCCGCCGGAATTGAGCTTCTGCAGCGGGGCGAGGAGGTAGTCCAGGCGGTCGAAGAACGGCCATGAGGAGTCCGGCTTAGCCTTCTCGACCTTGTACTTCTTCTTGAGGGTGTCGATGCGGTTCTTGCACTGCACGTCGGACTTGGTGGGCTTGGAGTAGCCGTCGCGGGAGGAGACGACCTCCGCGACCTCCTGCCACTGCGGGTGGCGCAGGCTGCCGCGGCCGAGCGCGACGAAGCGCTCGCCCCAGGCGTCGATCAGCGTGGACGTGGCGCCGTCGCTCCAGGCGTCCTCCCTGCCCCCTCCGCTACCGCCGCCGCCTCCGCCGCCGGAGGAGGAAACGTGCTTGTGGATGGGGATCGCGAGGGCGAGGTGGCCGGGGGGCACGGAGGCGACGGTGACGGGCTCGGCGATCGGAAGCGGCGAAGGTGAACGCGACGGGGAGCGCGAAGGCGAGGGCGACGGGGAGGCGCCGCCGTCGTCATCCATATGGCACCAGATCTGGACGTCGTCGGCGGCGGCGGCGGTGGGCGAGGGTTTGGGGATATTTCCGGGACGTGGGCAGTGTGGGATGCGGAATTATTCGGGGTTGCGTTAGCATTTTGTGGCGTCCGGTGGCCGTCGTGTCCGGCGGCGATGGGAGCTGTTTACCTGAGCCCGGGACGGAGCGGGACGACTGTTGGGCTGTTTCTTTATCAGATATGGGGCTATGGGCCGGCCTGCTTCTGAATTTGCATAATCTAACTGAACAGTAAAAGCACTCTGTCAGAAAACAAAAAGGACCACCGCCGTCGGCCGTCCTCGCCTGAAGTTCTGTTCCATCTCACCGGAGATGGCCGGGGAAACCTCGTCGGGGGCACCCGCTCTCGTCACCTGCTTGTTGTCGCTCGTCCTTTTCCTCCACAGGTTAGCCGCACTTGTTCTACATCTCCTCCCTTAGATTTGCTGGACTAGAATGCTCGCCGCGACAGATCCGAGCAAGATTTCGCTCGTAATCAGCCCCGTCGTCCCCAGGTCACCGCGTCGCTCGCTTAAATGGAATAAATTTGGTTTGGCATAATGATTCGAAACATTATTGGGGCTAGCCATATCGACTTGAAGTTGAAGCAGAAATCGAATTGAAGCCCGTTTTTGTTCAGCGATGCCTTTGTGGGGCATGTAGTGGCAGGATGAACATGTAATCTGAGTCTGACACTCTGACCTGCATGCGTGGGGTACTTGGTGCGTTGCTAATTCAGGTGCCGGAGTTGTGGGGCTGTGGAGAGGGAGAGGACGCTGGCGATGATCAAGCCGGATGGTCTGTCTGGTAACTACACCGACAGAATCAAGGAGGCCATCTTGGAGTCTGGATTTGACATCGTCCAAGAGGCTGTCGTCCTGCTGGATGCAGAGAGGGCATCCCTCTTATATGCTGAGCATGCCGAGAGAAGCTTCTTCGACAGCCTAGTGAAGTATATGACGAGGTGTGTTGTTCAAAATACTTTGTATTTTGCTCCTCTTTTGTGAATTGTTAGGACAGTGTGGATCATATGACATTTTTTAATTTTTAGTGACATGTATTACAAGCTTAAGGTATGGTGGCGGTTATCGTGGTAAAATTTTGTGTGTTCTATGCCACCTCAAACCATAGTTGGAAAAGCCACTCAGAATGTTGAAATTAGTTTTATTTATTTATTTATGTGTGCAACTTCTTTTTTAAGTTGTGCTCCATCTAGTACCCTGCCCTGAGCTGAATTTGTTTCTTTAGTTGCTTCATATGAGACAACCAAGCAGTATCTGAAAACATTCCCCCTTCATCCTGATGGTCCTATCTGGTTGAGCATTTCGTGCAAAATCCGTTAAGCATGCTCACATTGCATCCTATTCAAATCAGGCATTTGTTAGTTCATAGCACGTCTTCCTCCATTGAAGTTTCTCTTTTCTTTTCAAGATAGCTCCATTTTGATTTCTTGTTTGCGTTTGAGTACTATCTGGACTAACCTCCCATAACAATGCAAACAGCCCGTGACATGATGTTTATGTTTGTTCTGATATTCAGTGGTCCAGTTCATGCTATGGTTCTGGAAAGGCATGATGCCGTCACACACTGGCGAGCTTTGATAGGGCCAACTGATGCAAGAAAGGCTAAAACTTCACACCCTAACAGGTTAAGAACTACAGCCTTACTTTTTTAGTTGAGAACACCTTATGTGAGATCAATGATAACTCCAGTGCAAACATATTAATAATAACTACTAGCGGCATTCCTTGGGAAACGTACTAATGCTTTTTCATCACCCAAGTTTCTGTGATCCATGTCTCTTTGCACTGAGATTAACCTATTGACGAACTTGAATGCACTGATTCTTGTTTCTATGCTTGTGCATTTCATGTTACTCACAAACACCACGCTTCTCATTACAGCATTAGAGCAATGTGTGGATTGGACTCTGAAAAAAACTGTGTTCATGGTTCAGATTCACTGCAATCTGCAGCCAGAGAAATTTCATTTTTCTTCAGAGATGTTAAATCTGGTTAGTGTCTTTGATTTTGTTTCATAAGTTCTGGAGATAACACCTTGAATATTCTTATCTTTATTACTACGATGCAGAAACCATGGAACATGACGAGCTGTAGACAACAGACATGTGTCTTCCAAAGGCAGAGAATATTGAAGTTTGACTGGCCCTTCCAACTGTTAGTCAATGAAAACTTCTGTGCATCAAGGTGGGGCTAGTCCACATCAAACTTCTTCACTTGGTCTACAGACTGGTTGCCTGAGGCTACGATTGAAATCACCATGGCAACTTTTTCAAGCATTCCCATCTGTCTGCACTAGATGCAAACCCTATGAATTTAGTATTTATACTGAGCGGCTTGATCATGCCAGTGTTGTTCATCAAAAACTGTCACTTGTTAGCTCTTAGAATGCAAGTCCAGATGCCATTTGCTGAAAATAACATGCTTCAGTACCAGCAAATTGTATCTGCTGTAGATTTATCCAAGAGTGCTATTTTACCTTGTGCACGTTGATAATACTGAAAATAGGTGAACTAGTATGACCTGTAGATAATACCGATGAATGCTCTGGCCAGACTGGTCTTTATTGGTCAGGACCAGCAGCCACGAACTTGCGTTGCTCTTGAAGGTGTTGTTTTGCTTTTTTTTTTTGACATGTTGGTTTGCATTGTTACTTGTTGAAGGTGTTGTATTCGTGCCGATGCTCTGCCCTTGATTGGCCATCAAGAGGGACTAAGCATTTGAGCACCACTGGTTTTTATTAAACTCAAGTTGTTATTTTCTTAGACATGCTCATGTAACTTCGGCAAAAAAATCGAGTACACTTTTTTATTCTATAAAGGGAATATATTTAATACCAAGATAATGCGAATTATATTTAGCCTATGCAACAACATAATATCTAGAGCAAGTCTAGACATTAAGGATGCACGCAACAAAAAAAAAGAAATTAAAGACCTCGCCGAAACAATTAGAGCGTCATAGCAGCAGAAGCACCACCGGTGGCGACGACACCTAAACTCCAAAAAAGATTCTTCAAAACGGCTAAACTCCAAAAAAGATTCTTCAAAACGGCGCCTCCAGTACGGTAATAGTGCACAAACACCATCGTTGTCCGGTCTAACCAACCTGATTAGATCCTAGCTGTTCACCCTGAAGAACATCCAATCTCCAGATAATGCCTTCAACAAAACAACGAATAGAAAGCCGACATTGCCAGGTACAACCATGAATGGTCCTAGGTTTTCACCCCGAATACTGAGATCGCCAAGAACGAAGTCCACCAATGTTGCGTTACTCGCTGACTAAACGGTTGTAAAATGCTAATTGTCTGACATCCATATTTCTCTTGGCCCGCTACATGTTATACCTAGAAACTTCACCGACTCTCGACTTGACATGAGCTGCGAGAGTCTATCCAATCTTCTTCAAACACGACCACCATGATTCTCCATCAACACAATGAAAACCGTGACCATAAATAAGGCGGATCTAAGGTGAATCGGGGTCGTTGCTAGCCATAGGCACATGGATCGTCAGATTGCCAACCACGATGGTGGCACATTGAGCTGCACTCTCACGACGAAGGTTGAGCAGGCAAACTAGCCCAACGCTCCGTCCCTTCACGCTAATCACTTCCAATTTGTTGCAGCGGCGTGGCCGCGAGACCTAGCTAGCTCGCTTGCAATTGAGGAGCAAGCTAGGTCTCGCGGCTGCGCCGCTCTTTTCCAGGAATTAATATCTTTGCATACTACAATAAAAATAAAATAAAGAAGAATTGTTGTCATGAACATGATTAGTTTGAACGTATAAATTTTTTCCTCTCTTTTTTGCACAGTTTCTTGTTAGTGCATTACTTTTGATCTCCAAACTATTGTCCACCTAAGGCTATATTTACTTTTAATGTATTTGAGGAGAATTAAAGGGGATTATTCTGAATCTCAAGAAAATCTCCAACCATCTGATTACTACATTGGGTTTGGATGAGATAATCCTGAAATATTCCTACAAATCCCCTGCTATACTAGTGTATGTTTTATATATAAACTCTCGATCACACTAGTATATTTTTAGAAAAGACTATTTAAGAAGTTGAGTAAACACCAAATCTTATCCCATCTTCAAATCTGTTTGGATGAAAATACGAGAGAAGTAAATAAGATTTAACTGTTTATGAGAAACTATAATGTTTCATTTTCCGTACTAATATAACAGCAGGTCTTTTCGAATTAGATTCGGCCACTGCCTCAGTTCGATTGAAATTCGGAGTACAAAATTTGGAAGATCAAACTTCTGACTGCCGGACGCAAAACGCCCTGAACGGCTGAAAAGGAAGGGGAAGGAGGAAAGAACCAGCCAAAGGAAGCCACCCGGCCACGCGAGAGGTAACCCTAGAATAAATTTCCCCACGGATCCGCGGGGTTTATCAAGTCCCAGTCGCCGGTCCCAAAGATTGCGGCCATCTGATACGATCTGCTCTAGCTGAACCTCCACGCTATGTCTTGGGCGGGCTCGGACGAGCTCCTCCTTTCCACCTCCCTCGCCGGCTTCTTGGACAGTGAGATCCTTTCCCTTGCAGTTTCTTCTTCGATTCTCTTCCCGTTTCCCCTGCTGCTGGTTCTAGGCTGTGCTGCGGGAGTACTTTTAGCAAGATTTAGCCTTTTGGGGAATTTTTGTGCCAGTTGGCCTAGTTGAAGAAGCCGGTGGGCGTAGATTTGGAGTGCTGGGCGTATATGTCGAAAGCGATAAGATCTAATTGGAATCAGAGATGTCTGAGGTTCAATGCCATGGTCTGTGCCAGCATTGGATTTTGCCGTCTCGCTCAAAACAAAATTTAGGTATCGCCTGCTCGTTGAAGCTTGAAGCATCCAGCTTGATAGTGGACTAGTGGTGTATTTGTTGCTGTACTTTAAAATTGACCGTAGGCGCTTGTGCAGAAAAAGTGTGAAGCTAGTTGTATTTCTACTGCGATACTTTAAGATTTAAAAAATGATCTGCAATCTAGAGTAGTAGCAGTTAATTTACATCTTCAATTAGTTTCAGGTGATATGAACCCATCCAGCGGGCGGACCATATCACAATGGACTGTTAGCAGCGCATGGTCAAATAGCTGATAGAAGCATAATCCCTGCAGACCAATTTGCCTTCGGCTGCTATATGATACTCCCTCTGCTCCTTGATATAAGGTGTATAGCTTTCTGTGAAAAAATTCAGAATATAAGGTGTATTGCGTGATTGTGGGATTTAAATACGCTAATATGGGAGTCAATTTGATTAGGAGAGAGAGAGAGGATTCAAGATTTACCTATTTTTCCTCTAGTCTCACGTCGATCGCCTACAGGTATTAATGTCTAAAAGCAATGTAATTTGCCCATTTAGCCTGTGCGTTAATATTCATGTAAGAAAACTATACATCTTATATCAAGGAACAAAGGAAGTATAAAACAAAAACAGGAACGCAAATTTTAAATTCTGATGTGGAAAGTGGAAACAATGTTATTTCAATGAGAAAGGCATTTGCAGCTAATTCTTATACATATATATTGTATTATTCTATAGGAATCTGATCATTTGCATGGTTGGCATGCCGAGTACATCTTGTTTGTATGCGTTTTCTATTCTGTTACCAACTTATGCATATTTCTTCTTACAGAGAAACTCATAGTCCTACTAAGAGATGGAAGGAAGCTGCTTGGCACACTGTGTTCATTTGATCAGTTTGGTATGCCACAATGAGATCCATGTTCCTAGTGACTCTGACCCTTAAAATGTTGTCCGCAAGATTAGTTTTACTTAAATCGTTTCATCTGCAGCAAATGTTGTTCTCCAAGGTGCTTGTGAACGAGTAATTGTTGGGGAACTATATTGTGATGTTCCCCTTGGTCTTTATGTCATACGCGGAGAGAATGTTGTTTTAATCGGTGAATTGGTAATGATCACTTTTTGCACAACAGATGACCCCACATAGAATTCATATATCTGTATTCATGTATTCGTATTGAATTGAGCAGGATGGTGAGAAGGATGAACTCCCTGCTCACATGACTTGTGTTCCGGAGGCGGAAATAAGAAAGGCAAGTACTATTGTTTGAAAGATAGTCAAGATACAATATTCTCCTATGAGTACTATTGTTTTACATTAAGTTTTTTTTGGTCACTTGGTGTTCTTAGTGGGTACTCTGCTCTCATTTCTTCCGCTTTGATGTTAATTGTCGCAGTTTTCCTTTCAATGTCGTAATTAATATTTTTATAACCATTTATCTTAGAAATACTCAGTTTTTAACAAGAATCCTCCAGAGAAACTGTTGTTTTAAAATGCTATCCTAGTCTGAAGGAATCTTCTGTATCATCATTCGAAAAAAAAGAGGAGCATGCCATGTACTTGTAGGTAGTTGATTAATAGTAAGGCAAATGAAAATAGAAAATCTTTGATGTGTTAATTGGATTGTCTTTATATTTCTTTGTGTTGCATGAGGCCATCAATCATATATGCTTTTGCATCAATGGTGGCAACCATAGTTTAATAGGTTTTCTACCTGGTCATCCTGCCAGTAGTTCTGGTTCGCATCATATAAGATCCTTGATAAGCAAACTACAAGCTTTTAGAAAAATGATCGCTATTTTGAAATGTTCCTGACCTGGAACCTAGAGAAATTATTCCCTTTTTAATGGGCATAACTCCAGCCTTCAACTTATGCCTTTTATATGGCTGAGTATTTTTTCGTAGCTATTCGGTAAGACCATGGGTCCTTCTCAAGTACCCATGACTTCATTACTAAGTTTATAATTATCAGTACCAACTGATAAGATTTGCTATCCATAGTTCCAGTTCCATTAATCAGCCACATTTTTGTCATTTCTTTTATTTCTTTAAGTGTGTTTACTGTTGTTGTATATATATATTTGTATGCTTAAGCAGAATGGTCTCTTTCTGATAATCGTTTCCGGCATTCGCTAATACAACTTTGTTTCTGCCTCCACTCAGGCTGAAAAAGCGGAAAGAGAAGCAAGAGATCTCAAGGGCACAATGAGGAAACGTATGGAGTTCCTAGACTATGATTAAGCATCCCATTGAAAGGTAGACCGAAGCCGCGTTGTTTTTAACTGGCGGCTTCTGCTACATGGAAGCATAGACCTTATTTGACCCTGTAGTTTTGGGCCTCGAATCCAAAGCTTTCACTTGTCAAATCCTTCTTAGTAACCTGATGGTGCTGTACAACTCCTGAGCCTTGGGAAGTTTCTATTGCAGTTTGTAGTTTGCAGCTGTAAAATGGTAAAATGTTTCACAACTATAATTTAGAGACTGATGTTTCACATTTCCATGACTGTTAAGGACTCCTGCACATCTCAGTTTACAAAGTGCCTCTTGTCTGCAAAGTTCTGAATCGGGCACTGTGTTTGTTGTTCGTAGACTGCTGCTTTCTGTACTGCATGATAGGAAATTGTGAACTCATTCCACTTTTTAGTTTTCTCAGTTTTGCAACTTCGGCCAACACTTATTTTTGCATGTAACTTCTGGCCAAAAGTCTAAATTTGATTTTTTCAAAAAAATCCAGTAGTTCAAACTGCATCTAGTGCGTAAAATGGGAAATCTGTAGATCATTTGCCTAGCCGTTTCTTAGTTTTCATAGTTTTTGTAACTTTTGGCTAAAATTTAATCAAATTATGGAAGTTACTAAAATATCTAGAAGCAATGACAACAGCTCAATTCAAGTTCACCAGCTGAACGAGGTACTGTATCTTTTTTCATTTTTTCTTAATAATTTATTTTCTGAATAGTTTTTGCCAAACTTTATACACATAAAATGCTAAAACTGAAAGTTGCTAGGCAAAATAAGTTCTAAAATATCAGTTTACTCTGCACATGTAGTTTCAGTTAGTTGTTTTTTATTTTTTTTGCAGAAACTTGTATCTTTTGTACGAATTTTGGGTGCATTTTTTGTATATTTATAAAATCTTCCAAATGACTCGGTTTGGCCTGCAGAAAAATACTCAGGGAATGCTGTCTCCACTGCTACGTGATACCTGACTGGTGTGACCGAGTTGTCTAAAACGCTTTCAAATTGATCGAATTTCATCATTTGGTTTTTTTTTGGAATATTAAACACCCCCACCAAACCAAGTTCACAGTAAACTTACAGGTCCAAAAGCCAAACGCCATATTTGTACTGAACACACGCGCGTGTGTAAACTCCACCGCCTCAAACCTGTCTCACCAAGAAGACTAGAAGTGGTTCTTAGCGGACCATATGACTTGTCTAATATGGTTTCCGATCTCTACCTACAACTACAAGCATTGTGATGTATACCTGAAAAAGTTCCGAGAAATTCCTACTTTTTCTCTGATTGCTAAAGCGAGGTATTGAGAAATTTGAGATGACAAGAGAACATATTGGCAAGCAAAGCATCACCGCTACAAAAATGAAGAAGAAAGGGAACACGATTGCTGAAACTTGAAAGGAAAGAAGAATACATATATTGATTTTACTCTCTTTTCTCTTTCCACCCAAACGAAATTACCAACAAGGACACTGATTACTATGCAGTTTCCATAAAAAAGGCAAGAATTAATAAGCAGAGTTTTACGCATGCAAATGATGCGGAGATCACCGCCTATCGGCCACCGCCCTGCTGCTTCGGCAGCTACGTACGCCGGAGCTTCGCGCGTCCTGGTATCCGGAGTCGGAAGAGTTCCTGTCACGTCGCCACTCGCCGGCTGGGAGAGAGAGAGAGAGGGCTTCACCAGAAGGGGCGGGCGTTGGGCACGAACGGCGTGGCGAAGCAGGGCTCCACGCCGATCCACGGCGGGCACGACGACGACGCGCCGTGCGGCGCCGGCGGGCCCTCGAGCGCCGCCATGTAGACCGCGGCCAGCTTGCGGACGGCGCGCCGGAGCCACACCGCGCGCGCCGCTAGCCAGCGCATCCGGAGCCGCCGCAGCAGCCCGCGGCCGCGGCCACGGCCGCCCCTCGCCGTGCCGCCGGCGCCCAGCCGGACGATGGGGAGCTTCCGGCGCCGGCCGAGGCCGCGCCGCAGAAGCACCACCTGGCGACGGCGCACTGGCGGCGTGACGACGCTGCATGTGGCGTCCCCCATTCTTCCTTTGGAACCTTGCTCTCTCGCGCGCGTCTGCTCTCGGTGGCTACGCTACGCTGTGGCTTGCAGCTATGCACGATGGACATATGCGGGCGGGTGAGGCCAAGGAACGGACCTATATCGACGCATGCTTAGTACGTGCGGGGCCACAGAACTTGCATGAATTTGGTAAGGCGTGCCCATTTGTCAATTCTATTTTTATATTTGGCAAAGAGCATAAGAAATCATATGTTTACTAGTAGTAGTGATCTCGATGCACATTTAGAGAACACCATATATGTTGACCCTCCTCAACAGCATATGAAATCCCAGGGTGAGGGTCAACTTGAGGAAGCATGCAGCCAAAACTCCAGGTACTGCTACTGATAGAGTTTGCGTCATACTAGAAGCAACAAAGCCTTTCCCTCCGGGAGTGCTCGCACTCTATCTCTAGCAGCTACCGCTAGCGGCATTGCGTGCCTCACCCTGCTGACTGCTGTTGGACGTTGGGTTCCAGTACGCTTTTGATTTGGACGCTTTCCCTGCTGATCACGTCGACGGGGCGGCCGTTTATGGCGCATTCGTACGTACTACGTGGGTGGTGCAGCTTTCGCCGATGAGACGCGCAGGGCAGGGACGCTGAGCCCCAACAGAGCCGGCACGCGCTACACTTGTGGCTATGCGTGCGAGTTCTTCTGGCGTGCAAGTGCAACCTTTGGAACAACGTTTCTGTTTCTGAATGTTGCTGCTTCCAAACTCTTATTGACAACAGACAGATGACAGTGCGGTTTCAGGACCAGATAAGATGAACAAATTAGTAGGATGCCTTGCCGAGGCTAGCACCTGGCCTGGGGAAGAGCCCTTTCAGTTTCGGAAGCAAACTCCCCTCGCCAAGAATGCACCGCACTTCCTCAGCTCGGTGTGCTGAATGTTGAGCGAGCGTGCGTCAGGTTCTGTTCGTCCCAATAACCATAAGTGAGCCGCCTATCCACTTATATATCCGGCATGTTCGAAGCAGCCAAGAAATAACCAACCACGCAAAACTCTCCAAAGATGGTCGACAGGGAGTTCGCTACGAAAGTCAGTGTCTGGCTATTCCGTCGCTCGGAAATTTAGATATATTATGTGGTTCCCTCAATAACATTTCGACGAAGGGGTGGTGGCGCAGTTGGCTAGCGCGTAGGTCTCATTGCTATCAGCTAGTGATCCTGAGGTCGAGATACCTCACTATCGCACGTAATGAGGAAACTCTAAATGACACTTTGGGTCATCACAAACTTGTCTGTTCCTATAACACATGTACTTAGAGACATCTTTTACCTCTGTAAGATAGGGGAAACCACACGTTAGGTGGCCTTGTATTGCTCATTATATAAGAGGATTATAAGGAGTCCCGGTTGCATACAACACGGACTATACACAAGGAATATGCAAGCATACGTATCCTACATCTATACAAACATGCGTAGGATATGTATTCTAACACCCTCCCTCAGTCGAAACTGGGCAGCCGACGAATGTTGAGACTGTCCCGGAAGTCCAAGAAGAGAGGCGATGGTAATCCTTTGGTGAAGATGTCCGTGAACTGTGATGCACTAGGAACGTGTAGCACCTTAACCTCGCCAGTGGTAACGCGATCTCTGACGAAGTGTAGATCAATCTCCACATGTTTGGTTCGCTGGTGATGCACTGGATTCTGTGTCATGTAAACAGAACTCACATTGTCACAGAAGACCACAGAAGCATCATGTACCGGTCGATGAAGCTCCAAAAGTAGCTGTCGAAGCCAACAAGACTCGGCCACCACATTTGCTACCGCCCGATACTCAGCCTCCGCACTCGATCGGGAAACAGAGTGCTGCCGCTTAGCCGACCAAGACACCAAATTCGCGCCGAGGAACACACAGTAGCCTGAAGTAGACCGTCGAGTGTCTGGACAACCTGCCCAATCAGCGTCAGAGTAGGCCAGCAATTTGTTCGATGTGCGTCGATACAAAGTGAGACCATAGTCGGTGGTGCCGCGGATGTAGCGTAGAACACGCTTCACAAGGAGCAAGTGATTAACCCGTGGATCATGCATATGAAGACATATCTGCTGTACTGCATAGGAGATATCTGGCCGAGTGAAAGTGAGGTATTGGAGACCTCCTGCAATACTGCGATATTCTGTAGGATCAGCCACAGGATCACTAGACTGAGCTGCAAGCTTAGAAGCTGTATCAACTGGAGTGGAGATAGATTTACACTGTAACATACTAGCTTTGTCAAGAAGCTCCAATGCATACTTCTCCTGTGAGAGGAACAAACTGTCCTTAGTGCGTCTGACTGAGATGCCCAGAAAATAGTGAAGCTCACCCATATCTGTCATGCTGAACTCTTTACGAAGAGAAGCAATCAAACTATGCAACAAAGTCGGAGAAGACGCTGTCAGGATAATGTCATCCACATAGAGCAGGAGATAGGCCATGTCAATGCCACGCCGGTAGACAAACAGAGAGCTATCGGACTTGGAGCCAACAAAACCAACAGTAGCAATGAATGAAGCAAACCGCTGAAACCATGCTCGAGGCGCCTGCTTCAAACCGTAGAGAGATTTGTTGAGGCGACACACCTTGTCAGGAAATCTAGGATCAGTAAACCCGGAAGGCTGTCGAGCATACACGGTCTCGATGAGTGTGCCATTGAGGAAGGCGTTCTTGACATCAAGCTGATGAATCGGCCAGTCACTAGAGAGCGCAAGAGATAACACCGTGCGTATAGTGGCTGGCTTGACCACAGGGCTGAAAGTCTCATCAAAATCAATACCTTCGCGCTGAGTAAAACCCCGGAGGACCCAACGAGCTTTGTATCGTTCCAATGAACCATCAGACTTCATCTTGTGACGAAAGATCCACTTACCGGTGACAATATTGGCACGGCGAGGAGGATCAACCAAGTCCCAAGTGTTGTTGGAGAGGAGCGCACTGTACTCTTCAACCATTGCAGCATGCCAGTTGGGGTCTTTGAGAGCACCACGATAAGTCTTCGGTATCGGAGATAATCCTTCAACATGAAGATCAAAAATCGTCTTGGGCTGCACAATGCCGTGCTTGGCACGCGTGAGCATGGGGTGAGACGGTGGCGGCGGTGGTGCTCGAGGACGGCGAGCCCGAGGAGCATCCGTAGCGGGAGGCGGGGTCGAAACCGTGGAGGGCGAGCTCGTAGAAGACTCCGGGCCACCATCATCCGTAGACGCAGCGGGCGAGGGAGCTGACGAGGTCGATCCGGGTGGCGACGATCCGGCCGGGGATGAGCCAGGCGAAGTGGCTCGAGACGGCGTGCGCGGGGCGGGAAATCCTGCCGCGGCAGGAGAAGTGCCCACGGCAGGCTGCCGAGCGCCCGCGGCAGAGGTTCCCGCGATCGGCGCGGTGAATGGCATCGACAACATCAGCTGCTCAACCTGCAGAAAGTCATAACTTTGCAAAGTAGGAGTAGAGGATGGTGGTGATGCGTTAGAGGCAAATGGAAAGACAGACTCATCAAACACAACATGGTGAGAGATGATGATCTTTTGGGTGGAACGATCAAGGCAGCGATAGCCATGATGTTGAGATGGATACCCGAGGAACACGCATGGCATGGAGCGTGGTGCAAGTTTATGCGGGGCAACGGCGGTGGTGTTGGGGTAGCATAAGCATCCGAAGACCCGAAGACCGGCATATGCAGGATCTACACCATGAAGAGCTCGAAAAGGCACGCGATCCGCGATGGCCTTGGAAGGTAGCCGATTGTGCAACAATACGGCTGTATGGAGAGCCTCGGCCCAGAAACGAGGTGGCATGCTAGCTTGAATGAGAAGAGTGCGAGTGATGTCATTAAGAGTGCGAATAATTCTCTCGGCTTTACCGTTTTGTTGTGAAGTATAGGGACATGAGAAGCGGAGTGCTATCCCATGGCGTTGGGCAAACGATTGTAGGGAGGAATTATCGAACTCACGGCCATTGTCACACTGGATGGCTTTCAAGGGTGCATGAAACTGAGTTTGGGCTAAGGCGTGGAGGGACGACAAGTGTGAGAAGGCTTCTGACTTGGCACGTAAAGGATACACCCAAGCGTATTGAGTGAAATCATCGAGACAAACGAGATAATACTTAAAGCCAGAAATACTCTCAACAGGAGATGTCCACAAATCACAATGTATGAGTTGAAACGGAGAATGTGTTACACGATTGGTAGAAGAAAAAGGTAGACGAACATGGCGACCTAATTGACAAGCATGACACAAACTAGATTTATTTTTATCCCTAGGAATAATGCAGGAGCGAGCTAGTGACTCCATGACCGGCCGTCCAGGGTGTCCAAGGCGCCGATGCCACATAGCAGGGTCGACGATGAGGAAGGCTTGTGGGCGGCTAGGGGAGGAGGTGCTGACAGGGTAGAGGGGTCCGGGACTATTGCATCTGAGAATCTTGGTCCTGGTTAGAAGATCCTTCACAGAAAAACCAATAGGGTCAAATTCAACGGAAACATGATTATCAATGGTGAATTTACGAACGGACAGGAGGTTTTTGACTATATCGGGAGCTACTAAGACATTGCGAAGATGGGGAGGACGCGATGGAGTAGAAATAGGAAAACGTGCATGCCCGGTAGCGGTGATCGGAAGGGTGGAACCGTTACCGACAATGACAGCACGAGAGGAAGAAGGAGGAGGAGACACGGAGGTAAGCATACCGGAGTTCGATGCGAAGTGGGAGGTGGCGCCAGTGTCGAAGACCCAATCGGAGGTGGGCGCTTGGAGGCCCATCGTCTGGAACTGATTCATCAGCGCGGACTGGTCCCACGAAGCGGTCGATGAAGCCGGTGATGACGGAGGTGCAGCGCCGAGCCCATATGCAGGAGCCTGAGGAGCATAGCCGCCGTAGCCGTAGCCATAGTTGGGCGGCATGGTATAGGGCCCTTGCGCATAGAAGGCGTGCTGCGGGGGCGAGGGGCGGTGCATGTAGCTGGGAGGCCGAGCCTGCATGCCAGGGCCGTATGGCCACATCTGGATCGTGTCGTTCCAGGGCAGGAGCGGTGTGGGCCAGGTCAGAGGAGCGGCGGCCGAAGGCGTGACGACGGGGCCGGCCTGGATGATGGCGGTGTCCTTAGCAGCCTCCGTTGTGGCCTTCTTCTTCTTCTTCTTGCCCTTGCCGCCGTTGCCCCGTCCGGAGTTGGGGGCGGTGGCGGCGTTGGAGTAGAGGGCCGTGTCGTCGTTGCCATTGCGCGAGCGACGATTCTTGCGCTTCATGTCTTGGAGCGCGAGAAGAGAACGACACTTCTCGAACGTGATGCCGGGCATGAGGGAGATGAGATCAGCGGCGCTCTCGTATTGCTCGGAGAGCCCGTTGAGGCAGTGGATCACCAGCTTGGCGTCGTCTTCCGGGGAGCCGAGATCCGCGAGACCGTCAGCGAGAGCCTTGATCTTCTTCAAGTAATCGGTCATGGTCATGTCACCCATCTTGATCTCGCCGAGCTCGGTGGAGAGGTGGAGCTGGCGGTTGATCTTGTGATCGTTGAAAAGCCCGTTGATGCTTGTCCACAGCTCGACGGCGAGAGGGTCTTCGCCCGGTGTCATGACGGCGTTGAGGAGGCCGAGGGACACGGACCCGTAGAGCCAGGAGACGACCGTGGCATCCAAGAGGGCCCACTCCGGAGTCGGATCGGACGGAGCAGGGGCGTCGACGTGGTCGAGCAGCGCGTACTTGCGGAGGGCGGCACGGAAGAAAGTGCGCCATTGGCGATGAACGCCGGTGTCGAGGGCCAGCTCGACGGGGACGTGCCCTTTGATGGAGTGGAGGCCGACGGCTTGGGCATGCAGCGAGGTGAGCGAGAAGGCCCCCATGCTGGAGGAGGGGGCGGTGGCGAGGGCGAGCTTGGACTGAGCGTCGAGAGCTTCTTGGGCCTCGCGGTCTTCTTTTTCCTTCACGGCTTGCGCGATCCGATCGGCGTCGGTACTCATGGCAGAGGGGCAGCGAGGCTAGAAGGGGAGAGGTGGGTGGTTTGCAGAGGCCGGGCGCAGCGCCGAGATCGGCTGCGGCGGCGGCGGAAGCGGGAGGAGGCGCAGGTCCGGTTTAGGGTTTTGCGTCTGATACCATGTAAGATAGGGGAAACCACACGTTAGGTGGCCTTGTATTGCTCATTATATAAGAGGATTACAAGGAGTCCCGGTTGCATACAACACGGACTATACACAAGGAATACGCAAGCATACGTATCCTACATCTATACAAACACATGTAGGATATGTATTCTAACTACCTCATCGTTGCATCCAATACTCAGAGACATCTTTTACCTCACTGTTAAGTTTCATGCACTAGCCAACGCAACCGAAAGTCCGAACTGATGAAAAGGGCTAGGCAATTCACTTATACACTTCAACACCCCCACTCACGTGTGACGGGAGAAGAGAAAGTCAACACGTGGACACAAAGGGGGGCAACAACAATTTTTACAATAAATTGCGAAAACTAGGACTCGAACTCGAGACCCTGGGCTCTGATACCATGTAGAACTACATGCTCTAGCCAATGCGACCAAAAAACCGATCTAATGGAAGAGACTAGGCAATACATTTATACTTCAACACTCTCCCTCATGTGTGGGTTTCCTCAGGCCTAAACGTGGACCGAAAGTGGGCTGCAATATCTTTATTTAATATTGCACCAGCCAGGTCTTGAACTCAAGATTTCTTGGCTCTGATACCATGTTAAGCTTCATGCACTAGCCAACACAACCAAAAGTCCGAACTGATGGAAAGGGCTAGGCAGTTCACTTATACACTTCAACACCCCCACTCACGTGTGACGGGAGAAGAGAAAGTCAACATGTGGACACAAAGGGGGGCGACAGCAATTTTTATAATAAATTGCGAAAACCAGGACTCGAACTCGAGACCCTGGGCTTTGATACCATGTTAAGCTTCATGCACTAGCCAACACAACCAAAAGTCCGAACTGATGGAAAGGGCTAGGCAATTCACTTATACACTTCAACAACTGTTGTGTCCAACGCTTAACTCTGATTCATTTGTTGTTCACTTATTCTTGAGTTCAAATCTATATCCTATACCTATACCTAATAATAATTAAAAATAAGAGGTTTTTTTCCCAGATTTTGATGATTTCACCCCTAAATGATCGGTTTACCCTTCCACCAAATTACACAATTCTCTGTGTAAAGTTTTTTTCATCTGAAAATTGCACATCTGAGCTTGTATTTTTTCATGTCACTAGTTAGCTTCATTATCAGTTCCCATAATACATGTACGTGATGGCTCTCCTCCACGCTCCCCTCCCTCTCATATTTTTTTATTATATCTGTTTTCTTCGACCCAAAAGTTCAAAGAAAAATTGGGAGATAGTGTCCATGGTAAGTCTTGTGGATGTGCATTTCCTGAAAATATTGTGTATTAAATTAAAATGCGTTGTTATGTACTCAATTTTGGCAATTTTTGTGGGTGACGAGGGTTAACTCGACAAATGTCCAAGATGAAGGACTTAGGATCGGGGGAAGAGGGCGTCAGATGAACTCAAAGGTAAAGATCAGTCAAACAAGGCGTGTATCGAGAATAAGCATGGTGTTGAACTTGGCTCAATCTCAATCTGTCCCTGGCCGGCCTCTCCTGGCCCCTATATATAGGTGGCCAGGTCTCAAGGAACCGGTCGGGTTTAATACAATTACAACATCCTTATACGATACAGGCTCGTATTTTGACTATGACTATGCCCGGCCTGGCTTAACAGGCCTCATGGGTATACAGATAATGGGCTCTATTAGTTATACCCTTGTCAGTAGCCCCTGAGATTCTAACAGAATTATAGATTCGGGTTGAATCTCAAATCTTCATATCTTCGACTTCTTCTTTTTCCTGTATTTTATTTTAAATAGTCTATTTTACTTCTCAAGGGGATTTTGGTTAACAAGTCTGGCTTATCTGACGGATCATAAAACCAGTTAACTGTCGGAGCAGAAACTTTGCTACCTACTTCACACTTAAGCCCCTGGACTTGAGTCTGGTACCTGGTCAAAACCAATCTTTTGCCACATTTAGGACTTACAAAGAAAGGATCCCAGTAATTCTCAGGGTACCCAGTGAGTCCACCGAGATTTTTTTTCGCATCGTAGATACGTAAATTACTAGCAGAGCGCATTCAGGTGCGTATACTAGGCCACACAGGATGGATCCTAGGGTCTTACCTTCATGATTTATTACAATTAAGGCATTCAAGTTTTGTCGCGATGACGCAACTCAAAAATCAAATCTTTTAATTGCTCCAGCCTTGTTTGACTGTTTCAATGTATAAAATCGTCGAGTTGTTTTTTTAACAAGTCGCAAATCTCTCCCGATGGTAGTGAAACCACGACGGGTTAACCTTATCGACAATGAAGTTGATGATTCTTCCGATTAATAATTAATACTTTCTATCATCATCGGGTGCACGACTAGTGCTCCCGATGGTAGTAGCCCCCGGGGCTATAGTCGAAAGTTTTTCGAGTATAGGCTCAAGTATTATGTCTTCTCATCTTCCCATCTGCATCATTCTTTTGCTTAATTTTGTCGGGTGCGCGCCTAGCGCTCTCGATGGTAGTAGCCCCTGAGGAGATAGTGCGCTCAAGGTGATAGTGTGGGGCAATCTAGTTTGGGAAAATGCGAACTTTGAGGAGTGCTTCGTAGCCCTACACATGATTAGTGTTCCTTATCCATTGGAGAATAGTTTAGAGTAGCATAGTGAAGATAGTTATTTATGTGTTCAATTATGTTATCTTTGTTGAGAGTGTCCACTAGTGAAAGTATGATCCATAGGCCTTATTTCTAAGCATTGAAACACCGTTTATATTCAGTTTTGTTTTGCTCGCATCGATATTTATTTCAGATTGCATTTACTACTTATAATCATTCATATTACTTGTATTTCACTATCTCTTCGCCGAACTAGTGCACCTATACATTTGACAAGTGTATTGGGTGTGTTGGGGACATAAGAGACTTATTGTATCGTAATTGCAGGGTTGCTTGAGAGGGATAGCTTTGACCTCCTCCTCCCTGAGTTCGATAAACCCTGTGTTGACAACCGTTTTTGGCTTACAAAGAAGATACCTTAACGTGGCCTCAAATTAAAAAGTTGTGAACATGAAAGTTGTGCGTCTCGTCAAAACAAACAACTTTGCTTTTTGGATCATTGCGATTCAAAGTAATATGCAACCTCCAGGTCGAACGCACTCAATCAGACATATATACTAAGATGTCTGGTTAGGTGCGTAAGATGGTTATTCAAAACTGCTTCCGCGAATTGGATGAACTTTTTACGGTTCGGCCTAATTTAAGTGATTAAGATGAGCTCGGATGGGAAAGCGCTAAACATGAAAGTTCTTCGTTTTTTCGAGACGGACAACTTTGCTCATTATGAAATTTTGATCTGAGATTGTTTACTGCCTCAAAACAGACCCACAAGATACAGGCAAGTTTTTGACCGAACAGTTTTGGAAAGTTCGGACCCACCCATCCGAGTTCGACCCAAAATAGGGTTTTGGACGTGAATCCAAGCCTTCTTCTTGCACGGGAAGTCCAGCCGCCTCTTATATACATGAGGGGTGACAGCCGATTGAACAACAACACACAATCGCAAAAACCAATCTACAAACCTCTATTTTTTCTCTCTCGCCCTTGTTTTCTGCTCATCGTTCGTCGGTGTTCTTCGTGTTGGAGAGCTTCGACCTGCAAAGTCCTAGGGGCGGGCGAACCGACCTAGGGCAGCCCATCACCACCGTGCGCCCAGACGGGGTCTGTCTCGGGCGTGTGGGGTTTTAGGTCTTGAAAAGAGCCCGCTGGATTGTCCTGCGTATCGCGCTTCTGGCTAGCCTCCTCCGGCGACGTGTCCTGCGTATCGCGCTCGACGTCGGAGGTACACGGTGACGTGTTCGTGTGCGAACACACTTTTTGGTGACTCCGCTGGGGAAGATCATCATGTCGAGCGGTATACCCCAGCCTGCTAAAGTTAGCGCCGAAAACATCATCAAGCCTAGTTTTGATGATCTTTCGGCGGATCAACGCGAATCCTACGAGGCGCTGAAGAAGCAGCGTCTAGAGCAACTCGAGGCGCTGGAGCTGAAGCGCAAGGAGGAGTTCGAGGCTTTGAAGAAGAGGAAAGAGGAGGAAGATAGGGAGATGTTCCTTGCGAGCTTCAAGAAGGACCGCCATGGGGCTGTCACCTCGCTTGGAGACATCCAACTCCCACCAATGCTCGGCGATCCAGCCGAGCCCTCTGTAAGTACTAGCATATTTTCTAGTGATCAATTGGCTGCAATTAATCATTATGCTACTGAATCAAGTCGTCAAGCCTATGATGCTATGATAGAATACATAAAAGCTAGTAATAATAAGCCTCATGATACTTTTGGTAATGTTAGTGCTAATGCTGTTGTTGAAAACCCTAGCCATACATTACCTAGCACATCGGTGTTTCCTCAGGGCATGCCGATGAGTCCTTACGTTAGCCAAGATGGTCAGATTGTAATCGCGCCAGCATACCATACTCCTATTAGAAGTGTGCCTTATTCGGCAATTCCGCCGAACCAGGCCACACGTCCTGCAGCCACAGTCACGGCGCCGAATTTTAATTCGGTACCGGCAGCGCGAGTAAACTCCACGGCTAATAATTCTGTTGTTCCTGCACAAGTACCACAAACAAATTCGTCTGCCATAGACAAAAACATGGCCACACTTAGGTCAGAATTGCAGAAGATGTTCTATGATAACTTCGGAATTGAGCCGAAGCCTATAAGCCGGATGTATCAAAAGCCTTATCCGGAATATTTTGATTCTTTACCATACCCCCAGGGTTACAAAGTGCCTGATTTTGCTAAATTTAATGGGGTAGATAGTAAAACAACTTGGGAACATGTTAGTCAATATTTAGCACAGTTAGGAGAAGCTGGCAATAGTGATCCTTTAAAAGTGCGTTTGTTTCCCTTGTCTTTAACTGGTACTGCTTTTTCATGGTTTTCTGCTTTACCTTATGGTTCGATTAATACTTGGTATCACCTAGAAAAAAAATTTCATGAGCATTTTTATAGCGGTGATAATGAGCTTAAGTTGTCACATCTTACATTGGTTAAACAAAAGCATGATGAGTCAGTTACTGATTATGTCAAAAGATTTAGAGATACTAAGAACCGATGTTACAGTTTAGTAATTACTGAAAGAGACATGGCAGACTTAGTGCTCAATGGTTTAAGAACTTACATTAAAGAAAAAATTGAAGGTTATGAGTTCTTAAATGTTAGTCAAGTTTTGCAAAGGGCTCTGGCCCAAGAAAGCCGAGGCAAAGAAACAAAAGATATGCATAGGTCAAAGTCTGATCGTCCTCGCATAAATACTGTCAGATATAATAGTGAAAATTCGGACGATGAGGCTGATATTTATGCTGTAGAATTTGTTTGGCCCTCAAAGGCCAAACCTTATATTTGTGATGCTCTTAAGCCGATTCGCAAGAATCGTGAAGATGAGATGACATTCAGTTTTGATGTAGCCAAATGTGATAGGATATTTGATGCTATGTTAAAAGATAAATGCATTCGTTTGTCTCACACTATACCGCCATTTGAGGAGTTAAAACGGCGCGCTTATTGCAAATATCATAATTCTTTTTCTCATGCTACTAATGATTGCAACGTTTTTTGGCGACAGATACAATCGGCTATCAATGATGGACGATTGAGCTTTGCTGATATGCAAATTGACAAGCAGCCATTCCCAATGAATACTTTGGAGCTGCATGGAAAGAAGGTCTTAATTCGGCCAGAGACGGTCGGATCTGCTAATAAAGATAATGTTGTTGTTGGTGAACCCAGGAACAACAAGGAAAATAACAAGGTCTTGGGAAGGGAGATTGTTCTTGGAAAGCAACCTGATGGCAAGGAGACGTTGAAGATCACTATAAAAAATCCTGCACCCGGGGGGCAACCAAAAGAATAAGGTGATGTGCGTGCCAAGTTCATCAAGCCCAAGAGTCCAGAAGTTGGCAAGTGGAAGACCAATGAGGTCAAGGCGCAGCGCAAGCAGATCAAGCCAACTTTTGATATGTTAATGTCTAAGTATGCAAACCAAGCGACCGATTCTAACTCAAACCGGTCATCTCATGTGAAACGTCCATGGTCACCTCCAAGAGAGAGATATCCAAGACACTCAAGGCCGTATGGTCAGTGGGCGCCAGGGCCATGGATGGCGCCGCCACCATATGCACCGTATTACTACAATGGAGGATGGATGCAGCCCCCAATGGCGCCATATGCTTTTCATCCAGGATGGGCAGCACCCAGGAAATCTGTGCATGACAGGATCACTCGACCTGTTCGAGACCGTTTGAGTTATAATACTAATTGGTCACATCCAAAATCTTCAGAGGGTGCTGAGAAGGAGCGACATCCTATGTCGCCATGTGCTGAAGCTTCAGAGTCTGGCAAGCAACAAGGGAAGAATCCTAATGTCAGCTCAATCATAGTGGGCACACAAGCGTTGAAACTCAAAGAGCCGGTTGATATTGATAAACCGGCTAGTTCTGATAAGGCTATACTGACTATTCAGCCAAGATCCTCGGCTAATGATCACGAAGCTAGCACAAGCAAAGCCAAACCGAGGGATCCTAAATATACTTAGCCTAAGTGGTGTCCTCTTGGATTGACAAAAACCAAGAAAAGGAGGCTGCAGCGCATGAGGAATCAAGAGAAGGTGGAGAATGAAGCTGAAAAGAGGAGGGATGCAGTTTTTTATGAAACTCACCCAGTGCCTTCTAAGAAGTGGGTACGTAAGCAAGTGGAAGATACCACAGTTCCCATGATAATCACAACAGTTCTGACACCATCTCAGGAGGGGAGCACGAGCATTGTTACTACACCACCTCCTACACATCCTTCAACTGATGAAATTCTAGAGCAAACTCCCGCACTGGAAGATGATGAGGAATTGGTGGACTATGAAAGCTCGCCAACTAGGGGAGGTATGGATATGAATATGGTTTATTATTTACCCTCTGAATTCCGTGCTGTAGATGAAGAAGGGGAGGTAGCACAACTGGACTTTGGGCCCAAGAATGCCATCTTTGAGAAGCCAAAAGAACCGGTGAAACACTTGAAACCACTATATGTCAAGGGACACATTAATGGGTCGCCGGTTGCTAGAATGCTTGTTGATAGTGGCGCTGTGGTGAATCTTATGCCATATTCGGTTTTCAAGAGGTTGGGGCTTGATGAGAATGATTTAATGAAGACCAACATGGTGCTTAATGGGTTTGAAGGTAAAGAAAAAACTGAGGCCAAAGGTGTCATGAGTGTAGAGCTCACCGTGGGAAGCAAATCTTTGGCCACCGCCTTGTTTATTGCTGAGGTGCAAGGTAATTACAATGTCATATTAGGCCGCGATTGGCTCCATGCAAACCAATGTGTGCCATCTACTTTGCATTAGTTCTTGATACAGTGGGTTGATGATGAAATTGAGGTAGTCCATGCTGATAATTCATCGTGCATTGCTTTGGCTGATTCACCGGTGGATTGGCAACATCCTAATGCTACTTGTTTGACGGGGCATGATTTTTCAGATTTTGATTTTCTTAGTGCCACAAAGAATGGCTTTGTGCCCGTATCTTTAAAGCCGATTTATAGTAATCGGCTCCCAAACATGTGATTTAAATGGATCCCAATGAAGAGTGGTTGCAGAAGAGGCTTGTGGAATATCGGTCCAGTGGGAACGATATGTATGAGTCAATTGAAGAATTAGATGATATGGATAAGTTGGGACAAGGTTTTACATCGGCTGATCCATTGGAAGAGGTAGATATAGGAGATGGTTTAATTCCTAGGCCGACGTTTGTAAACAAAAATCTGAAAGCCGATTATAAGGATATGTTAATCGGGCTGTTAAAAGAATATGTCGATTGCTTTGCATGGGAGTATCATGAGATGCCTGGTTTGAGCCGGGATTTAGTTGAGCATCGATTGCCTATCAAAGCCGGTTTTAGACCTTATAAACAACCGGCCCGGAAATTCAATCCTAAAATATATGACCGGATCAAGGAGGAGATCGGTCGTTTGCTTAAAGCTAATTTTATTAAACCTTGCAGGTATGCAGATTGGATTTCTAATATTGTACCTGTGGAGAAAAAAGGATCAAGCAAGTTGAGGGTGTGTATTGATTTCAGGGATCTAAATAGAGCTACACCCAAAGATGAGTATCCTATGCCAATAGCCGATATGCTTATTAATGATGCCTCTGGTAATAAAGTTATTAGTTTTCTTGATGGCAATGCGGGGTATAACCAAATTTTTATGGCCGAAGAGGATGCATTCAAAACAGCATTTCGGTGCCCTGGCTTTGTTGGTTTATTTGAGTGGACGGTAATGACCTTTGGGTTGAAAAACGCCGGTGCCACATATCAGCGGGCTATGAATTTAATATTTCATGATTTGCTTGGGGTCATACTTGAAGTCTATATTGATGATATTGTTGTCAAATCGGATGCTAATAAATCTCATTTAGCCGATTTGCGCTTAGCTTTTGGGAGGATGAGGAAGTATGGGCTCAAGATGAATCCTTTGAAGTGTGCTTTTGGTGTATCAGCTGGGAAATTCTTGGGTTTTATTATACATCAACATGGCATAGAGATTGATCCACAGAAGATAGAGGCTATCCAGAAAATAGAAGCACCGAAATGCAAGAAAGATATGCAGAAATTCCTTGGCAAAGTTAATTATTTGAGGCGATTCATAGTGAATTTGTCAGGGAAGGTTGATGCATTTACTCCTATTCTTCGGTTAAAGAATGATGATGATTTTACCTGGGGGGCAAAACAGCAAGAGGCATTCGAAAATATCAAGCTTTGTTTGTCTACTCCGCCGGTATTGAAGGCGCCCAAACATGGAGAGATTTTTAGGCTCTATATCGCTGCGGAGGAAGGCGTTATTGGTGCTGTTTTGACTCAAGAGACCGAAGGAAAGGAACATGTCATAACTTATTTGAGTCGGCGTTTACTGGATGCCGAGACAAGGTATACTTTTATTGAGAAATTATGCTTGTGCTTGTATTTTGCTTGTACTAAGTTAAGGCATTATTTATTGTCTAGCATGTGCGTTGTTGCTTGTCAAACCGATGTCATTAAATATATGTTGCATAGACCAATTCTTAGTGGTAGGATTGGTAAATGGGCTTATGCTTTAATTGAATATGATTTGGCTTATGAATCTTTGAAATTTATGAAAGGCCAAATCATTGCTAATTTTATTGTTGAACATCGGATAGACAGTGAGCATGATATTGATATTAGCCTTGTCTCTTTAATACCGTGGAGATTATATTTTGATGGATCAGTCTGTAACAATGGCCAAGGTGTTGGTGTTGTTTATATATCTCCTCATGGTGCTGTGTTTGAAGCCTTATGCCGCTTAGAATATTCTTGCACAAACAATCAAGCCGAATATGAAGCTTTACTATTCGGACTAGAACTTTTAACTGATGTAGGTGCTACACATATTGAGGCTTATGGTGATTCATTGTTAGTAGTTTAGCAAGTATCCAAGGTTTGCCAATGTTTAGACGAATCACTTAATATGTATCTTGATAAATGTCTAGACATAATTTCTACCTTGGATTATTTTAGCATTGCTCATATATCTAGACAGGATAATTGGAATGCAAATGAGTTAGCACAACAAGCATCTGGCTACCATGTTGATCGTGGTGTTTTTCATATCTATAATACTTATAAAGTTCATCCCCACTAAAATGCATTTAATGTTTGCAAGCTAAAACCTCATGGAACCACATCACCCCCAATTATTTATATCCCTTGGATCTTCCTACTCATGCATCCATGTGATATCAGCAAGTCACACAAACTAATATTCATGTGCTCAACCTTCCGTGTCATCCCACGCAAGAGTCACGACCCCACTATCAACCATTGAATGCTATTTTTTCTGAATACATGTGCTGTGACACCATAAATTACTACCAATTCAGTTAACTATTGAGTGCCCATGTGTTTCATCACCCTTTCAGCTCCTCAGTCATCACCATGGTAGAAGAACGACCACACATTGATTTATTGGAAAGGCATGAGCGGCCGGCGAGCACTTTATATCTTGGGCCACCAATTCTGCGCTGAAACGAGCTCCCTTTCTGGTTCTCCGTCGTCTTCCCTCTTCCTTTTCCCCACATCTCCCCATCCTTCTATTGCTGGGGATCAAATGACCTGGGCAACAGAAAACCAGTCCCATATTGTTTTGGGCTCCCATGAGTGAATCGGTCAGCTCTTCCATAGTTTGCTTCATATGGGAAGGACACTCATAATCGTAGTTGATCCTGGACAGGGGCTTATTCATCCGTGCTTACTGCAAAACGTATATGATTCTCATTTTGTTGCAGGTTGGTATAACAAGGTAACATGCATCGACTTCCTCTTCTTACTTCAATCAATGCATGTACTCCCTCCGTCCCGGTGTATAAGTCTTGCGCGTATCCCTAGGTTGTCATTTTGACCAATATAATCTAAATTTTATAATATAAAAATTATACTATTAGAAAGTACAAAGTTTGAAGTTTCTAGTGATATATATTTTGTAGTATATAACTTGTATTACGTTGATTAAAATTGCGATCTAGGGATACGCGTAGGACCTATACACCGGGACGGAGGGAGTATGTTTTTCTGCAGTGCTTCATATTCCTCTCTGAATGTGTCTTACCCTTCGGGTGATTAGATTTGCAGACTAGATAATTGGATGTTCTCATTGGCAAAACGTATATGATTCCCATGTTGTTGCAGGTTTGTATAACAAGGTACCATACATCGATTTCCTCCTTACTTCAATGAATGTATATATGTTTTTATGCAGTGCTTGATATCCCTCTCTGAATGTGTACTACCCTTCGGTTGATTAGATTCACATACAAACATTTGTTGTCAGACTATATAATTGGGTGTTCTGATATATCTTCTATTTTGCACCATGTTTTCGGGACAGCGCAGAGGTTACCACCAAACACAAGGCTTGCATGTTCAATTCTGTTTCACGAAACCGCTATTGTCAACCCATCCCTCTCTTGATATCTGAACTGTATTATCTCTTTGACAGTTTTGGTGTTACTTTGTATATAACATATGTACAACTCAAGTTCATCTTAATTTAATGACATGTGTATTTCTATATTTATTAGGTTGGCATTAATTAGGAAATGCATTGGCCCCCATTTACATTGATTTTGTAGAGCTTCTACTATATGCATTCTACTATATTGGTTGCTTCAAGTTCCGCAGCAAGGCGTGGGGTATCCACTAGTATCTTATAAGCCGATGTTTGCTCTTGCTGACGTAGGTAAGACCGAATTAAAGCCCATTGATTCGGTCACTAATAAAGGATCTAGTGCAGGTGAAAACAAAGATTGGAGAAGGCCTATTGTTGAATATTTGCAGGATCCTAGTAGGAGGACGGATAGGGCTGTTCGGCGGATCGCTTTCAAATATGTTTTGATAGATGATAATCTTTATCGCCGAACAGTTGATGTTATTCTCTTGAAGTGTTTGGATGAAGACCAAGCAAGGGTCGCTATGGGGGAGGTACATGAAGGTATCTGTGGTACTCATCAGTCGGCGCACAAGATGAAGTAGTTACTACGACGTGCAGGTTTTTATTGGCCGACGATGATAAATGATTGCTTCAGATATTATAAAGGATGCGAAGCTTGTCAAAAGTTTGGTGATATTTATTTGGCTCCTGCTGCTATGTTGAATCTTGTTATCAAGCCGTGGCCATTTAGAGGGTGGGGATTGGATTTCATTGGCATGATTCATCCTTCTTCTTCGAAAGGGCATCGGTTCATGTTGGTAGCTACTGATTATTTTACCAAATGGTCTGAAGCAATACCTCTCAGGAATATGACCCATAAGGAGGTGATCCAATTCATAACTGAGCACATTATACATAGATTCGACGTTCCTCAAACTTTGACCACAGATCAGGGTTCATCATTTATGGTAAAGGAAGTAAAATAATTCACCAAATCATATAAGATAAAGATGCTCAATTCATCCCCATATTATGCTCAAGCTAATGGACAAGCTAAATCTAGCAATAAAACTTTGATCAAGCTCATCAAGAACAAGATTGAAGATCATCCAAGGAGATGGCATGAAGTGTTGTCTGAAGCTTTGTGGGCGCATAGGATTTCAAGGCATGGTGCAACAAAAGTAACTCCATATGAGCTCGTGTATGGGCAAGAAGCCGTTTTACCAGTAGAGGTGAATCTGGCTGCTTTGAGGTTCGCTAAGCAAAATGATTTATCGGCGGTGGATTTTCATAACTTAATGATGGATAACATTGATGAAGTCGCTGATAAACGTCTAATTGCTCTAAGAGACATAGAGAAGGAGAAATTGCGGGTAGCAAGAGCATATAACAAAAAGGTAAAGTTGAAGAGCTTCCAGGTTGGTGACCTAGTGTGGAAGGTAATCCTGCCAGTTGGTTCAAAAGACAGAAAATTTGGCAAATGGTCTCCGAGCTGGGAGGGTCCTTTCAAGGTCATGAGAGTAGTTCCTGGAAATTCATATTTGGTTGAATCTATGGAGGGAAATTTATTACCTCGAGCTCTCAATGGAAGATATCTAAAGAAGTTTTACCCGAGCGTGTGGCAAGAAGCTTAAACACACATATGGCCGATATACAATTATCGCCCTTAGCATACATGGCCGATATAGAGTTATCGCCCTAAGAACAGATGGCCGATGGAGTGTTGACATCATCCTTAGACAAAATGTGGTGCAAGTTATTTTTTGGCATGCAAGTATTGCCGAAAAACAGGGGGCATGTGTTGACAACCGTTTTTGGCTTACAAAGAAGATACCTTAACGTGGCCTCAAATGAAAAAGTTGTGAACACGAAAATTGTGCGTCTCGTCGAAACAAACAACTTTGCTTTTTGGATCATTGCGATCCAAAGTAATATGCACTTCCAGGTCGAACGCACTCAATCAGACATATATACTAAGATGTCTGGTTAGGTGCGTAAGATGGTTATTCAAAACTGCTTCCGCGAATTGGACGAACTTTTTACGGTTCGGCCTAATTTAAGTGATTAAGATGAGCTTGGATGGGAAAGTGGTAAACATGAAAGTTCTTCATTTTTTTGAGACGGACAACTTTGCTCATTACGAAATTTTGATCTGAGATTGTTTACTGCCTCAAAACAGACCCGCAAGATACAAGCAAGTTTTTGACCGAACAGTTTTGGAAAGTTCAGACCCACCCATCCGAGTTCGACCCAAAATAGGGTTTTGGACGTGAATCCAAGCCTTCTTCTTGCACGGGAAGTCCAGCCGCCTCTTATATACATGAGGGGTGACAGCCGATTGAACAACAACACACAATCGCAAAAACCAATCTACAAACCTCTATTTTTTTTCTCAGCCTTGTTTTCTGCTCATCGTTCGTCGGTGTTCTTCGTGTTGGAGAGCTTCGACCTGCAAAGTCCTAGGGGCGAGCGAACCGACCTAGGGCAGCCCATCACCGCTGTGCGCCCAGACGGGGTCTCTCCCGGGCGTGTGGGGTTTCAGGTCTTCAAAAAGCCTGCCGGATTGTCCTGCGTATTGCGCTTCCGGCTAGCCTCCTCCGGCGACGTGTCCTGCGTATCGCGCTCGACGTCGGAGGTACACGGTGACGTGTTCGTGTGCGAACACCTTGGGTGATCCACTTAAGGGAAACTTGCTGCTGTTCTACAAACCTCTGCACTTAGAGACCCAACACTGTCTATAAGGATAGAAGCGTGCGTAGACATCAAGGGGGGAGGGTGGGCGGGGGGCGGGTTGCTGACTACCAACACCTGAAGACTGTATTGGACATTAAGTTATCAAACGACCAACAAGAAGAGCACTCAACGGTCATGATTCAAAGATATCGTCTCACCCTCTACCTCTTTCATCATGTCTCTGTTTATCGTCTATGTTTAACTACCGTTTAAGCATGCTACGGTAGTTATTTTATCGTTCACTAAAATATATGGTTGCGACTAGGGATGAAAACGGAGCAGAAATGGACGGAACTGAGTAGTGCCATATTTGTTTTCATATTTTTTTGCGGAAGTGAAAACGGATATAGAAACTTCGGAAACAAATACAAAAATAGATATTGACGAAAATAGACACGGACCTAATATGGCATGAACATGGACGAAAGCAGATGATTACCGGAACCAAGAATCCATTTGAATTAGGTAGAGAAATCAACAAAACTTAAATAAATTGACAAATTTGTTCCCAAACCCAATCATGATTTCTTAGTGTAGCAAGGAGTAGAGTAGGTGTTGCTCAGGAGGTTTGGTTTGACAAGGTCATGTATTGGGTCGGCTGGATTGACCATGCAAAACCACTGTAAAACGGAAATTTCGTATCAGTCGGAAACAGAAATTCTATTTCCGCGTCTGTTCCACCGGAAAACGCTGTTCCGCTTCCGTTTCCACTTCCACCGAAAAAATTCCGTTTCCATTTCCATTTTACAAAATTCCATTTACATTTCCATATTTTCATTTCGTTTCCATTTTTCCGCGGAAAAGTCGGAAAGTTTCCACTCCATTTCATCCCTAGTTGCTACTATCATTTGTTCTTTTCTCCTCTATTGTTGTTGCCCTGAGCAAACCCAACAAATTATATTGTACACCTCTAACGGATATTCGATGAGCAACCTAGATCTATATTGGTGAATTTGGTTATGTGATCTTCATATTTCTTCTGTGATATTGTTGTCTACCATCTCTCAATACTATGACCTAATTGCTTGCATTTTGTGTGCCTTCATATAGAACATGAATTCCTTGTATTTTGTGGCTTCATAGCAATCCATGTGCCTTATCTATGACATAAATTCTAGAAAACTCTATTTGCATTAGAGTTTTATGTGCTATGATATTAAGGATACTATAAATAGCACAAACATTATTCTAGTTTATGTATGTGCAATAATGGATAGATTTTTTTATTATATCCGTTTTCTCTGACACAAAAGTTCAATAAGAAAAATTGGGAGATAGTGTCCATGGTAAGTCTTGTGGATGTGCATTTCCTTAAAATATTGCGTATTAAATTAAAATGCGTTGTTATGTACTCAATTTTGGCATTTTTGTGTGAGTTAAAAAAATTGTCGAGAGTGGGAATTATGAATAAGTAAAATAGTCCGGTATAAGTTTGGTAAACGACAATTTTACTAATAAAAAAGACATATATGTTAAGACACATTACTCATGATGGAGAAATAGTCAAGTTAAATAATGCTCACGGAGTTGGCGTTACGGAAAAAGATGTTGATACCAACAAGTCATGTAAGGGCATCCACAATGTTGCCATAGCAAAATATGACACAGAACATAATTTAGCATTGGAGTCTAATATACCAAGAGCTCCACTTGCCATAGCCGAATATTTGTCTTATGAGCCCTAACTTTGAATAAAACCACATAGAAAATTGTCTTCTCTCTCCCAACAGTCCAAATATGAATGCTTTGGCTAGGAGAAATATACTATTTTACTAGGTGGCTAAAATTTGGCATCGGGGCAAGGAGTTGCTCCGGTTCTCGGGTTTTGAAACTACCCTCACACTGTAGGGAACTGTTTGAAAAGCCAAAAAGCAAATATAGAACCACTTTTAGCTACACTCTATGAGAGCCCTAACAATTCCATCTCAGATGATGAAAGTAAACCTACCTTAAGTAGAAAAAGAGCAAGAACTGGTACCAAAAACTTGAACACTTGTTCTCAACATTGCACTCAGACTAACATCGGGATTAGGATGCAACCCTCAATGTTGTGCTTAAAGAGTCACACTAACGAAAATAGAGAAGTTTCTCCTGACGAAGAATATATTGTATCATTGGCTAAAACAGTAAATAATTAGTAACAATACATGATTGGCGAGTATCATTTGACAACATCTCAAGAGCAGCATCACACGGTTTTTTGAATGACACCTCAACACTATTTGCATCAACCCTACCCTTAAACAGCACACACAGTTCTAACATCACCCTTCCGTTGGTTTCCGGGGATCTCATCATGCGTCAATACTTGACATAGCTGGAAACAAAAACGAAGGTGTAAACAACTTCCCTGGATCGAGCAAAATGTTAGATGATACTTAACTTTGGATAAGACCTCGCTTTTATAGTGAATAATCGATTTAACTCCTTCATGAACATACAACATAAGCTCGTTGTGATGAGGAACAGTCCCATGAAAGTCGATGTGAATCCCATGACAAAGAGAAAGATAGGCATTTCCACCTCCATTTTTTTTTTCCAAACTTGGAACCAAAATGCCAATCCACTATCGCTAGATCAGGACCACATGCCAGCAGTCGAGGGCAGCACAAGCACTCTGACGGCCTTGCTGCTAGCCCGACTTGCAGCATAGAGTAATACCATCCAAGGGGTTGTCAAGGTCGCAAGTAAAAAGAAACAAATTCACCTCATTTTGGAGACTTTTAGCTCTAGCTCGAGTCAGTGTCCACTTGGAGACTTGGTGTGCTTGAAGGTATGTTCGGAGTACGGGCTGTATCACGACTGCTTTGGTGAAGTAATTTTTTTTAACTTGTTAGAAGTTCCCCAGATCATTCATTTGTGTTGAATCAATCGGATTTCAGTCGTACATTTTAGATCCCCAGCCCGAGAAGGTCCCTGATTTTGGTTTATAAAGTTCTATACAAGCAGACATCTAACCAAATTCCTTTGCATTTCGTAATTACTTAATATGAAGAATTCATTCTATCATGGACATATGAAATTATGGATGATCTTGATACGGCTACGACACATCAACATTCTCCTAGTGATGACTTTGCGTCAAATTAATCGGCATTTTCCTATTGCTAGTATATGCAGTGTCTCCACTTGTTCTCCCCCCTTCTTGCTCAAGTCTTAATTCTCACTAGCCAACGTACCATGAGGGCGAGGCAGGCTCAGACGCTTAGTTGCGCACTACCTGTTGGAGAAGATGGCCTCCAGATCCTTGTAGAGTGCCTTGGACTTGGGCCTCCACTCTCCCTTGGCCTTGGCGTCCGCAGACTGCGACGTCACCGAGGAGCTCCGGCTCCGCTTCCCCTTGTACGCGCTGCTGGTGGACGGGTCCTCCCCGTCCCTGCTGAAGCTCGCCTTGGCCATCTCCCGCAGCTGCCCAAGCCACGAGCGCTCGTTAGAAATCCTCAGCACCTCGCCCTGCAACCCCTGGCCACCACCCGAGCCGCTATCCGGCGGCGACTGCTCCGTCGTCTGCAGGCGTTCGCCCAGCGCCGACGACGGCAGCACCAGCAGCAGCAGCCCGACGGAAGCCGCCTTGGCTCCCTCCAGGAAGGAGCTCCTGTCCTGGCTTAGGTACTGCACCTGCCGGTACAGCGCGTTCCACTCGTTGCACACCTGCGCCGCGAACGCCAGCGAGAACACCACGAGCATAGCGATCCCCACGCCGCCGCCCTCCTCGACGTCCTCGAGCTCGCCGCTGTTCCTGTCGATGAGCACGAGGCAGGCGGCGAAGACGAACACCTCGCTGGCCACGGCGACGATCTCCACCAGCTGCACCCGCTTCTTGATGAATGGCTTCTTGAGCAGGATGAAGAAGAGCTGGAAGGCGGCGAGCGCCAGCACCACCACGGCGTGCGCTCGCGACGACCGCCCCGACGACGCGTGCGCGCCCGCCACGATGCCCAGCGCCACCCGCTTCACCGACTCGATGAGCGTGTAGTAGATCCTCAGGATGCCGAACACCTTCTGCAGCAGCGGCGCCTCCGCGTCCTCGTTCTCGTCCTCCGACGCCATGATCCGCTGGTCCGCCGCCGCGCGCTTCCCGCCCCCGCCGACGACGATCTGCGTCAGCATGTACTTGGGCGGGCCGCGCAGGTCCTCGAACAGCGGGCCGAGCTTGACGAGCCGCGCGGCGCGGGCCGGGTCCTTCCACGTCCACTGCCCGCGCTTGCCGGGGCCCAGCGTCCGCCTGACGATCTCCTGGTACCACCGGTGCTCCTGCCCTTCCTGGTGCACCTCCTTGTACTGCAGGAGTCTGCCCGTCATGATGCCCAGCGACAGGAATAAGAGCAGGGCCAGCAGGAACGCCGTCAAGACGCCGGTGAGCAAGATCCCAACGGCGAGCCCTGCAGTTGTCCCACCTGATCGATCGATCAACGAATTCAGTTAGGTACTCGATCTCTACATTGACTGGATCGAGCTTTGAGATGCAGGCATGCAGCAGACATTTTGTGGCGTACCTCTGATGAGTGCTGCAGCCGCCTGGGATATACATGGCAATGCAAGGATTGCAAGCATGATTTCAAACCTGGGGAGGACGAGTGCTCCGTAGCTTCCCGCGCCTCCTTTAAACCTTAGTCTCAAGTAAAGGAGGAGGAGAAGATGCAGCAGGATCAGACCTCCCCCAATCACACCCAGCCACAACATGTTTCTTCCAAAGTATTTCCACCTGCACCATCCATGTTTCAGTCAGTATCTCGTCAAGTTGTCAGTAGTGCTCGGTCATCAATGAGCAATTGAGCATTACCCGTCCAAATCTTGCAGCTTCATGATAATCTGTGCTTCAGGCTTCATGTCCTGATTCTGCATTTCAGCCGTGCTCTGCTCATTCAGTATCGAGGCGCAATGGAAATCGAATACAAGGAGAAGGAGGAAATCAGTTCGTGTATGTGACCTCAAAGAAAGCTCGGTACTCCATGGCGGTCAGCGGCTTCCCATCCAACGCTGGGATCGGCACCGGCATCGCCCCCTCTGCCGGTATCTGCATCGGCATAATCTGCTGCTGACCAGCAGGTGCAGGTCGAGGGTTGTATGCATCAGCCCCTACACCGATCCTGTCCACCAGCTCTGAGTACGCAATGGCAGGCATGGTGGAGTACCCCACGAACGGATCCGCGGACGGGCCTTCCCATGGAAGGCGGATGTAGGGGATGGTCCACTCGATCCCCTTGGCCAGCTCGTAGTACTCGACCGGCAGATTTATCGACAGCCACCTCGACAGGGCGAAGATCTGGATGTGGCAGGCCATTCTCTGAAGAAAATAACACAAACATCGATGAGAAAGCTGATCTGTCGGCTGTCCCTGTGTAGCACTGCTAAATAAAACAATTCCTTTCATCGGCCGATTACCAGAATGTTTCGTGATGGTTCGGAGATCGAGTAAGACGAAGGCCTCGTTATGGAGCCGGACGCGATGAGCGATGACGTAGAGACGGTGAGCAGTGTGGCGACGGCCACCGTTGCTGCAAATACTACGGTGACGATGGTCGCGATCGATGACGACGATGCAGGGACAGAATCTGCATACAGAGTACCGTTTGTGATTCAAGCCGTACGTTCTATCAATAAATGAGTACCAGTAATAATCGAAGAATGAATGCTCGTACTACCACATACAGTGTCTCACTTGGAGGCGGTCTGATGCCAAGTTGAGATTCCCGGCTACGTCCTGAGCTGTGTTCTCGGCGACCTGGACCGAAACCAGCTTGTCAACTGCCTGGATCTGCATTGTGTATATGCTCTTACTAGCTTCATGGAAGCTGAAAGCAAAACGAACCATACAACGTGAAGCAAGCATTTTTATAAAAGCTTCTAAGGTATGAACATGGAGTATATCTACTAATTCTTGCCTCAGTAGTTTGCCCCCTGAAACCTGCACTGCGGAGGAACTGAAGTTGAACACTGGCTTTTCAAACTTGATCAAGACTGGGATGTTGTGGGAACTTGTCCTCACAGTTGACGTCGCGAGTTTAACAGAGGGCCTTCGAACATCTGTATATGAGGCGTCGTCGATCAAACAGAAAAATGTTCAGAATTTCAGATCAAAATTATGCACACAAAATGTAAATGTACACATATCTGAACAGGCGTGTTATCTTATACTGCAGAGAGTATATACCGTATAGAAATGTTAACGGTTCTGCGGATGAAATAACCGGGCTCCCTTGTCTGCTGATAACGGAACTCGTATCGCACGCAACGGTCACAACAGCGGTGTCTGATATCTTGCTCACCTGCACAGCAATCAAGTGGAGAGACTTGCAGAGTTGAGTGAAATCATCAAGCAGCTAAGTTTTGAGCAAACGACACATCTAAACTTACGAGGTAACCGAACCGGCGGTTGCCGAGCGTGGCCCTGTTGGTGGGCGTCAGCACGGCGCCGGTGGCGCTGAGCGCGGCGAGGATCTCGGCGGAGGAGTTCATCACCGGCTCGGCGAAGGACAGGTACACCCTCAGCTCGCTGTCGTCGTTGGTGGCCTCGACCACCCTCGTGGCGCCCTCGATCTGCAGCAGCTTCTCCGGGATGCTGGCCGTGATGTTCATCGCGTCGCTCCTTCTGTCTGAAAATCATGTGTCTCGGATTCAGGATGGCGCGTTGCGATGTGAGCAGCAGCAGAACGGGTATGGCGGAGTGCGTACCGAACCGGAGAGTGAAGGTCGAGTTGGAGGTCCTCCTGAAGTGGTGGCCGGCGACGTCGGTGCAGAACGCCCGGCGCATCACCAGGATCAGGCGCCCGTACTCCGCCTCCGGTGACGCGGACACGGCGACGGAGTACTGCAGCCCCGGCACGACCTCCTCCAGGGTCGACGGCTCCACCTGGCCGGGGCCGTACACGATGAGCTGCAGACACAGATTTTCAGATGCAGAGAGTGATCAGAGCAGAGTCTCACTGAACTCTGAAGAGTGGCACGTACGTTGCAGTAGGAGGCGTTGCAGGTGAACCCGCCGGCGCCCGGGCACGGCTCGCTGAAGGAGATGAGCACGGAGACGTTGTCCGCGCTCGTGAACGCCGACTCCGCCACCACGCTCGCCGTCGGCGGAACAGTGTCTGCGCGCAGTACACGCCATCAGATTAGCTAGGGACTACGAAGTGGAGAATTTTTTCAGCTGGGCTGGGTTTAACGAGTTACTCAACCAACATCCCAGGCGTAGGTGGCGCAGGTCTGGTCGTCGGCGCCTCCTGATGCCGGGGTCGCGCACGCCGCGAATGTGTGGTTCCCGTCCTTGAGTCCGGCGTAGCTCACCACCTCCGTGCCGTTCCCGTTCCCGGAGCTTCCGCCGCAATCGGATGCGCGTTCGCCGTCCAACTGCGTACATGCGAGCAGTATCACTGATTAACTCTCACGATGAGTAACATTTGGGAGCACCTCAATTATGCTGAGTGCAGACATGTGGAGTCCAGTTTTTTTACCGAACATCTTGCCTCACGTAAAAAACGTTACTACACTACATTTTTGAAAGTGAATTTCCGTGATAAAGCAGTTTGATTTCTTTATCGACAAATGCAGCTTTCCCGTCACCAAGTTTTATTTCCATGAAAAAAGTGCTTTGATATTTGGAATGCTGGCATTACATGGTAAACTTAGAAATGCTTAACAAGGAAAACATCGAAAAAGGCTTATATTTTAGACGAGAGAAGGTACTTTTCTTTGGAAGTGTCTAAGTCTCAGTTGACTACTCGATTATGACTTAACTAAGTTTCAGTCAATTTTAATTTTTAATACAAGTCTAGAATTTTTTTACGGTGATGTAATAATTTGTTCAAGGTGCAAAAATATTCTATAAGAGTACAAAAATATAACTTTTGCACGAATCTCAACATTGAATCAGTAGTTCTTTGGTTCGACATATTTTTAAGAAATTTTCAAACGATTGAGGATTAGCAAAACCGTTTTACTTTTGGCACACATCAATATTTTGGAGAAGACAAATGCTTTCTGAAAGACAACCCCAAAATGCCAAAAACAACCTAAATTGCACTCCTTTTGATTGAAAAAAGTGTCCGATGATTTAGTAAAACTTAGTAAAAAGTTTATACTAGGTGACCGACACTCTTCCAACCGGAGGGGGTATAAATCAGTGAATTACTGTACCAGTAGTAATGTTGTAACCAATTGCATGATCTTCCAGTCCTATGCAGAATCATTCATGACTTACGGCGAGGCCCCTCGCGCCGCTGCCGCCCCCTGACCTAGCTTGCGCTGCCACCTCCCATCTCCCCGGCCGCCTCCTCCCTCTCCCTGACCCCCATGCGGCGACGCCGCGCCGCACCAGGGAAAAACTGAGATCCCGTCCCCAAGTCCTCCCTCACGCGCTCCCTCAGCTGCCGCCGCCGGAGCGTCGCCGGGCAAAGCCCACGCGGAGCCCTTCCTCGGCCGACGTCTGGCTCGTGGCGGCGGTGCTCCGCTTCGGCCGTGTTGGAGGCGGTGCTGCGGGGAGCGGCGACTAGTTTGCTCGGCTACGGCGTCGAGGCATGGGGAGGCGGCGTCGGTGGTGTGGGCGGACCGGATCTGGGCCCCGATGGGCCTGGGCGGGCCTTGACCTGCACGTGATGATCTGCTTCTTCTCGTCCCTGATCTGCATCCGGGTGTCCCTGGGCTAGACCCGCAGCATGAGGTTGTCTAGGGCGACGATCCCAGGCTTGGTGGTGGTGGCCTCCTTCTCCGCCGGAGTTGGTCGGCCGACAGTGGTGTTCCAGCCGATGACGGGTTCGGGTGATGAGGCAGCCGGTGAAAATCGAGTCTCGACTCCGATCAGGGCGGACGATGACAGCGTCTCTAGATGTCGCTACCTTCATGAAGGCATTGTCTCTGTTGTTCTCGTCGCTTGACTCAGGCTGCTCCGAGGGAAACCCTAGATCCGGGACTCTCGGATCGGATGATGGCGGCGTCTGACGTTGCTTGCCCCTCTTCAGGGCATCATTTTCGGAGAAGATGTCGGCTGGAGATGGTGCTGCCCCGGGGGTTACCCAGATTGGACGATGGCGACGCCTGGTGTAGTTCTTCCCCTGTGGGGCATCATTTTGGATGCAGTCACTGGCTAGCGGTGGTTCTGAGGTAGAGCGTCTTTTCCCTTCACACATTGACGACGATGGATCTTGGCGGCGTGGCGCCGCAGAGGCTCGATGGAGGATGCATGTTGTGTTGCGTGCGCAGGCAGGAGGAATCTGTCTGGCACCATGGTGGTATCGATGGCAAGTCTGGTGAAAGACTTCGCTTCGGTCTAACACCCTGGAGATGGGTTCGTGGAGAGAGAGGTGGAGGTGACCTGTGAAGCTTGTGCACAAGGCACTTTCTTTGGATTTCCCCGGGAGTCGACGATGGCGGTGGCCGAGGCACAAGGCTTTGTCTATTTCTCCGGCGTTGTACTAGTTTGGTGGTGCTTTATTATGTGTCTTTGGTGGCTTCAGTTTGTATGATTGTTTTAAAAAAAATCGCCAGTCTTTATTGAATAAATAAAATAATAGAAGACCGTACGCGGAATCATTCATCTCGTACAGTTTGATTCAAGTTCATCTTTTTGAATTTCTCGAACTAGAGTATTGCCTATTAAGACGAATGTATTTCGAATCTATCCATTTTATTCACTGATTTTTTTTTTGAAAGAGGACGCACTCTCTGTCTGCAGAAGCTATTTTTAAGTATGCGTAACACTTCTATTACCAGGGGCGGCCTAAATGACATGAGCATTGAGCATGAACATTTCAAAATGCGCTGGATTTTTTTCTGGAAGGCGCGTCAACTGCCCATGATGCTAGGTAGAACAGTACAGTAGGAGCGTGGGCGCTCGGAGCTACTGACCTTGCAGGTGATGGCGCAATCTCCGCAGGTCCAGCCACTGCTCTGCATAGCTCGGAAGGCGAACACAGCCGACGCCGACCTGGAGATGCGCGGCGGGGCGGCCGTCAAGGTGAGCGAGACGTCGCTAGCAGCAGCAGCGCCGCCGGGACAGAGGAGGAGCAGCGCGGCGCTCAGCAGCAGCCTCCATCCCCAGCTCTTCCACACCATCGATCCCCCTTCTTCTACCTTGCTAGAACCGGCTACCTGCACCAGCTGTTGCAGTTTCCAGATGCAGGGAAGAGGACAGCTGCAGTCACACAGTGCTAAATGCGTGCGTGAGGAGGGATGGATGAAGGGAGGGGCCAGTGTTCAGGCGCTGGACAGTGCAGTGAATGCACGGCGTGTGCACGCTAGCTTGGGGAATGGCGGGATGGCTTGCTATTAAGTCTGCCCCTGGACACTGGTAGTGAGCAGTTCGCACTGAATACTACTCCACTGGCAACAGTGGAGCTGGAGCTCATGTGAAACTGGGTTAGTGAAAGACAACAATGGGGGACATGAGGAGGAAGAGGAGGAGGAAGGGGCCGGGGCGAATTAAGGCAAAACAAACCGGCATGTGATTGTGGCCGGGAGGGGTTTTGTTCCGGGGTGGAGGAGATGATGCACATGAGGACCAGAACAGCCAAACTGTCCCTTGTTTCTACTAGGATTTTTTTCTGAAGAAAAGAAAGAGAAAAGATCTCTTCCCTTTCGCATTTCCCTAATCCGCTTTGTGTGATCTCGTGGCTGCGACTGCGAGGCTTAGCTACTCGCTTGGATGCGGTTCTTTCACCCTGTCTCTGTCTTGAGGTGGCATGAAGTCTTTTTTTCGATAAAGAGTGTTTTATTGTTTAAAGAGTTTTAAGCATACACCTGGCCTCTGCATAACTAAGATGCACACAGCCAACAATCCAATCTCACAATCAAAAAACGCAAAATTACATATCATCATGAGCAATTGTAATCTCGCCTAAACTGAGGGACCAATGCGCCAAGGTTTTTTTTCTCGGTCAGTTATTTCTACCGGAGGGCAGCGGAATTTTCGGTTACCGCCAAATCTCGAAAATCCCAGAAATTTACCGGACGAGATAATTCAAACGAATTTTGAATTTGAATTTTTTTTGACACCAAAATAAATAAATTTGATATCCAAAATTAACAGGATTGTATATATGTCCTGGTGGAAGAAACGTAACTCTATGAACCAGTGGTACTGAGTTCGAATCATGCCGTGGAACTAGTATATTTTTTTTAGTGTTTTTAGACTTGACGGATTCGATCCCGTGACACTATACAAAGGCTTCGACAGGCCTTGCCAGCTAACCGCTCCGTGGGTTACGTCCTGTGTATTATACGATCTGTATTGAACCTCAGTTCCGAGTTAAAATTCAAACATAACCGAATTTTTTTGAGCGGAATATGCATTTCTCGATGGGACCGGGAAAATCGGTTTCCGACGAGATTTCGGAAATCTCGGATGAGAAAAAAACCCTTGCAATACGCAGACTATGCGGCCATTCATGTTGGGAAAAAGTATCCCTCGCTGTAGCCTCCAAACAAGCATAAACCTCCGTAAAGAGGTCGCGATCCTCTACCCTCTGAAAGGTGGCATGGAGTCTTGAACACACAAAGAAATTTTAGCTGAAAGAAACAGAGAGCCAGATACTGGTACCGTGAACAAACTGCTGCGGACAAATCCTGAGCAATCATGGAGGTACTCGAGTTTTCAGTGTTCAGCTGCCATATGAACCAGTGCCTGAGGTTGAGGATATGATGATGATGTGGACCATTTTTTATTTTGAGTGTAAATAACCATCTGAGCTCCAAGCCTCGTAAGTACTTAGAAGAGGCCATTAGTTACAAGGTGGGGTCAATGGCTGGTGGGTACAAAATCTGATGGTGCCACATGCTGAAAGGAATAAGGAACATCCCTGTGTGCTGTGCTGTTAATCTTATAAAACTACTGCAAGTCCTGAAGCAGCTGAAGTAACAAACAGAAATAAATGGGAATCAACTTGCACCGGGGACTGAGATCTGCCTCTTGCACATGCACCAGTTGCCACCCCATGACCACATTGCAGGTCAGCTAATTTTCTCTTGTATTCTTCATCACCACCTACCTATTCACCTCTTCATAGGTATAACCCCTCTATAAATAAAAATGGAACATCAGCAACAGATTTACAGTATAAGTATTTACTAAATATAGTATGAATATCAAAATTTGTAATGTATGCTATCTGAATAGCAATAGCAGTTATTCAGAAAGAGTAGTGGCACAGTGCACATCACAGGCTGATAGGGGAACAAAGAATTTTTTAAGAAGGCAATCCTAAGAACAATGACATTGTTAATCGCATGTTTGATGATGTTATCTTAGCGTTGTAGTTGGAAGAGAAATAAATAGGAAAAAAGATGTGTCATCTCTTAGCTAAGAGATGATGTCTTATTAAGAACAATAAGATAATTTTCTCCATTGTAAAGCATGCCATCTCTTAGTTACATGTTTTCTAGTCTAATCATAATATATCCTTAATTATAAGATCATGCAAACATTAGTTGCTAGAGATAACAATAAGAGATAGTATATTGTACAACAGTTTTTGTCTTAACAATCATCTTATCAACCACTATAGATGCCTAAAGAGCAACTCTAGCAAATGGCGTAAACGAGGGCATACCGGGAAAAACCCACCATTATACGGGTTTGAGGGGTAAAACATGAATTGAGTAGATCCTGTAAACGAGGCCATCCCGTAACCTTTTACAATATAAGCTAAAGTAAGACGCTCGTACCTTATATTTGCAGTACACACCTCAATTTTTAGTGTATATGCAAAACCTACTTGTTGAGACGGAAGTTTCATGGAAAGACCGACAAAGAGCACATGGTAGGGGTAAAACACATTATGAGGTATGTTAAATGAACTATAGAAGATGGTATGCCTCTATGAGTCCAAGAAGGAGAGGAAGAACCAACAACTACTTTTTTTGAAATGGGGATCCCGGCCTCTGCATCAAAATGTTGCATACGGCCTTGAGTTACAATGATAAAGATATGGTCAGTGATGTTGATGACCGCAAAAAGCACTACATGTGTACGATTCTACCTTGATACCTACCCGATTAGCTAGGTTTCTCAGAAGCAAAAGATCGAGGCTCTGTCTTTGTGTGAAGCAGAGATCCTCACTACCACTTTTGTAGTGTGTCACGACATTTTGCTTTCGAGATTCCTGCGCTACTCGACAGGGAACCGAGCAGAGTGACTCTAGAAATTGATTATCAATGAGCGATCTCACTATGCAAAATTCCTATATTCCATGGTAGAAGTAAGCACATAGATATTCATTTCATTTTGTGAGAAATTATGTTGAGGAAGGAAAGGTTTTAGTAGAGATGTGCAAAATGATGATCATCCTTCTGATATTCTGACCAAGACCCTAGGGAAGATCAAGTTCCTAGAGATGACAGGGGGATTGGGATGCAGCCTGAGTAAGTAGTCTAAGGTTAAAAAGGTGAAATGTGAGATTTAACCTGTATTATACCATGTTCCGCACAAAAAGAATCAAATTCGTTGGAAAAAATACTCTCCACCATGATCAGACCAAGACCGTTTAATCTTTCGATCAAGTTGAGGAGCTTTATTGATTTTGAAGAAGTTTAGAGCTTCATCTTTAGATTTCATAAGATACACATAACAGTATCTGGTGGAGTCATCAATCAATGTCATTAAATATTTCTTTCCATTTTTCGTCAACTCACCATTCATCTCACAAAGATCTGAATATTAAGCTCTAGTGGTGCCAAATATCTTGCCTCCGCAGTCTTGTGAGACTTGCGAGGTTGCTTTACTTGCACGCACACTTGGCACTTAGAGCTCTTAACATTAGTAAATTTTAGAATTAAACTCATATTGGCCAGCCGCATCATGCAACCAAAGTTAGTATGACAAAGTCGTGAATGCCAAATATTAGACTCATTATCATCAAACATGATTAATAACTTTAGTGCATAAGTTTGACAAAGAAAGGTGGAAAAAACCTCCACACTCATAGACTTTTCCAACAAATTGTCCATACTTAGATATTACAACTTTATTGGACTTAAAAACTAACTTAAAACCATCTCGACATAGAAGAGATCCGCTGGTGAGATTTTTATTGATGGAGGGAATGTGATGCACATGCTCAGCTGTACGGTCTTCCCCGAAGTGAACTTCAGATTTACCGTAGCAACACCTTGAACAGTAACACGTGAGCCATTTCCCATCAGCACGGAGGAAGCCTGTGCGACCTGATAAGAAGAAAACATGGAAATATCAGCACATACATGTATATTGGCACCGGTGTCTATACACCATTCAGGTGAATGACATACTGAAAGGATAGTAGGAAATAATACCGTACCCAACATCCTTCATCTCAGTATCACCAACAATAATGTTAGCGGACTTGCCGCTGTTTCTATATGAACACTTATCAAAGCGATTAGGGCATCTAGGACCATAGACGTGGCATGATCCTTTCTTCTTATACCTAGTCTTCTCCTTGAAGTTGGTAGTCTGTGAGGCCTTGTTCTTGCCATCAAACTTTTCTTTGCCATCAGACTTGTTCTTATTCTTAGACTTGTGGGGAAGGAAGTTTTTTTTTGCACCACATGTGCACTAGAACTTCCATAAAAACCTCAAGCACATGTATATTTTGCGCTCGCCTTCTCTTCAACATGAAGAGACCTAATGAGATCCTAAATGGTAAACTATTGTCTCTTATGTTTTAGAGAAGTAGCAAAGTTCCTCCACGAGGGAGTAGGCTTGGCAATAATGCCACCGGCAAACAAACTTGTCTGGTACACTTGAACTGCTCAAGGTCTTTTGGCAGGGGAATGTATCTCATGAGCTTGGTCCATAATAGGACGCCCATCAGTCATATATATTGTAATCACATAATTGCTCCATAGTATACAATTCAGTGTCAGCGTCCGAAATACCAAACTTGGCATCGAGCGCATCCCACACATCCTTGCCGTTGTTAAATGACATATAGGTGTCAATAATGTTTTCACCAAGAATGTTTAACAAAGATGCCATAAAAATGATGTCACCTTTTTGAAACACTTCCTCCTGAGCAGGAGTCAGCTCCCCCTCGGGTATGCCAAGAGTGGCGCTATAGCAGCCTAGGTTCTTCAACCATAGAACTGCTCTCGTGCACCATCTCTTATAATGGACACCATCAAAAGGAGGCAGCCTTGTAGCCACAGCTAAACCAGTTGAATTCAGTAAGGTTTTTGGATTGTTAAATATATCAGCAAATTACCATAATGTTTAATCCAAAATAACCAATAATAAAGCATGACTATAATTGAAGGAATTAACCTAATCATACATACTAGCAGAATAGATGAACATATCACATCTAACCAAGATAGACATATAACATATATTCCAAACTATAGTACACAAAACTGTAACAAAAATTGAAATGGATAGGAGAAGAAAGCATAGGGTGGTGCAGGAAGATTCACGTTCAGGTTCGCGTTGACACCAACATCACCAGCCATGTCATTGATGTAGAGGCTGCTGATTTTCTGGGAAGAAGTCCTTGTCAAGGAAGAAGTCGTTGGTCAATGTGATGATGTCAGTAGTCTCGCAAAAAATCTCCCTAAAAACCTGATCGTCCCTCACCCATACAAGTTCACGAGAGGCGGGGTTCCGGAGGCCGACTGTCCTGTCGTCCGATGCACACCAGGGAGGGGATGGACAACCCATGATCTGGAAAGACTAGAAATGGCTGATATTTCGAAAAGCAAAACAAAGATAAGCTCAGCTCCAAGGCTCAATTTTGCAAACCGCATCGCGTGCGTGCGCGTCATGACAAGGCGAGGCAGGCGACAGAGGAGGATGAGGATCGTGCCTGTAAGCCACTCCTCTTCTCATACCTGAGGAGGTAGTAGTACACTCCACTATATATATTATTGTAACTCCCTCCAAACTAGCAAGGTGGGACTAAACTTTGATGCTACCCCATGCTAGGCATGAATGGGCCATGAGAATTCCAGAATTTGTATTGGGCTATGGGCTAAAGCCCACAACCAAATTCCAACAGTGCACATAAGAATCTATGCACACATCTGTTTGTGCCTGAAGCTTGCTAGTTCATGTTGCAACTATTTGTCTTGTTTCTTCAGAGTCACAGCGTTTCTAGTTGAGGGGTTTCACAACATATAAAAAAATTCCTACGAAGAGAACAACCAAGATCCAATCTATAGAGATGCTAATAACGAGAGAGGATTTAGATCTATGTATCCTAGAAGATCGTACAGCAAAAACATTCAAGTGAACATGAATAATATAGTCGTACTATTCCTATTAAATTAAATATATAGTCTAGCTCTTTCCATCAATTCAGACTTTTGGAATAGATGGCTAGTGCATTAATTCAATGGTATCAGAGCCAAAATGTCTAGGGATCAAATCCTACCTAACACACTATTTAATATACTCCAAATAGTTGTGTCCCCCTCTACCCATGTCTAGTGTCTTCCCGATTCCTATATCTATCTCCTTTCGTTTGTCCTTACCGGTGTATGTATTATTTAAATACTTTCTTTGTCGACCTACTTAGCAACCTTTATCCTCGGGAGAATCTGGTTGGCTCACCAAACAAGAGGCCGGCCTACTGTTAAATCATTGGGGAGTGTTAAAATAGATATATAGCCTAGCTCTTTACATCCGTTCGGATTTTTTGAATAGTTGGCTAGTGCATCAATTCAATAATTCCTTTCTCGCGATCCGATCCAAAACCAACACCCCAATGAGCAGTCCCTCCAAGCAATGCACACATGTAGTGCAATGACTGTTGGAATTATGCCCTAGAGGCAATAATAAAGATGTTATTATTATAATTCTTGTTCATGATAATGTTTATATTCCATGCTAGAATTGTATTAAGCGGAAACTTTAATACTTGTGTGGTTTATGAACAACATCGTGTCCCTAGTACGCCTCTATGGACTAGCTCATTGATTAATGATGGTTAAGGTTTCCTAACCATAGACATGAGTTGTCAATTAATAATGAGATCATGTCATTAGGAGAATGATGTGATGGACAGACCCAAATAAAGCAGAGCAATTAGATCGTGTCATCGTGTTCATCTTTGCGAAGCTTTTCCTATGTCAAGTATTGTATTCCTTAGACCATGAGATAATACAACTCCCTGGTATCGGAAGAAAGCTTTGAGGTCATCAAACATCATCCTATGAGAGGGTGATCATAAAGGTGTCTCTCAGGTGATCAGAAAGTACTTGTTGGGTTGTATGTATCGAGATAGAATTTGTTCCTCCCGAGTCGGAGAGATATACTTCGGGCCCACTCGGTAATCGATATCAACACCGCTTGCAAGCATGTGGTTAAGGAGTTAATCACAAAGTGACATCGGATTACGGAACGAGTAAAGTACTTGCTGTGAACGAGATTGAACTAGGTATGGCGATACCGACGATCGAATCTCGGGCAAGTAAAATATCGTGTGACGAAGAGAATACATATATGGGATTAATTGAATCCTGGCATCGTGGTTCATCCGATATGATCATCGATGAATATGTGGGAGTCAATATGGGTTTCCAGATCCCGCTGTTGATTATTGATAGAAGATCATGTCTGCATATTCTCGAACCCATAGGGTCACACACTTAACGTGCATCGACGCTAGGATAGAATGGATAATTGGTTTATGAGTTTTTGGTCGGAGTCTCGGATGAGATCCAGGACATCACGAGAGGTTCCGGAATGGTCCAGAGAATAAGATTCATATAAAGGAAAGCAGTTTTTGGATTCCAGAATCGTTTCGGAGTTTATCGGTATTGTACCGGAAGGTTCTAGAAGGTTCCGGAGTGGGACCAACGTGGGCCCACTTGTCAGAGGACTATGTGGGCCTAAGGGGAAGTGTCCTGGCCACTTTGAGCCAGGCGCACAAGGCCCCTAAGGCCCAGCCGGCCAGCCCTTAGGGGAAACCCTAAGGGAACCTTCCAGAAGAAGGGGGGAAGACTTGCGGCGTAGGATCGGATCGGATCGCGGGGAGGAGACAGCTAGTACGACTACATTATCCACGTTCTGTTGAACGTTTCCGCTGTGCGATTTCTTCAAGGGTATGAAGATCTCATCTACCTCTCTCGTTGATTACATCTCCTAGATTAGATCTTGGCTTTCTTGTTCGCATCCGTAGGAATTTTTTTGATTTACTATGCTGCGAAACCCTTCAGTGGTATCAGAGCTAGATATATGCGTAGATGTGTTTCATGAGTAGAACGCAACATGCTTGTTGCGGGCGTTGATGTTTTCTGTTCCAAACCACTTGTTGTGTATTTCTTATGGCGCGGCATAGTGAGATCGAAGCGGTCCAGGCCAACTTTACGCGACCTCGTTCGCGAGACCGGCTCCGCACTTGACATGTGGCTTGTTCCACACATGCGGTTGGTGGATGTCAGTTTCTCTCACTATAGTAGTCATGAGATTTACAACGGATGTTAGCAACCATAATATTACCGTTGTGGCTTTTCGTAGGTAAGAATCGTTCTTAACTTGTTACTCCCATAAGCCACGTAAAACATGCAACAACAAAGTAGAGGCGTCTAACTTGTTTTTGCAGGGAGTGTTTTGTGATATGGTATGGCCCAAGACATGATGCGTATGAATTTTTTTTTGACACATAAACAGTGGGGAAGGCCCCCACTATGCCATTTTTCATTTTTATAGAATGACAAATATGTACAGAGTTTATCTAGTAGATAAATTACAAAGTATCCAGCCAGTTTTGCATTCCTTCCTTAAGACTAGGTTTAACCCTATGTCTGATCATACCAACAGATGTTTTAAAAAAAGAGTAGCAGCGGTTCAAATCTCTATGCATTCCATCAAAGATGATTCCATTCCTTTCATTCCAAATGCTCCAGCATCCACACATCAGAGCTTCTTTGAAGAAAAGATTTGAAGATCTGTTTTTTGCATCAATGATCATATTGATCAAGTCAAAGTCTAGATTCCATTCTTCACCAATTTTCCACCAGAAAGTTTGGCTGAAGTCGCATTCAAAGAATAAATGCATCATAGTTTCTTCCACCTGATCGTCACACAATATACAGGACTTTGAATCAATATGGAAGTTCTTCCTGGCCAGGAGGTTCCTGGTATTAAGTCTGTCCTGTAGCAGCACCCAGAAGAAAAACTTTTGCTTGGGGAGACAACAAGATTTCCAAATCCATTTGTATGGAGGAGGAGCTGTATCAGACTCAGTTAATTTAAGATATACCTTTCTAGTGGGATATTTACCAATGTGGCCAGGAAATGACCACAGATCAGATGTCACCTCATTATCGTCTTGGGAAATCGTCTGAATAATGTCAATTAACCTGTTGCATTGCTCAACGTCAATAATAGACAGAGGGAGATTAAAGATCTCATATATGTCAGACTGGCTCTGATGAATAACGTTATAGAGAGTGATCCTCTTGGATTTTGCAAATGAGAATAGTTGAGGGAAACTATTTTTCAGAGCAGTGTCATTGTACCAAATGTCATGCCAGAATAAAATGGAGTCGCCAGCTACTGGTTTGCATTTGAATATCTCTTTAAATTCCTTGTTGTATGAAAGACAGTCTTTCCACCAGAAAGATCCTTTAAGGTGATTTTCATCAGGTAACTCACCATTACCATAGTGTGCTCTCCATACAAGGTTAACCCATGGAATATTTGCTCGGTTATAGAATTTATAGAGATTTTTCATCATTAGGGCTTTATTCTGATCTCTCAGTTTAATAAGCCCCAGGCCACTAGATTTTTTGGACAGGCAGACATTGTCCCATTTGACCAAGCATTTCCCACTTTTATTGATGTCTTTTCCATACCAGAGGAAATTCCTAGCAGCCCCATCAACATGGTCAAGGCATGTGAAGGGAACTTTCATGGCACACATAGCATGATTTGGGATAGCAGTAATGACAGCTTTAATTGTGACAAGCCTTGAGCTGTAAGCAAGCATGTTGGCAATACCAGCTAATTTCTTATCAACTCTGCATATGATAGGCATCAAGTCATCAACTTTTGGTTTAGTAGATCCCAATGGAAGACCAAGATATGTAAATGGGAGAGCTTCCACTTTGCAACCAAAAGCACTAGCTAATTCCTGGCACTTTTCCTGGGAAATATTAATAGGCACCATGGAGGACTTGTGATAATTGATTCTGAGCCCAGTAGACCTTGTGAATTTTTGTAGCACAGCTTTTAAGCTGTGCAATTGCACTTCATCAGCAGGCATAATTAACAAGGTATCATCTGCATATTGTAATATAGGGAATTTTTGGCCAAATGAACTTTCAATGGGAAGGTTGATAAGCCCTTCTTGCCAGGCATTATTAACAGCAATTTGCAGTAATTCAGCAGTAGCAACAAATAAGAGAGGTGAGAGAGGGTCTCCCTGCCTAACTCCTCTCTTACAGGTAATGTTCTTGCCAGGCACACCATTGAGAATGACAGAGGTAGTTGCTGATGTAAGAATGGTTTTAATCCATGCAAGCCATTTATCACCAAAGCCCATATGCTTCATGACAAGTAAAATTGACTCATATTCCACCATATCAAATGCCTTCTCAAAATCTAGCTTCAGAATAATAATCTCTCTCTTAGATTTATGACAAATATTGAGATATTCGAAAGCCCATGAAAGACAATCTTGAATTGTTCTAGATTTAATGAAGCCATACTTGTTTTGATGAATTAGGGGAATGATATGCTCTTGTAGTCTATTGGCCAGAAGCTTAGTAAGGATTTTCATTGCCATGCTGACTAATGAGATGGGTATGAATTGAGATGTATGCAATGATCATGTTTTGTAATATTTCACGACTTGCATGTCGATGAGTTCACGACCGGCAGGAGCCATATGGTTGTCTTTATAATTGTGTATGACCTGCGTGTCAACTTCTTATACGCCATGTAATAGCTTTACTTTATCGCTAAGTAGTTAGCAATAGTTGTAGTTGCTATTCGTGGTGGAGGCAATCATGGTGGACTGATGGAGATCATGCCGGAGCGCACAAGATGGAGATCATGGCGCGGAGATTGGCTATACCATGTCACATAAAATTATATGCATGTGATGTTTATCCTTTTATGTATCTTATTTTGCTTAGATCGCGACGGTAGCATTATAAGATGATTCCTCACTTAAAGATCAAGATAAAATTGTGTTCTCCCCTCGTATGCGCCGTTGCGATGGTTCGTCGTTTTCAAGCATCTCGTGATGATCGGGTGCTATAAACTCTACGTTCACATACAACGGGTGCAAGCCAGTTTTGCACATGTGGAGATACTTGGGTTTGACTTGACAAGCCTAGCATGTACAGACATGGCCTCGGAACACACGAACCGAAAGGTTAAACATGAGTCATATGAATGATATGATCGACACTTAGTTGTCCACAATTGAAACCACATCTCTTCTCGTGAAGATCGGATTAGGTGTGGTGAATTTGGATCATGTTCACTAAACAACTTGAGGGATGTTGAATTTAGTGGGAGTTCATCTAGTAATTTGATTAAGTTGAACTAATTATCTTGAACATAGTCTAAAATTGTACTTGCAATGTTGTAGATCAAATGGCTAAGTCCAACTTCAACTTCAACGTTTTTGCTGAGAAAGAAAAGCTTAAGAACAATGGGTCTAACTTCACCAGCTGGTTCCGCAATCTGAGAATCATTCTCGCTGGCGGACAAAAAGCCTATGTACTTGAGGAAGCGCTAGGTAACCCCCCTACTGCAACTGTGAAAACTGAAGAACTTGCTGACTTCAATTCTCGCAGAGATGATTATGATGCGATTATGAGTACCATGTTGTTTTCTATGGAACCGGAACTTCAAAATCGTTTTGAGAAGTACCGTGGGCCTTATGAGATACTTGAGGAACTGAAAACCATGTTTCAGACTCAAGCCCGTTCTGAGAGATATGAGATCTCTGAGAAGTTCTTTAACTGCAAGATGGAGGAAGGGAGTTCCGTTAGTGAGCACGCCATTAAGATGTCGAGCTACACTCAACGCCTTGAGCAACTGGACTGCAAGATTCCAGAAGAGCTCAAGATTGATAAAGTTCTGCAATCACTCCCTCCTAGCTACAAAGGCTTTGTAGTTACTCACAATCAAATTGGTTCCACTGATGCGATCACTGAGCTCTTCGCTAAGCTGAAAGCTGCGGAGGTGGATATCAAAAAGGATAATCATGTGTTGATGGTCAACAAGACCACTAGCTTCAAGAAAGCTAAGGGTGCAAAGGGATCCTTCAAGAAAGGCAGCAGCAAGCGCGTTGCCCCTGCTGAGAAGAAGCTCAAGTCTGGACCTAAGCCGGACACTGAGTGCTTCTATTGCAAGGACAAGGGTCACTGGAAGCGCAACTGTCCGAAGTACTTAGCGGACAAGAAGGCTGGCACCATTAAAGGTATATTTGATATACATGTTATTGATGTTTATCTTACTAGCGCTCGTTGTAGTGCCTGGGTATATGATACTGGTTCAGTTGCTAATATTTGTAACTCGAAACAGGAGCTACGGAATAGACGGCAGCTAGCAAGGGATGAGGTGACGATGCGCGTTGGCAATGGATCAAAAGTTGATGTGATGGCCGTCGGCACGCTCTCCTTAATTTTACCTTCGGGATTAGTTTTAAACCTTAATAAATGTTATTATGTGCCTGCGTTGAGCATGAACATTATATCTGGATCGTATTTATTGCAAGACGGTTATTCATTTAAATATGAGAATAATGGTTGTTCTATTTATATGAATAACATCTTTTATGGTCATGCACCTGTTGTGAATGGTTTATTTCTTCTGAATCTCGAAAACAATGAAACGCACATCCATAACATTGAGGCTAAGAGATGCAAAGTAGATAGTGATAATCCAACTTATTTGTGGCACTACCGTCTAGGTCATATTGGTGTAAAATGCATGAAGAAACTCCATTCTGATGGACTTTTGGAGTCTCTTCATTTTGAATCATTTGACACGTGCGAGCCGTGCCTCATGGGCAAGATGATCAAAACCCCATTCTCCGGAATAATGGAGCGAGCAACGGACTTATTGGAAATCATACATACCGATGTGTGCGGACCAATGAGTGTTTCGACGCGCGGTGGATATCGCTATTTTCTCACTTTTACTGATGACTTAAGTAGATATGGGTATATCTATTTAATGAAACATAAATCTGAAACATTTGAAAAGTTCAAAGAATTTCAGAACGAAGTGGAAAACCATCGTAACAGGAAAATTAAATTTCTACGATCCGATCATGGAGGTGAGTATTTGAGTTATGATTTTCTCACGCATCTTAAAGCAAGCGGAATCGTTTTGCAACTCACGCCACCCGGAACACCACAGCGCAATGGTGTGTCTGAACGCCGGAATCGAACTCTATTAGATATGGTGCGATCGATGATGTCACTTACAGATTTGCCGTTATCATTTTGGGGTTATGCATTAGAAACCGCTGCATTCACTTTAAATAGGGCACCATCTAAATCCGTTGAGACGACACCGTATGAACTATGGTTTGGTGCTAAACCTAAGTTGTCGTTTCTTAAAGTTTGGGGATGCGAAGCTTACGTCAAGAAGTAGATGTCGGACAAGCTCGAACCCAAAGCGGAGAAATGCGTCTTCATAGGATACCCTAAGGAAACGATTGGGTATACCTTCTACCACAGATCCGAAGGCAAAGTGTTTGTTGCAAAGAACGGATCCTTTCTTGAGAAGGAGTTTCTCTCGAAAGAAGTGAGTGGGAGGAAGGTAGAGCTAGATGAGGTTATTGAACCTTCTCTCGAGTTAGAGAGTAGCGCAGCACCTGAAGTTGTTCCGGTGCCGTCTGCACCAACAAGAGAGGAAGCTAATGACGAGGATCATGAAACTTCGAACGATGCTACTACTGAACTTCGCAGGTCGACAAGGTCACGTGTGATACGTCTCTAACGTATCTATAATTTTTGATGATCCATGCTTGTTTTTACACCATTTGCCTACTGTTTCATTACACTTCGTGGCACTTTTATGCATTTTCCGGAACTAACCTACTAACAAGTCGCCACAGTGCCAGTTCCCTGTTTTCTGCTGTTTTTGCGTTTCAGAAGTGATACACAGGAAATATTCTCGGAATTGGACGAAACAAGTTCCTGAAGTCTTATTTTACCCGAGAGCTTCCAGAGATCCGAAGGAGAGAAGGAGAGGGGCCACTAGGGGCCCACACACAGGGCTGGCGCGGCCAGGGCCTGGGACGCGCCACCCTGGCGTGAGGCCGCCTGGTCCCTCCTCTGACATCGCCCCTTCGCCTATAAAGACCCCCCGACGGGAAAAACCTAAGTACCCGATCAATTTTCCAGAAACACATCACGATCCGCTGCCGTCGTCGACCCGAGATCGGGAGGGTCTAGAAGCTCTTCCCGGCACCCTGCCGGAGAGGGGAATCGCCACCGGAGGTCTTCTTCATCGCCATGCTTGCCTCCGGAGCGATGAGTGAGTAGTCTACCTTGGACTATGGGTCCATAGCAGTAGCTAGATGGTTGTCTCCTCCGCCATGTGCTTCATGTTTAGATCTCATGAGCTGCCCTACATGATTGAGATCACCGTTATGTAATTCTACATGTTTGGTTTATTGGGATCCGATGAATATTGGTGTTTATGATTGAGTTGCTGTACTAAATATTATCTTATGTTATCTCTATGTTGTTTATGATCTTGCATGCTCTCCGTTGTTAGTAGCTATCTTGGCCGAGTAGTTGCTAGTGACTCCAAGAGGGGGTATTTATGCTCGATAGTGGGTTCATGCCTCTATTTAACCTGGGGGAGTGACAGAAACCTCTAAGGTTGTAGATGTGCTGTTGCTACTAGGGAGAAAACAACATTCATATGCTCAAGGGCATATGCTTTGTTTACATTACACACTTTGCTTAATGCAATTATCTGTTGTTCGTAACTTAATACTTGTGGAGTTCTCGGATTGATTCGCCACAAGTGGATTATTAGTCATAGATGCAGTTGGATGGCGGTCTATGTATTTTGTTGTAATGCCTAGAGTAAATCTCATAGTGATCTTCTTGACATATCACATTTATCTTTATTCTATCAATTGCCCAACTGTAATTTGTTTACCCAGCATGTGTTATTTATCTTATGGAGAGACACCACTAGTGAACTATGGACCCCGGTCCTATTTCCATCGTATTGCTATCACCTGTTTACTTTACTTGCACTATTTACTTTACTCGCAATGTTTACTTTACTCGCATACTTTTACTGTTTTCCACTCGATACAGTCATAACCTTTGTTTCAAGCAAACCGGTGAGATTGACAACCTCATCGCAAGTTGGGAACAAAGTATTTGGTTGTGTTGTGTGCAGGTTTCGCATTGCAGCTAGCAAACAAAGCTTGGACGAGGCGCCATATATAAATTGTCCGAAGCTGTCGCAAACTAGCAAGCATCACCTTTAGTCGTTTGTCTCTCCTCTCCAAGAACGATAAACCTTGGTTTCTTAACTGAGGGAAAACCAGCTGCTATACTCATCACACCTTCCTCTTGGGGTTCCCAACGGGCTGGTCATTCACCACGCACAAGGACTATTGCCGGGGAACAAGGAAGAATAATCTCCCTCGTCAACTAGGCAATCAGCTGTTTTTCTGGCGCCGTTGCCGGGGAGGAAGTAGAAGACTTCTGCGAGGGAAGTTTTTCGCACGCACATCCTTTACTTTGTTATTGTTTTGCTTTACTTTATTTATTTTACCTGCATCGTTTTATATCAAAAACCCAAAAAAATTAGAATCCTTGGTAGTTGTTTTTACTTGTTAATTTCGTTTTGCTAAAATGAGTAATCCTGAAGTAGAAGTTCGTAGTTTTAAGCAACAAGGGGGAGAGAGTTTAAAGGATGCTTGGTATCGTATTAACAATGCTCATCATAGGTGTACCAAAAAGCACTCTACCACGATCCTCCTTAGAAATTTTTATGTTGGTATATCTAGTTGGAATAGGTATGTTCTCGATACTCTTACATGAGGTAATTTTCTGGGTACTCCCGCTGGAGAAGCATACACTATAATTGAAAGTTTAGTGGGAATACCACCTATTCATGTTGCTAAAACCGAGACCACCTTAGAGGAGGTGGTAGAAAAGCTCAGCTCTTTAGAGAAAAGTTTGCCAAGTATCCTAGAAAATGCTAGCCAAGTTAGTGAACTAGTAGAAAAATTGGTAAGAGAATTACCGTTTTAGAGGCTAGCACTACTCTTGATAATCAAAATTTAAGGATTGGTAAACTAGAGGAGTCTATGGAAACTCTTAGCTTAATCTTCTCTTCTCTTAAATTTAAGAAAGAGAAAGTGTTTGTTGGAAAAGAGCAAAAATTTATGTATGTTCCCAAGGTTTCTGCGCTTAAATCTCAACATGTTCTTAAAATTGGTAAGACTCTTAGTTCCACTAAGGGTGACTTGCAGGTTGAATCATCTTCGGGAACTTCCAAAGTTCTTACTGAGGTAAGTGATGCTTCATCACTTGATGTTACTTGATTCGCAATTTTCTGCGCCTAGCTCAAAGGCGTTAAAGAAAAGCACTCTTGGGAGATAACCCAATGTTTTTACTTTCAGTACTTTTTCTTTTATTTGAGTCTTGGAAGTCATTACTACTGTAATGACCGCTCCTTATCTTGTTTATTTTGTTTTTGTGCCAAGAGAAGCCTCTAATTCGAGTGAGGTAAAGATTTGGGGATGTTGCTGTCCTGAAACTGTTTTCGGTGCTGCACCGTAAAAATTCGTATAAATTCTCTGTATATCTTTTGGACCTGCGATTTCTTGTGAATATTCCCCAGGTTATATCCAAACTTTCGTTATTTGAACACTTTTTGATTTGAGCAACAGAAAATCCCTCAAAAATTCGACCTTTGTCAGCTGTTCAGTTTAGACAGATTTCTGCCAATATTTGTGTTTGCCACTTTATCGCTTTCTTTTGAGTTCTTTTGATCACGGAACTTTTGGGAAGGTTGCTACAGTAGTATTTGCTTTTTATGTGGTGGTTTTGAGTTGAAACCTGAAGCAAAAAGAGGTTGATTATATGTTATGCTTACACTAATGTTGCTAATAGAATTGTGTTTAGTTTTGTATGAAGGAAGTTTTCAAGTGTAGGGATTGGAGAATGATGAGATGAGTTGAAGAATGGACAAAAGCTCAAGCTTGGGGATGCCCATGCATCACCCCAAGAAATATCCAAGAAGTACAAGCGTCAAAGCTTGGGGATGCCCCCGAGGCACCCCTTCTTCATCGGCAAAAATCAGGTCACCTTTCAAGACACTATATTTTTATTGCTTCATGCACTATGTGTTTTTCTTGGAGCGTCAGTTGTTTTAGTTTTCTTAGTTAGTTTAGTTTGTTTGCTGCAATAAATGGTTGGACCCCAACAAATTTCCTTTGGAGGAGATGTACTCGTTTTCATTTGCCAAGAACACTCCGTTTTTCATTCTTACAATTTCACCGAGTGTTCTTCTTTTTCCGCTACTGCTTTTGGTTTTCATTTTTGCCTTGATTTGCGTTTAGACCTTGTCATATCTTTTTATCAAGGTGTATTTTTGCCTCTGATCTTTATTGGTTTTCATCAAAAGAGGTGTCTTTAAAAATTTCAAATGGTGTTGGAAAAGAGAAAAAGCTTTGTACAAAATAGTGGTACAAGAAGGAGCTTGTGTAGACTGCGGCTTAGGCTTTTTCATGTCATGCTTGATGTCTTTTTGATGGTATGCTTAGTGGTTTTGCTGTAGCATAACTTGTCTCAAATAACTGAGATTGCTTAATGAGCCTTTGAAAAAAAATCATGCGTTGTTTTTATTGTATGGAAGCATTATTTTGGTTTTCTCCTTGATGCTTTATTTGGGTTGACTTGGCGCATGCTCACACATGTTAGACTCTTACAAAGTCGCCAATAGCCTCTATGATCATTTAGTTTTTGACTTTTGATGCCATCTTATGCTTCTTTTAATGTCGCTTTGTCGCTTTGCATGATTATGGCCATTATTGCTCTCTTAGTTGGTCGCTCCCAGTCTTTTGCTAGCCCTTATCTTGTACTGAGTATGAGCTCTACTCGTGCATCCAACTCCTAAAAGCCAAAGTTTTCCAAAGTGTCCACCATACATACCTACTAGCAATTTGCTATTCCAAGTAAATTTGACTTGCTTTTATTTTCTCTTCAAATTAAACTCTTACCAGTGTTATGCGAAATTCGGTCAGTAAAGCTCTCACGAACCGGAAGGCACACTTTACTTTTTCCTGTTCTTAAAAATTTGACATTGTGGTCTCTTCTGTTGAGTTGTTATGCTTGCAAGTTGTAAGTTGGAGACTAGCCCAGCCATGTAGTCATGGGCAAGCTTTCAACATTGCACTTCTTATTTGAGTTGATATCGTGATCTTTTGTTTATGGATGCTCGCGGTGTGAAATGAATTGGGAATCTTGTGGGGAACATGGAGTTTTTATATGTGTTAGGGAAACGTCGGGCCGCTAATCTAAGCCATGCATAATTCATGGTGAAAATTTGCAGCATACCCATGGTGAACATTCGACGACGCATCTCACAATAAAAAGCTAAACAAATAGCAAATAAAAGAGATGTCGAGGTGTTCATTGTCTGCTTGTCCTATAATTTTGGTGTGGGCTTGTTCCATATCATCGGGCACGGAGGTACCCCATTGGCGGTTCTCAATGATATGCATATATTTACAATGACAAGAGCCTTGCTTGGGACTCTAAGTAAAGTAGCATGAGGTTTGGGTACTCGTATTCATGGGGCACGAGGTTTTCAACTTATGATTTGTCAAGCATATGCATCATAATTGTTCTCGCATTAACTTTAACCATTCAAGATGCTTATGATGGGGGCAATGAGAGCTCAAAGCCGATAAGTACCATAATTTTTGAAGGTTATAAAACTTGCAATCACTGCTTCCCTCTCTGAAGGGCCTTTCTTCTACTTTTATGTTGAGTCACCACCTTCTATCTTTATGCACCATAAGAGAGCATAGTTGTCATTCTTAGTATAATGTGCATTGTCCCAAAGTTTTCATTGATTGACTCATATTGTTGGTTTCACTTGTTCTTAAATTATTTGTATCTAGTCGCCCTCTTAAACTTGAAGGTGTCCTATGCATTTATGTTTTGCTCTCTATGAAGGACAAGCTGAAAACCATTTGTATGTTTTTCCTTATGATTTGAACACACATTTGACTTTCATTGTTTCATTTTCATGATCTTTTGTTTGTGTTCATTTGCATGTTTACAACATGGTTGCTAAGTTTCTTATTGTCATGATTATATCTTCATGCCCATGTTTTAAGTTCTTATGATCCCAGCTCACAAATGCTTACATACATGATCAAGATTGTGTAGGTGCATGTCACCTAAAAAATTATTCTTTGTTATCACTTACCTACTCGAGGACGAGCAGGAGTTAAGCTTGGGGATGCTTGATACGTCTCCAACGTATCTATAATTTTTGATGCTCCATGCTTGTTTTTACACCATTTGCCTACTGTTTCATTACACTTCGTGGCACTTTTATGCATTTTCCGGAACTAACCTACTAACAAGTCGCCACAGTGCCAGTTCCCTGTTTTCTGCTGTGTTTTGTGTTTCAGAAGTGATACACAGGAAATATTCTCGGAATTGGACGAAACAAGTTCCTGAAGTCTTATTTTACCCGGAAGCTTCTAGAGATCCGAAGGAGAGGGGCCACCAGGGGCCCACACACAGGGCTGGCGCGGCCAGGGCCTGGGCCGCGCCACCCTGGCGTGAGGCCGCCTGGTCCCTCCTCTGACATCGCCCCTTCGCCTATAAAGACCCCCTGACGGGAAAAACCTAAGTACCCGATCAATTTTCCAGAAACACATCGCGATCCGCCGCCGTCGTCGACCCGAGATCGGGAGGGTCCAGAAGCTCTTCCCGGCACCCTGCCAGAGAGGGGAATCGCCACCGGAGGTCTTCTTCATCGCCATGCTTGCGTCCGGAGCGATGAGTGAGTAGTCTACCTTGGACTATGGGTCCATAGCAGTAGCTAGATGGTTGTCTCATCCATCACGTGCTTCATGTTTAGATCTCATGAGCTGCCCTATATGATTGAGATCACCATTATGTAATTCTACATGTTTGGTTTGTTGGGATCCGATGAATATTGGTGTTTATGATTGAGTTGCTGTACTGAATATTATCTTATGTTATCTCTATGTTGTTTATGATCTTGCATGCTCTCCATTATTAGTAGCTATCTTGGCCGAGTAGTTGCTAGTGACTCCAAGAGGGGGTATTTATGCTCGATAGTGGGTTCATGCCTCTATTTAACCTGGGGGAGTGACAGAAACCTCTAAGGTTGTAGATGTGCTGTTGCTACTAGGGAGAAAACAACATTCATATGCTCAAGGGCATATGCTTTGTTTACATTACACACTTTGCTTAATGCAATTATCTGTTGTTCGCAACTTAATACTTGTGGAGTTCTCGGATTGATTCGCCACAAGTGGATTATTAGTCATAGATGCAGTTGGATGGCGGTCTATGTATTTTGTTGTAATGCCCAGAGTAAATCTCATAGTGATCTTCTTGATATATCACGTTTATCTTTATTCTATCAATTGCCCAACTGTAATTTGTTTACCCAGCATGTGTTATTTATCTTATGGAGAGACACCACTAGTGAACTGTGGACCCCGGTCCTATTTCCATCGTATTGCTATCACCTGTTTACTTTACTTGCACTATTTACTTTACTCGCACTGTTTACTTTACTCGCATACTTTTACTGTTTTCCACTCGATACACTCATAACCTTTGTTTCAAGCAAACCGGTGAGATTGACAACGTCATCGCAAGTTGGGAACAAAGTATTTGGTTGTGTTGTGTGCAGGTTCCGCGTTGCAGCTAGCAAACAAAGCTTGGACGAGGCGCCATATATAAATTGTCCGAAGCTGTCGCAAACTAGCAAGCATCACCTTCAGTCGTTTGTCTCTCCTCTCCAAGAACGATAAACCTTGGTTTCTTAACTGAGGGAAAACCAGCTGCTATACTCATCACACCTTCCTCTTGGGGTTCCCAACGGGCTGGTCATTCACCACGCACAAGGACTATTGTCGGGGAACAAGGAAGAATAATCTCCCTCGTCAACTAGGCAATCAACATGCCACTCCTGAATGGTACGGCAACACTGTCTTAACTGTCTTGTTGTTAGACAACAGTGAACCTGCGAACTATGAGGAAGCGATGATGAGCCTAGACTCTGAGAAATGGCTAGAGGCCATGAAATCCGAATTGGGATCCATGAGCAAAAACCAAGTGTGGACTTTAGTGGACCCTCCTAGCGACCGTAAGGCCGTTGAGTGCAAATGGATTTTCAAGAAGAAAACGGACGCGGATGGTAATGTTACTGTCTATAAAGCTCGGCTTGTCGCAAAAGGTTTTCGGCAAGTTCAAGGTGTTGACTACGATGAGACTTTCTCTTCCGTAGCGATGTTTAAGTCCATTCGGATTTTATTAGCAATTGTTGCGTTTCATGATTAGGAAATTTGGTAGTTGGATGTCAAGACTGCGTTCCTCAATGGGAACATTGATGAAGAGTTGTATATGATGCAGCCCGAAGGTTTTGTCAATCCTAAGGATGCTAATAAGGTGTGCAAACTTCAGCGTTCCATTTATAGACTGAAGCAAGCATCTCGGAGTTGGAACCTTCGTTTTGATCAAGTGATCAAGAGTTTTGGATTTGTTCCAAATTGGTACGAAGCTTGTATATACAAGAAAGTGAGTGGGAGCTCGGTGACATTTTTAGTACTATATGTGGATGACATATTGATTATTGGAAATGACATCGGTATGCTTAACGATGTGAAGAGTTATTTGAATAAATGTTTTTCAATGAAAGACCTAGGAGAAGCTGCTTATATATTAGGCATCAAAATCTATAGAGATAGAGAAAGACACCTAATAGGTTTAAGCCAAAGTACATACCTAGACAAAGTTCTGAAGAGGTTCAGAATGGATAAAGCAAAGAAAGGTTCATTGCCCATGTTGTCAGGTAAGATATTGAGCAAGGCTCAGTGTCCAGCTACGGTAAAAGATAGAGATACTATGAGCAAAGTGCCTTATGCCTCGGCCATAGGTTCTATCATGTATGCCATGCTGTGTACTAGACCGGATGTGTCCAATGCTCTTAGTTTGACGAGCAGATACCAAAGTGATCCAGGAGTGGAACACTGGACAGCCGTAAAGAACATCCTAAAGTATTTAAATAGGACTAAAGCAATGTTCTGGGTCTATGGAGGTGATGAGGAGCTCGTCGTAAAAGGTTACGTCGACGCTAGTTTTGACACCGACCCAGATGATTCTAAATCTCAGATAGGATATGTTTATATTTTGAATGGTGGAGCTGTGAGCTGGAGAAGCTGCAAGCAAAGCGTGATCGCAGGATCTACAACCGAAGCGGAATACATGGCTGCTTCGGAAGCATCAAGTGAAGGAGTTTGGATCAGGAACTTCATCACTGAGCTTGGTGTGGTTCCAAATGCCTTGGACCCACTGGAGATATTGTGCGACAACACTGGCGCCATAACACTGGCTAAGGAACCAAGATATCATCCAAAGACCAAGCACATCAACCGCCGTTTCCATATAATTCGAGATTATATATCAGATGGAGATCTGAAGATTAGCAAAGTACATACGGATCTGAATGTCGCAGATCCGTTGACTAAACCTCTTCCACGAGCAAAACATGATCAGCACCTTAATGCCATGGGTGTTAGATTGTTGCCAGATGTAAACTAGATTATTGACTCTAGTGCAAGTGGGAGACTGTTGGAATTATGCCCTAGAGGCAATAATAAAGATGTTATTATTATAATTCTTGTGCATGATAATGTTTATATTCCATGCTAGAATTGTATTAAGCGGAAACTTTAATACTTGTGTGGTTTATGAACAACACCGTGTCCCTAGTACGCCTCTATGGACTAGCTCATTGATTAATGATGGTTAAGGTTTCCTAACCATAGACATGAGTTGTCAATTAATAATGAGATCATGTCATTAGGAGAATGATGTGATGGACAGACCCAAATAAAGCAGAGCAATTAGATCGTGTCATCATGTTCATCTTTGCGAAGCTTTTCCTATGTCAAGTATTGTATTCCTTAGACCATGGGATAATACAACTCCCTGGTATCGGAAGAAAGCTTTGAGGTCATCAAACGTCATCCTATGAGAGGGTGATCATAAAGGTGTCTCTCAGGTGATCGGAAAGTACTTGTTGGGTTGTATGTATCGAGATGGAATTTGTCCCTCCCGAGTCGGAGAGATATACTTCGGGCCCACTCGGTAATTGATATCAACACCGCTTGCAAGCATGTGGTTAAGTAGTTAATCACGAAGTGATATCGGATTACGGAACGAGTAAAGTACTTGCTGTGAACGAGATTGAACTAGGTATGGCGATACCGACGATCGAATCTCGGGCAAGTAAAATATCGCGTGACGAAGAGAATACATATATGGGATTAATTGAATCCTGGCATCGTGGTTCATCCGATATGATCATCAATGAATATGTGGGAGTCAATATGGGTTTCCAGATCCCGCTGTTGATTATTGATAGAAGATCATGTCTGCATATTCTCGAACCCGTAGGGTCACACACTTAACGTGCATCGACGCTAGGATAGAATGGATAATTGGTTTATGAGTTTTTGGTCGGAGTCTCGGATGAGATCCAGGACATCACGAGAGGTTCCGGAATGGTCCGGAGAATAAGATTCATATAAAGGAAAGCAGTTTTTGGATTCCGGAATCGTTTCAGAGTTTATCGGTATTGTACCGGAAGGTTCTAGAAGGTTCCGGAGTGGGACCAACGTGGGCCCACTTGTCGGAGGCCTATGTGGGCCTAAGGGGAAGTGTCCTGGCCACTTTGGGCCAGGCGCACAAGGCCCCTAAGGCCCAGCCAGCCAGCCCTTAGGGGAAACCCTAAGGGAACCTTCCAGAAGAAGGGGGGAAGACTTGCCCCCTACTCTTCCCCCTAGGCCACCGCCCTATGGCTTGGAGGAGGGGCCAAGGCAGCCGGCCAGCCTCCTATATAAGGAGGGGCAGGGGCGCAGCCTCCCCCCACTCCAACCCTAGCCGCCGGCCAATTGCTGCCCTCCAATCTCTCTCTCTCGCGACTGCGCGTAGGCGAAGCACTGCCGCAGAAACTCTCCACCATAAGCACCACGCCGTCGTGCTGCAGATCCAATCTATCTCTCCACCATACTTGCTGGACCAAGGAAGGAGGAGACGTCGCTGCACCGTACGTGTGCATCTCTCGGAGGCGCCGCCACTTGCGGCGTAGGATCGGATCGGATCGGATCGCGGGGAGGAGACGGCTAGTACGACTACATCATCCATGTTCTGTTGAACGTTTCCGCTGTGCGATTTCTTCAAGGGTATGAAGATCTCATCTACCTCTCTCGTTGATTACATCTCCTAGATTAGATCTTGGCTTTCTTGTTCGCATCCGTAGGAATTTTTTTGATTTACTATGCTGCGAAACCCTTCAATGACGTCTCCTCCTTGGTCCAGAAAGTATAGGTGGAGAGAGGTAGATGGGATCCACAACACGATGACATGGTACGTATGGTGGAGAGTTTCTGCATGCAAGGCTCCACCTATGCGTGGTGCTTGAGGAGGAAGAGAGAGGGAAGCAGGGTCTGGCCAATGGCTAGGGTTTTAGGTGGCCGACCCCTTGCCCTTGCCCCTCCCTATATAAGGGTTTGGGCAGCCAGGATTGCCCCTTTCCCAAGGGCTAGCCGGCAGCTAATGGTGGGCTAAGGAGAAAACCACCCTTCCACCAGTCTATCTCTTTGTTTAAATGGAAATAGCGTATGGACCCTTTAGGGCTGGCACATGGGCCCATGTAGTCTCTCCAGACATGTGGGCCCCACTCCAGAAACATATGGAATTTTCCAATACGATACCAGAAAATTCTGGAGCTTTTGCGAAACCCTAAAAATAACTTCCCTTATATGAATATTATTCTCCCGACCATTTCGGAACTCCTCGTGATGTCCTAGATTTGATTCGAGACTTCAAACAAAATTTGGTTCACCATTATCTGTTTCTATCCTAGTGTCAATGGGCGTTAAGTATGTGACCCGATGGTTTCAAGAATGTGTGGGCATGATCATTATCGATAATCAAATAGCAGGACCTAGAAGTTCATAATTATTCCCTCATATTTAACAAGGATTATAATCGATCGAACCATGATGTCAGGATTCAATTAATCCCGTATGAGATTCCCTTTCTCAGGATATTTTACTTCCACGAGATTTAATCATCGGTATACCTAGTTCAATCTAGTTCATATAAAGTACTCTTTACTCGTTCCGCAACTCAATATCACCTTGTGATTAAACTCATTAACCACGTGCTTGCAATCTATGTATGATATTGATTACCGAGTGGGACCGGGGCATATATCTCCGTCACGTGGAGGGACAAATCCTAGTCTTGATACATGCAATCCAACAAGTACTCAGTTATAGTGTGACATTTTATAACCTCAAGTAACTCTTCTGGTACCAGGGAGTAACATTATCATATGGTCCAAGGAACATGATACTTGACACCGGTATGCTACAAAATTTGAACAAGTGACACGATCTAATTGTTGTGCTTAGTTAGGCCTCTCTGTCACTTTATTCTTCTAATGACATGACCTTATTATTAATCGACAACACATGTCTATGTTTAGAAAATCTGAACCATCATTAATTAATGAGCTATCATAATAGAGGCATAATAGGAACACTGTGTTGTTTATAAACCACACAAGTATTAATATCTCCGCTTAATACAATTGTAGCATGGAATATAAACAATATAATGAACATGAATTGAGATAATAACTCTACTTATTATTGCCTTTAGGGCACAATTCCAACACTAGTGTCATACTTAGTTGTAGCATTTAGCTTTTTGCAAAGGCCATGTCTCCTTCTATCAATCAGATCATGGGCGGTGTGTACGCTTTAGTTTTTTACACTTGGAACAGAAGGAATGAAGCATAAAGGGTGCAAATTTTACACATAGAAAATATTGTCTCTATGTCATGTTCTTTGTGTTTGTGTGTCTTCCAGACATTGGTGATGTCTCGAGAATTATTTTCTGGACTGACTAGTGGACAGGAGAGGGCCACCTTCATATGAGATATCCAAGACTTTTCAACATATCTTATAACCCAAATAATTTTAGTCTCTCAAGCACTCAATAATGGTTAGAAGATCCGCTTTAGAAGAACTCATGAACTGGACTAGTGGGGAGCCCTTTGGGAAGATGTTGGTGATCTCTTTCCCCTGCCCTCAATTGACTACGTTTGTTGGGACCCTGAATGCTCTAGAACTTTCTATGTTGCTTCTCTTTATAGGAAAATTGTTCAAGGTCCCGACCCCACACTCTAAGTTATTTTGGTCTGTTAAACATCCCTTAAAGATCAAGATTTTTACATCCCAGTTGGCTATAAGCCATCTACCGACAGCTAACCTAATTTACAAAAGACATTGCCCTTCAGATGGTAAGTGTGCTCGCTGTGATAACCCTGAAGACACATATCATATTTTCTTCACATGTGACCTAACTAGATTCATTTGGAGTGGCATCCATGAAACTTTGAATGTTCAGTGTAACACATCATCAGTCTCGGACCTTTGGTTGATTCGGTTATCTCTACCCAGCAAACCCCACAAAACTTATTTTGCTCTTATTTTATGCTCAAGTTTGGGCAATTTGGAACATCCGCAACAACTTCCCTCGCCAGCCAGCTGACTACATTTTCAAAACTGATATGTTCTTGCAGCAGTGGCGACCGTGTCAAGACTTGAGGACCATGAAGCTATCGATGCTTTGCTGACAGCGCTCCGACTTCTGTTCAGACAAAACTATGCTCCACGGATCGTAGCAGAAGATCTCGCTAATGGCGCTTCCTTTCGTATTAGTTGCTCCCAAACTATGTTTTGCCTAAGTACTAGGCATAACTTGTTTTATTGGGCCTAAGGGTGGTTTGTAGTCGTAAGCTAGTTCCAACAACCTTCTCTCTTCCGTCTGAACTTATCAAGGGAATTATTAATATAAAGGCTGATATAAATATGTTTTATATTTATCTACTCTTTTCATGGAATGAGTGACACTACACAATGAGTTTGATGATGCATTTTTAGACTAGTATTTCGAAAATAAAATTCGTAACGCTTTGATTCCATCTCTCGCGTGTGTGTAATCTGGGGCTGCTCCGTCACGGCCCATAAAACGCCAGCCCAGTTACCTTAAGAAAATAAAAGCCCATAGAGCAAACAGTCTTCGACTCCGAGGCTCCGAGCTCTCCACGCCTCCATCGCCCCACTCACACTCACCTTATCGTCGCCGCTGCACGAACGCCAATGGCGGCGTCCCCGCCTGCCGCAGCGCCGCCTCCCGCCATGTCCGCCCTCCCCACCTTCGCCTCCTCCCACCCCTACCCTTCCCTCCCCACCCCGAAAACCCTCAACCCCAAGCCACGCCTCAATTTCGCCCACGCCGGCGTGGCAGCAGCTCCCAATGCCGTTCCCCACCCCGCCGCCTCCAACGACCGCCTGCGAGGCCTCGTACGCCGCGGAGATTTGGAAGAGGCCCTCCTATTGGTAGAGTCCATGTCCGGCCTCAAACCCTCCGCCGCCGCGGGCCCCTGCGCCGCGCTCATCAAGAAGCTCTGCGCTTCCGGGCGCACCGCGGAGGCCCGGCGCGTGCTGGACGCCTGCGAGCCCGACGTCATGACCTACAACGCGATGGTCGCCGGGTACTGCGTCACGGGGCAGCTCGAGGCGGCTCGCCGGCTCGTCGCGGACATGCCCATGGAGCCCGACGCGTACACCTATAACACTCTCATCCGCGGCCTATGCGGCCGTGGCAGGACAGGGAACGCCCTCGCGGTGCTCGACGATATGCTCCGCCGAGGGTGTGTCCCCGATGTGGTCACGTACACCATCCTGCTCGAGGCCACCTGCAAGAGGAGCGGGTACAAGCAGGCCATGAAGCTCCTCGACGAGATGCGGGACAAGGGGTGCGCCCCAGACATCGTCACATACAACGTCGTTGTCAACGGCATTTGTCAGGAAGGTCGAGTTGATGATGCCATGGAGTTCTTGAAGAGCCTGCCATCGTATGGATGTGAGCCAAACACCGTTAGCTACAACATTGTGTTGAAGGGCTTGTGTACTGCGGAGCGGTGGGAGGATGCCGAGAAGCTCATGGCTGAAATGACGCAGAAGGGTTGCCCCCCAAATGTGGTAACATTCAATATGCTCATCAGTTTCTTGTGCCGGAGAGGATTGGTTGAGCCTGCAATGGAAGTTCTCGATCAAATTCCAAAGTATGGGTGCACACCGAATTCGTTGAGTTACAACCCAATACTTCATGCATTCTGCAAGCAAAAGAAGATGGATAGAGCAATGGGGTTTGTGGAACTAATGGTGTCTAGGGGTTGTTACCCTGACATCGTATCGTACAACACGCTTCTTACTGCACTGTGCCGTGGTGGGGAGGTTGATGCCGCTGTTGAGTTGCTTCATCAACTCAAGGGCAAAGGGTGCACTCCTGTCTTGATTAGTTACAACACGGTCATTGATGGCCTTACTAAAGCTGGCAAGACAGAGGAAGCTTTAGAGCTGCTGAATGAGATGGTAACCAAAGGGCTCCAACCGGATATAATCACCTATTCAACAATATCTTCTGGTCTTTGTCGAGAAGATAGAATCGAAGAGGCAATTAGAGCATTTTGTAAAGTGCAAGATATGGGCATAAAGCCCAACACGGTGCTGTACAATGCGATCCTTCTTGGGCTTTGCAAAAGACGCGAAACACACAATGCTATTGATCTGTTTTCTTATATGATATTGAATGGCTGCATGCCAAATGAATCAACCTACACTATACTGATTGAAGGCTTGGCTTATGAAGGCTTGGTCAAGGAGGCACGAGAATTGCTGGGTGAGTTGTGCTCCAGAGGAGTTGTGAGCAAGAGTTTGATAAATAAGGGAGCACGGGAATTACTTGATGAAACTACTTAAAGAGGGTTATCAGTAGGAGTATGTGGTCCAGAAATATTTTTTTGCATCTTCGGCAGGAGGGATACTTTCATTACACTTGATGGTATCTTAACCGAAACTGCGTTCTTATAAACATGTGAGTGCCTTTTCCTAATCTGTAGCGCACAACCTTCTCCAATTTACAACTTGGTAGAAACTTGTACAGGGTTCTTCTCTCTTCTTTAATATACTTGACACTTATGCTATCTTATTTTTTAGACCTGTGGTTGGAACTTGTTATGTTTTGTTACATTGCACAGAGTAAAGAAAGTAATGCATTGACACTCTAATCTGATTTAAACTATTTACGCTGCTTTCTCATGTGCAGTCTATTGCAATAGTCGAGACAAATCCAATCTTTACTCTGTTTGTCCCAATAATCTAAAATACCGCAATGTCTACAGTTAGTCACTCTGCCTTAAGTATCCAACAAGTTTCTTGTTCATGAAAAGTATATTTTCATCATTGTATCATATATGAATGGAACACCTGCATTTGCTTTGTTGAAAGTGTGATATTCAGTTACACCCTATAAGGGCATTGTTTGTTAATAGTTGAGACGTAGCCAGAGGGGCGATTTTACTGTCTGCCAATTTAGTGATGTGGCTTCACATGGAGTTTGCACCTTCTCAATTTACATTAAACAGGTAATTGCGCAGATAACCAAGCACGGGATATTGGTCAGAGTGGCAAGTATGGTGGTAATTTTTTTCCGAAAATATGAAAATGTTTTAATATTATTTCCAGACTTTACATTTGTAAGGAAGTTTTCGATATTGCTTGTGTACTTCACATTTCTACTGAATACTTCTGTCTGAGTTCCGTAAAGGAGTTCTGACAGAATTTCATCTTACCATGACTTTGCCCAAACTGCATATACAATGATGATAAACTCAATAAGAAATGCAGGGGAGCTGACTGATATGCTCTAAACTGAATTTGGTATATGAGAATTGATACTTGATGCCTGGACCGCCCCATGAGATGAGATGCTGCCGTGTTACTCCATCTTCCTTTCCATTTCTTCATTTCTTCAAATTTGAGGTCAATGTTCAATTACAACTTTCCGAGTTGAGATCAGTCTGATAACCACCAGGGGGGAAATACAGGGCCTTCATGGAAGATGTTTTGAGAGGCTGAACATGAATGCAGAGATGTCTGAACTCTCAACCCGCAAGGTTCTCATCCGTCACAATCCTTCCCTCCAAGGTTTTCAAGGAAGCTAACTAAGTTGAGGACCTTATGGTACACAGGACACACAAAAACATACATCAATCAATCGCACCAGTTAGCAAAATGCAGTTGTCATATTTTCTCGACAACGAGTTGTTTTCTTCCACAATAAATTTTGAACTCTACTGAATAGTTTAACCTATGAAGTTCCCAAGAAGTAGCCCAAACTACGAAGAATAAACTGCAAAGAATGCAGTATGAAGTCTCTGCGAGTTATTGAGAAAGAGCAGCTAAACTTGGCTAGTCAAGGATCTTAAGGTACACTGGACATGACAAACATAGCGTATATTAATCCATTACACCAGTTAGCAAAAATGCCTCTATACTTGAAATCCTGCCGTACCAATGGATCAATCATTGTATGCTTTACAGAAAGCACGATATGCCACGCATGGCTCCTTCCTTTGGAATGGACAACGCTCAGGAACACAGGGAACCATGTGAGTTCAGGCTTCTTTCTGCTGCCCAGCATGGGTTCATCAGGGTCTGGGCGCCTCGGCAGCGGGCCCAGCAGGTTTTTGGTTGAGAAGAGGCTGTATGGCCTTCACGACGATCGTCATGTTCGGTCGGAAGTCTGCTTCATACTGAACACACAGCGCCGCCACTGCTGCTAGCTGAAAACATGAGGCGAGAACTTCAGTCTGGTCACTGTTGAACTTTACACTGCATTTGCTTTGCCAGTTTTGCTGCAGTATCATACCTTGGCAACGGCTTTTGGAGGGTAGTCACTGTTGAGTTTTGGATCAACACATTGCTTCACTTTATCTTCGCTCAACCTTGGGGTGGCCTGTCTCACATGATCATGAAACATATATATGTAAGAATAAATGACTTGTACAGAAGGTAATTGGTAAGTTCATCTAAATTTTCATTTACTGAACTCTATGATTTAGTTACTCCTACTTGAAATGGAACCGGGGAGTAATTCATGTGAATCTAAAAAGAAATTTATCTAAATGGAATTAATTAGGCAATGTAGGATACCCATGTAACAAGACTTTGTTGCCCTTTTGGCATGGTGTGATCGACTGGTTTCCTTCCTGTCAGTAGCTCTAGTAGGATAACACCAAAGCTGTAAACATCACTCTTTTGGTTGATTTGCCCCGTCATAGCGTATCTGAAAATTACCCAGATCCAAACAGCAAAATGTGAGCAAGGTTCATACCGCAGGAACAAAAACAACTTCTTAAAGTTTGCATGTTAAAGTGTGAGAGCGGATTTGGTGCACATGAGCACCAGTGCTCTCATCACTTTTAGAATTTTGAAAATTTTAAAATCTCACACTTCCATATCTTCAAAAAATTATGGCGTTAAATACATAGATAGATATATAAAGAAGAAGTGTACGCAAAAAAGTCCCATTAAAAACACGTTGTATTTTGGAAGATATAAAAAAACAAATTTCTGATTGTAAATAGTATTAAAATAGTAGTAAGATAGTGTATCTTTTTGATAGAAATTTGTCTTTTTTTGTATTTCCCAAAGTATAAAGTATTTTTAAATGGGACTTTTTTGCGTACGCTCCTCATGTATATATCTTTCCATATATTTAACGCCATAATTTTTTGAGACATAGAATTATGAGATTTTAAAATTTTCAAAAATCTGAAAGTAAAGAGATCACTAGTGCCCATGTTTCAAAGACACTTTCCGCATGTTAAAGCCATTTGGTCTTACTCTGGAGCGTGGTATCCAAAAGTTCCTAGCACACGAGTGGAGTGCAACCGAGCAGCGGTGTCGGTACCCTGGTTTGTCAGGTTGAAATCTGCAATCTTCGAGCTGAACTCATCGAAAATTAGCACGTTGCTTGACCGAATATCTCGATGAACAATCGATGGTTGGACTTTCTCATGAAGGTACTCTAGCCCCCTTGCCGCTCCGTAAGCTATCTTCACGCGCTGAGCCCAGTTCAGGACTGGCCCAGGTTCAGCGCCTTGCACTCCTTTCTTGCCTATACCAGCAAAAAATTGGTTAAGTTACAGTTGCAATTTTGTTTGCGTTAATTAAGCATTCACCTTGCCAGAGACTGATAATTATACAGGAGACACACCGTGCAATATGTTATGCAAAGAACCCATCGTTGCGAACTGATAGGCCAGCATGCGGTTGCCTTCCTCCATGCAGTATCCCATGAGTTCCACGAAGTACTCGTTCTTAAGCTTGGAGACCATTGCTAGCTATGGCAATGAGATCATGAGGTGATGAGGAGAAAACAAAGAGAAGAAATCAATTTAGTCTGACCAGATTAAATTGATTTGGCAATGTGGCCTCATCGACCACCATGGCACCATCGCCTCTGTTGGTTGGATTTGCAATGCACGCACCTGAGCAGCGAACTCTGAATCAGACTCCTGCGAGGCGCTCGGATCGAGCTTCTTGATCACGGCGGGGCGGCCGTCGCTTAGGGTGCCGTTGTAGACGCGGCCGTAGGATCCCTCTCCGATGAGAGCCTTGTCGCTGAAGTTGTTGGTCATCTTGTTCAGCTCGTCGAGCGGTATGGCCGGAACGTCGATGTTGACGGGCTTGGCAGGCCCTCCCATCCTCGGGGCACCCGGCCCTCGCGGCCCGCCTCTGTTGCCTGCGATCATCCACAACGCCATCAGACAAAGATCGAGCTCCATGACTGATCAATGTGTGCAAGATTTGCATGGATGGGAGAACTGAAAAGAAAAATGGCGGCGACGAGGAGGATGTGCGTGTGGGTACCAGGATTGTTGACGTTGGGCGGCGGAGCGGCTTGGTTGGCCGGCGGGCCGTAGGTGTCCTCCTCGGCGCTGCCGCAGCAAGACATTGTTCTCGCCGGATTGGATGGCGCACGCGGAGTTAATTTGGGGGCGGTCAGCAGATCATGACCTGGATTTGCATTCCCATCAACAGCAGCATAGAATCGATGAACGCATTCTCTCAAGGAGGAAAATTAAGGTGGATACAGATTGTCTCTGGTCCAGAACTAATTAAAGCTTTAGAGAATCTGGCAATGAGCCAATGGATCTTGCTGGATCCTCCAATCCCCAAAGAATATGAAACGGATCAAAGAAATATTGGCGAACGAACTGACAATTGACGCACGCTATGATCTAACCAAATCACTTTCTTTCAGTGTATCATGAACATTACCTCCCCAAAAATTCCCACCGGAGAATGGTCGATCGTCGGTGGATCAAGAACACTGAAGAACAGCGGTATTTTGTTTCCCGGAAGGAGATGAATGGTGGGGAAGGGTAGGAGCTCCCTTTTTTTCGCGCCAAAGGAGGCTCCCGTCCGGTTTTAACTGTCCACAGACTCGACGATTTAATTGTGCTCCTGTCTTGTCCTATTGTTGGCATGGGTGTAGGAGAGTATGGCTTTGAGATGCGTTAGGGCATGTTCAATGCCCTTACATCATGAGACTCAGGGCGCCGTTCTTGGATCTTCTCGGCCTTGCCGAATCTTATTTCTAACTGGCAAGAGATCGTGGATTAACAACCAAGAGGAAAAACAAAAGTTAGGTTTCGTGTGAAACTTTGGTAGAAAATAAAGTATATAGCATATGGTCAGATCATGTAGCATGTTAGTGCCTAAATTTTCTCTGCCTAATTCACCTTCTGTATTTGCGCATATAAAATAAATAAATTTTCCATAAATAGAATGTAACATAAAAATTATCCTATTTATTTTAAGATGTAACATTAATCTTATTGAACTAATGTATAACATAATCATTATAGATAATTATATTATTGAGTTGTCATGGTACAATGGAGCATGTACTATTGGCTCAAGATCGACACATTGCTTGGTTCATTTTCTTTACCACCTCATGGGAGGTCGCGGGAAAGAAATAAAATCGATCGAGCTATTGTTGGATCCCTATCCACTAGAGAAGATCGTTTAATGTTTAGGAAGCTGGTGGAGAACTACACTGCAGGAACTATGAGGTGCTGGCAGGACAAGTTGCTCTCCTATGGAAATCGACCCTTATTAGTTCCATTCTTACTATACTTTTGATGTCCATGCTATCCTTTCTAGAAATACATAAAGGTGTAGGGAAATATTAATATATTATACTTTTATAGATCTGATTTTTATTTGGCAAAGTGTCAACTTAAAATAAAAACCTTTTGACTAAGTGGAATCATCTTTCAACCTTAGGATCAATGGGGTCTAGCAGTTGAGGCATTAGAAAAAAGAAATAAATTTTAACTACATAAAATTTTGAATGAGGACATGGTGTTGTAAGAGTTGGTGAACAATAAGTACTTAAGAAAAAAACACTACCCATGTTCAAGTGAAACCTACAGACTCTCCTTTCTGGAAAGACCGATGTGTGTCAAAGAGTAGTTTTTTAGTAGACAATCTTTTGTGATTGGAGATGGCTTGAGTACCCAGTTTTGCTTGGTTGGTGGATACAAATATGACAGATGATGACCTGATCATGGTGACAATATCCCATGCAACATGTTCGTGCACATTTTGCGTGAACTCTTTGTTTTGTTAGAACAAAAATATTTATTAACTAGGGTGCGCTTTTTTTAAACAAGCAAAAAATTGCTTTCTTATTAATTCAGATGCAAGTTTGGAAGATTAAACAACAAACATGTCCAGAGGAAAAAAAACCCTACTCTCTCAGCATTGCAAGACCCAAAAACAGCGCCTACCAAAACCCAAAAGGAGCCTCATGCTTAATGATAGAGAAGACCTCTAGCAACATAGAATGAGCTCCCAAGAGAACAACAATAACGATGGGCATAGTTTTAAAAACCAAACCGGTTCGGTGGTTCGACCAGAAAAAACCTGAACCGAAGCTCTCACCGGTTTTTTAAGAGTCACTGGTCCAACTAAGAAAAAACCAAAAAAAACTGCATAAAAATAATGTGTTTTCACGAGGAGATGATCCTAAAACCTAGAACCTTGTTCCAAATACTTTGCATAAGGCCTAATACCACCTTTACTATACTTAGTTTGTGATCTACTATGAAAGCAAATACAAAATATATGATTCGATGCTAAATTTTCCCAAAATTAACTTAATTATTCATCAAATTTAATGGTTTTTTGTCGCAAATGAACCAGCTGAGCTACCGGTTCGACCAGTGAACCAATGAGCCAGTCACCTCACCGGTTCACTCACCGATCCGGTTTTTAAAACTATACGATGGACACCAAGAGGAAAGGGGCAAGTCCTCACAACTCGTCCAACTACGACCCTCGAGACAATCAAAAGTAAAAATACGATTTTAGATGACGAGCAATGCAAAAATCCTTGTATTTTGATGGTGCCCAATTCTTCCATACCTTGGGGTGAAAGTTGATTAACGAAGAGACAAATAATTGAGCTCCACAAGGTGAGGCCGAGGAATAAGAAGCGTTGGTGGTCAGTGTCCAAGTGATCGTTTCCTCTATATCTTGCACCAAGTCGACATTCTGAATCAAAGACCAAAGATTGAAAAACCACTGAAGGTGGTCAAGCAAGAGGCCAAAATCAAAGCAATTGTGGCCAATTCAAGTGTGGTGGTGCATAGTCTACTTGACCACAAATTTTTTCCATTTTGAGATTTTCAAAAGGAGGGGTGCAATATCCTTAGGTCCATTTCCCACAATCTAGCCAGAGTGCCAGAAATAAGCTTTTTCTCCATACCAAAATGAGTTGTTGTGGTGGCATAGAACAACTCCATGGTGGTTTCATCACATGGGATTCCTAATCCAACCTAGTTTCTCTCCCATGAGGTCAACTCTAGGCACGATCACCATAGACGCAAGGCGCGGGAAAATCTCTGAAGGCGAAGGACCACCTAGTCGATTTCATGGTTCTTGCACCGACACAAATATTAGCCCCAAATTGTTCCTACACTTGTGGCGGTAGGACAATTTGGGTCTATGAACCAAGCACACCCTTATACTCTAGAGACCTCTACCAAATTATATGATAGAATCATATGCTCTAGAATAATTTGTATAGTTTTATGCATCTTTAATGGAATACAACAGCAACACACTATAATTCTTAATGGGTGATTAAAATATGACATTGTTGGTTTGATCGAATATAGGGGGTAATCTATTTTAATAAAAGCTTTTTTTGAACATCCAAACCAACGTGTAGTAAAAAAGACCATTAGAAAAATACGCGTTAATACATATTATGTAGTTATACTTGAATAGTAGTACCCCATGTGTATAAATCACAAGCCCACATGTTTTCCTAAGATTTGCCTTTTACCAACAAATAAATACAACTATCTACGGATTAGCTCATACATAATATACCATTCAAAATTAATTCGCAAGACAAATCCACCATTATCATTTTGATGTAACGTAATGCACATAAGGTTGAACAAATTCTTGGTGCAAATAACTCTCAGGAAGCATGTGCACTTGTATTTTTTTTGGCAAATGAGGTCTATCATAAAGTGTATAAATAAAACACATTTTCAGTTTCAAATTCACTAGCTTGAAGTAAAAATATTTAGTATAAATACGTGACTTTTTTTTTGACTCGTGAGCTTGTGTTTTATTGTCTCAAGGATGCTCGAAAATTCATGGACATTGAGATGGGGAGACGGAGTCAAGTGCGAATAAGGGTGCGCAAGTATGCGTTTTATGGCGACTGCACCATGGTGACCATATCACCCGCACCATGTGGACATCTTCAATACCTTCTTTGCTTTGTCGATAAAGAACATCAGAATCATGTTATGTATAAATATACAGCGAGGCCCGCCCTCATTATTTTGATGCAAAAGCTGGGTCAGATTAACCGGACAACGGGAGAGGTTCCTAACCGAAGGCTACCATTACTTTTTGGTTGTTCTTATGAAATGAAAAACCGCAACATATTTCCCATTTCCTCTGTAAGGCCCCACGGAATACTTACTATTCAAAAAGAAAGCACGAGAGTTAGGAGGACATGAGATCACAATATTTTTTCTCATCAGCATGAGGTTGTGTACAACAATGCTGCAAAATGGAAAGAAATAAATGTGGCCTGGTTTCAGGTTTTGTAAGGCTAAAACATTCTGCAACATTTTTTGGACCAGAATTCTCCAGATTTATAACATTGGAGACCGGATTGAAACTAACACAAACAATTACAAAAGTGATTGCCAAGCGCCCAAGCACTGATGAAACCAATACATGCATTAAGCATGTTCCTATTGCAATTTACTAATAATATATCAAATATATTATTTTAGTTTACACTTGTTAAGTCCACAATTTACGGAATGTGTTTTTGGCTCCCGAGCTCCTAATCCATTCATTTAAAAAAATTAAACTTATATTTTAAGTTTCAAAAATTGTGAAAATAAATATGGACATAGTCAATGATGTAATATTGTTGGCTACACAAAAATGATAAAATCTGACAAAATTTGTAAATTTAAAAATATACATGCTCTTATCTAGACGTTGTTGTTTTTGTGTAGCACAAAATACAAAGTAAATGAAATTTGATTTCTTGCATGTTTGTGGGATAAATAGGGGCAGTGCTATTTTACGGGCAGCCATGGGCACGGTCGATTTTCTGACAGTCCACGGGGTGTCGTTTAGCTGTTCAGAAGCCTGAGTTGAAGAAGAAGACCGGAAGGGAAGAAGAAGACCGACCACCGCTGCCGTCGAACTCCAGAACCGTCACCGCATGAATTTAGATGCGATGCGCCCCCACCACCACCACCGGCCGGGCTGCCTGCCACCTCGCCCGCGGCCGCCTCGCCCTGCTCAAAGCTCGGCCTCCGCCGTCCGGCCCTTCCTCAAACGTCCGACGCCACCTGAGTGGTCTCCTCGCCGGCGCACCCGCACCCCCCACGCTAAGTTTATTGCTCGCCAACGGCTCATTCCATACTCGGCGATGCCTTCTCCGCCGCTTCTCCCTGACAGTCGTGGCGGCGTCGCCGATGCCGTCTCGTCTGGTGGCGTCGGTGGCCAAGAGAAGAGGGAGACGGGGAGGGCCATGCCATGGCGTTCGCTGGTTTCGTCGAGGAGAGAGAAGAGGTCAGGCGTTTAGCCACCGAGGCCAGAGGTAGAAGAAGAAGAAAAAACGAGAGGATAAGGACTCCGGGTGGGGCCCACCCACTGGACGCGCGTCGCGATTGATCGTGTCCACGATCAACCGGTAAAGGGCCAGTTCGGATAAATAGTTAGCTACATGTGAATATATTTTATTTTTATTTTGAAACTCACAAAAAATTTATAAAAAAGGATCACTAGTGGCCAACTACCCATATGCACCAAATCTACTCCATAATTTAACACTGATCAACTTTATCAACTTTACGGTATAATAAATAAACTTCCGTTTCTTATTTGGAAAAATAAGGTTTTCCTTCGTCCGTGTCCGGCTTGCATTGCATTCACTGGATTTCGTTTGGGTAATTCCAATCTGGTCGGATGCGGAGTTGCGGACACAAAGTCTCGTTGCTAGGCTGAAATCATCTACTCCCTCCGACCACTGGATTTAGAGATAGGTATTAGTGGTCGGAGGGAGTACTACTGTATTATTATACGAGAAACTGAAGGCCAAAGACGAGCCGAAACACAGACGCGAAAAACCAATTCTACGGTGTCCCGGGCTTATCCTAGACATCCACACTTGCCTCGAGATCTGTGCAGCCCTTATTTGCAACTAGTTGAGTGCCCATGCGTTGCTACGGGCCGTCATTCACTATATTTTCTAGTTGGGTTGATTTTATTATTAATTTATTTATGGCGTGATATTTTAGCACTAAACGACGAAGCATCCCGCTTCGGTGCGTTCCTAGATGAGGTCTGCACCGTCGACATTCTCCTCTATGTGTGGCTCTCCCAAATCAGTAATTCAGTACTCCCCCCGATCAAAAACAAGTTTTGGTGACTTAGTATAAATTTTATACTAAGTTTATACTAAATCATTGACACTTATTTCAGATCAAAGGAAATTGGTTCTGGAGGCGGTCATCTGGCTAGAGGAGGGGCTCAAGCTACAAAAGGACGGTGGATCTCTTTTTCTCGGGAGGAGGTCATCCGACTCTTCCTCGTGTGTGGCCGTCGTTGCCTCCTCTCACAAGGACGCCCCCATCCCATCTCTTACGATCGATGACTAAAGGACGTTTCGGGCTAACAAAAAACGTTTCGGGATAGATAGAACAAAAGTGTATTATTAGTTGGTTGAAAGCATATTTTATGGACACGGATCAGTCCAATTGCAATTTTATAGTAGACAACGGGATTAAAAAAATCAACTTGATGCCCCGCCCGCCCTCTCTGCGGTTGTCAGGACCTGTTCTTTGCCGGTGAGTACTCCGGCTTGGACGGCGCCCATCCCGCGCCTTCTGTGCCTCTGGCATCTTTAGAAACATCGAAACGGGGTCGTGTTCAACGGGCTCCAGCCTTCCCTCTCCCTACTCCGGAAGGATTGCCGCGAGGACGCCATTCTCTGGAGGGCATGCCCTTCCCGTAGAAACTCGCTATGATGTAGACCTCTAGCTCACTTATCTCCTGCTAGTCCAGATCTGATCTCTAAGCTGACCTCCTTTGCGTTGGGTGTTTGTCTCCTTCCCCCATTGTACTGCTCGGTTCCTGGTTTTGGTTAATCAAAATTCAGGTGGGCGCCTTATGCTCCCGCCGGTGACCTCTCAAAAAAAAATCAACTTAGTGCAAAAGATCACTCAAAAAGAACATACAAAACCAGATTATGGCTAAAAGGAGGTTGAAGTTAAATAAGAATTCAAACATGAATAAGATTTCAGAGAAATTTGGAATGTTATGGCACTGTTGGATAGACAATGGAATTGTGGACGAAACACAAGAATAATCAAGTGATTTGCTTGCAATTTTTTTTGTTTTAGTTTCTGTTGTAATCGGGCGCAAAGGAGAGGGGCCATATGTGGGCGAATTGCAACTGGCTGATATTTATTGAATTTTTTTGCTCGGAAGATTAATCATCACAATCGATGTACGTGTTTACGAAAGCAGTATATTAACGTCATCTTGCTAACACATATGTGGAACCGTTTGAGGTTAAACAAAACTACATTCAGTTATTTAACAAAACTTGGTGAATTACTTTCCACCTGATAAACATGTATACACATGTCGTTTTATAGGGCATGTCCATACATAACTAACCTAAGGTCGGTAAATTATATTGCACATAGTACGAATCTACCAATCTACTTTTCATAAGGTAGGTTCATAATTTTTCTTTCACAAATCATAGGCAGTGAAAATTAGAAGTGTGGCTTTAAAAAATAGAATAATGTATAAATTTCTATATTTTATTGAACAGTCTGTTGGGAGGGATTTGAGCAGCCTGCAAAAAAAGAGATGGCCGACCAAGCCAACTCCTATTCTAGTTGGGCAGGCCAAGTTAGTTTGGCAGGTAACAGATGACCAATTGCAAAAATAAAGATCGATATAGCAGATCAAGCTAGCTTATTTGCGCTGCTTGCCCGTGCCAAGTGTATAGTGCTAGGTGGACAATCGCCGGTGTTAGTATGATGAATGGATCCCATCAGCGGAACAACATAAGCACATCCAACTAAGATATTCGATTAGAGCAGCTAAGTACATTCAGTATCAGATTGCAAGCACAGTTCTAGTCCTAGTTCAAATGTTCAGAATTCAGAAAGGGAGCTACTAAAACAACACAAAACTTAATCAGCTAGAACTAACAAAAAGGATCGATGGATCAAGTGTCAAACACGGCTAGCTCTGTAGCCGCCTCCTCCCACATAACTGCAGTCGGCACAGACTCAACACTGCTCCACCGCCGATGACCATCTAAAGGCTAAAGTAGAACACGGAAGAGGCAAATTGAATCAGAAAAATTGACTGAACAAGCAAATTTGCTCCTCCTCGAGCTTCACCTGGAGCAGCCTTCGTATGAACCATGGCCGTGGTCACCAGAATTAAACATAGGACCGCGCGCCGGCAAGATTGGATAGGCAGGGGAGCTGGAGGTCGCAGCGACGGGGTGCCCTGGAACGCAATCCTGTGGTGCAGAGATAGGTAGCCCCTGTCCACCCCTGGAGCTAGCTCCTATTTCGGCATGCCTCCACCTCCTAAGATGGAAAATACGAGATGAACACCTATCTCCTTCCCCATGGCACTGCCCAGCTCCAGGACGGCGCGTACGGGGAGGGGCGAGCGACTTCACCCCATGGCGCTGCCAATCTCCATGACTGTGCGTACGGGGGTGGGGCGGGGCCGCGGGGGAGAAGACTCCGATTTTTCTTAACGGACGAAGCCTGACCTCTTTAGGGACGACAGTTTTTTAGCGATAGAGGACATCGCGCGATGGCTTTTCTGACGGACGAAATTTTGAACCGGCTTTTTTTTACGTATAACTGGCCAATTAATTTTCTTGCGACAAACATAACCTAAGTATAAATAAATTACATTTAAAATAAGACACATGAAGTTAACGTGCATAGAAAGATATTGCCACAAGATACTCTTAAAAAGAATATTTTTCTATTTTTATTTAGAATGCAACTATATATGCTAAACAACCCAATACTTATTGCTTATTGACCAAGATTTCACTTTCCTCGTATCCTATAGACGTCTTGAAACAATAGCTTTCATATGCATTGCCCCTGCTATGTACAAGCTCAAGTGACGTTAGTTCTAGGGGTCGGTTTTTCCTTGCTCATGACATGGTTGTCGGTCCAATTAGCCAAATGTACCAGATATGACTCTTTAGTGCTTATCTCTACACATGCCTCAATGCGTCTCCAGAAAAATCTACGCATATACATGATAATGAAATCCACAAGTTTTTTCAAGACCATCCCTTCTTTAACCTTGAGAGTTCAACTGATTCCCTGGTGAGTAAACAAACACTTGTCGTGGAAGGCAAGTTTCACCCGCGTCTCTACCTACCCATCCCCTGCGGCGAAGCAGAGGCTATCACTTCCTCATCGTCGTCCCATCTCGTACCAGTTTGAGTTGACAGAGCGAGGTACGGTGTGTGTGGTACTCAAGATGACGGGGTCGTTGGAGGAGGAGATGGAGCCAGCACCAAAGATTTGCACGACGGACCCAGTTGCGGGGTCATCTTTACTGCCCCAAGCGATGTGCGTCATCGAGCTTCCACAACTGGGCATCTATGGTAAGAGTTATGACCTCCTTCCTCAAGCGGGTTCTAGGGTGGCGCCATGTTTGGTGGTCGCCCAAAAAAAATTAACGACGACGCTAGTATCGACATGGCCCGACTAATATATAATGTCTCTCTTAGTTAAATAAATTTAAAATACATTGTGGTATTGGGCCGAAACGGATTCCTAACATGTTTACCCCAAAACCAGATTAAGAAAATGCCCAGGAGTGCTCATGCATTCAAAAGAAATTACTTCACTTAGGATAATATCTCGTCTGACTTTGGTAAGACAAATAGATGGCTGTGTGGATGCGTTTTAGACATGCAATCAACGGTGGGCTGTTCTGATCGTACAAGGATCAGAGATTTCTGTACGTGAAGCAACACTGCAAATTGAAATCAAACTGTACATCGTCTCTTTACATGAGCCCATTGAAGTTTTTTAGTTCAGTACGGCCCAATAGAGATAGCACCCTGTTTTGTGGCCGTGGCAAACAACGAACCCTTTTAGTACCACCTCGCTAGACATGACACAGAGAAGGCTCGCGGGACGTCCGTCGCTGGTTTTTTTCTTCGTTACCGGTTTTCCTGGCGTGGGATGTTCGACGGTTTTGGTTCTTGTAGATTTTCGGATCGATAAGGCGCTGGTTTCTTTTATCGATTTGGTTTTATTGACGTACGAAACAACTTATTGGTTTTTTTACGTACCATGGTTTTCTAACCATCACGTCCTCAAGCCGTATTATTAGTTTAGATTAGATAGATTAGATTAGATAGATAGATTAGATAGATTAGATAGACTAGCACAATACCCGTGCGATGCTACGGGTTAATTTTATCAAATAATTAGCTCACATAGAATTTAACTACTCAAAATTAGTTTTTCTTGGCTGGATGGCACCCTTGATCACCGTGAGGAGCACGCGTACAATCATCTTTCCCTTCGCCATATATCTAGTATGGGCCTCTCCAAGAGCACGCGATCATCTTCCATCTGGCCGAGTACCAGACCTTGTGGTGGTACTCGGATGTCTTCATGGTCTATCCCATGCATTGCTAGGGTTCAAGTTTTTCTATAAGTTGCTACAATGTTAATATGAAAATTTGGCACCAGAACCTCCTCGACCATAAATCATGACGGATTAAATTTTCTATGTATAAATGAAAAAAATGTTTAAGATGGAATAATGTTCTATAATTTTCTTTGCTACAATAACTTTTCAAACAAACTTACGAGTATTTATGAATGCTATAAGTAAATCATTTCTAAACCTGTCGCGACATCCCGTGGATGCTCTCCGGCTTCGGTATGTACTTTTATAGTTATGTGCACAACTCGTGCCATGCTTTTAATTAGCTCAGACAACCACAAAGGTAGTAGTTTATTAGGCATCCCTCCATCATACACAATTTAGAAAGGTATGGTTTAGCTCTTTCTTCCATTGTGCTCATACAGAGTCCATTAGCACGTGTATTGCTCCCTAATCATTAGACGCACCTTGTAATTTTCTATACGGCTAGTTGGTATTTCCAGGAAATTTGCGATCGTATATAAACCGGCTTGACACGATATAAAGAAGCGGGGTGGGCCGACAAGAGTACCTTCTCTTCTCAGATGGCCAATGCTTGACGCAGGTCGTCACTTCAATTGCCCACTCTGCCAAGTTATTTGCATCTGTTTCTTTCAGTATGTTTAGCCCAAATTAGGTTAGTACGGCCCATTAGAGATAGTTGTGGTAGCTTATGGCAGACAACAAATTTTAGTACCACCTCGCTAACATGATCAGAGAGATGACTTGCGGGATGCATGATTTTTTTTTCTGATGACGTACGGAGGTTCGCTGGTTTTTCCTGGGCGCGGGATTGCTAGATGCCTAGTTTTTCTCCGTTTTCCTGTCATCGATCGTTTTCCATAGGGCAGGATCGCTAGGGCGCAGGTTTTCTCGACATACAAATTCAGACAGACAAACTTCGGACGATCGCTAACGGTTCTTTAACGCTTAGACGGACGGACTCTGGTTTTTTTCACGCACGGACGATTGATTTGTGCTAGTATTAATACATTTTGTACCACACAAACATCTTTACTTCACCCTAACTATAACGCATGCAATAACAAATAAAACAACACTGAAAATAAATCTTAGAAACCCGACTGAAACATGACTACTCAAAATTACTCATGCCTCTCCTACTGCACCTAGGATCCGATGCAATATTTCATCATATTTGTATGGGTTATTTCATGTAGGTTACCTGGATTGTTAAGTTGGTTCCCTGAATCTCATACTTCTAAACAACATAATTATCCAGAATAAACGAGAAATCATTAGGTCTGCTAATCTCATATATGTGTACCATCTTTGGGTAGGACGAGAATTCGTAAAAAAAAGCTTCAGAAGGAGGAGAAACATGTAAGCAATTGCATTGTACTAAGTAACAAATCAATTGTTTAACATGCAATATACAACCCGTGTTGGAGGAAATTAGCGATCAACTGTATCTATTACCTGTAGCTCGATAGTGACAATATATTTTTATTTTGAATCAACCAATCCAGCTCTGATTTATCTGTCTTGAACTCAGGGTATCATGCGCCCACTCACCTGTATACGCAAGCTGATCGTTCGAATGCAAACCGACAGACTCCGGAATTTTGTCAGTTATCTGAACTCGGCTATGGATCGGAGGAATCAAACTCTGCATTTAAAGGGCTTATCATTACTCGTGCTTGTTGCTCCAAATTCTGGAGTTTATTTGTTCATCTCTTTGTGTGATCCGCACGGGCTGCACAAGTGGAGAGCCGCGCCGACGACTATGGGAGCGTGCGAGGGATCCCGGTATCCCTCAATGTGAGCAAGGACAGGGCAGCTTCTTCACCTCACCTGGGTGCAAGGAGCTGACGTCATGGCGGTCATGAACCAATGCAGCAAGTCCTAGCAGCACACCATCACGGCAGCACCCCAACCTATATTGTTATATTTTGATCCAAATTCTATAAAGTAGAGGCCAACTTCTGACGAGCGGAGCGAGACCCGTCGCCGGGAGGCTTGGGCCGAGTGGAGCGGAGTCTGAAGTTGGCCCACTCCGTGCCCAACAGGGACGCCTGTGGGGGGTGCGGGGGGCGACAGCCCCCCGCGGTATGGATCGTTGCCACCGTCTATATATACTCCTTGTAAGCCGCCGGCTAGGGTTGATCGCATCATAAGATAGCCCACGGCGTTTGTAAACATACACCCGATATAGTGAAGTTTTGCTGGCTGGCGCCCGTGGTTTTTACCTCTCTTAGTTGGAGAGGGTTTTCCACGTTAAAATCTTGTGTCTCCGTGCTGTGATTTCTTTTTCGTTCTTCGTTATTGCCTATCGCTTTTATAACAAGTGGTATCAGAGCCCCAGGTTTCTAATCTAGGGTTTGCGAGATGGCGTCCTTGAAGTTTGATCTGCCGCAGCTGGATTACACCACAAGGTTCTCCCTGTGGCAAGTGAAGATGAGGGCGATCCTCGCCCAAACTTCAGATCTCGATGATGCGCTCGATGGTTTCGGAAAGAAACCGGTTGCGTCATGGACAGAGGAGGAAAAGCGGAAAGACCGTAAGGCTTTGTCTTTGATTCAACTTCATCTATCCAATAATATTTTGCAGGAAGTGTTGCAAGAGAAATCTGCAGCGGCCCTATGGCTGAAACTGGAATCGATCTGCATGTCAAAGGATCTAACCAGTAGGTTGCAAGTGAAGATGAAGCTGTTCTAGCACAAGCTGCAGGAAGGTCAGACCGTGATGAATCACCTATCGATCTTCAGAGAGATCGTTTCAGATTTACTGTCCATGGAGGTAAAATATGAGGATGAAGATCTAGCACTTCTTCTGTTAGTCTCATTGCCAAGTTCCTTTACGAATTTCCGTGACACCATATGTATAAGTCGTGATACACTAACCCTCACCGAAGTTTATGAGGCTCTCCATCAAAGGGAGAAGATGAAATCTATGGTGCAGGCTGAAAGTTCGTCCTCCAAGGCGGAGGCGTTAGAGGTCCGAGGCAGGCCTGAGCAGCGAGACAACTACCACCACCACAACAACAGAGATAAGAGTAAGACCGACAGAGGTCGCTCAAAGTCCAAGGGACGTGACAAGTTCTGCAGGTATTGTAAGAAACCTAGCCACAATATTGATGATTGTTGGAAGTTGCAGAACAAGGAGAAAAAAAACGGAACTTACCAAACGAAAAACAATGATGGTAATGGTAAGGTTGCCGTAGCCTCGGGTAAAGGTGAGGCTGCTGTTGTTGCTGGTAGCGATAGTTCTGATGGTGATTGCTTAGCTGTTTTTGCTGCATGTGTTTCACGTGATGATGAATGGATTCTTGATACCGCATGTTCGTTTCATATTTGCTGTAACAAGGATTGGTTCAGTTCTTATGAGTCTGTGCAGACTGGAGATTTTGTGCGTGTGGGAAATGACAACCAGTGCGACATTGTTGGCGTTGGTTCTGTTCAGATAAAGACCCATGATGGGATGACACGCACGTTGACTGGAGTGAAACACATACCCTCCATGGCGAGGAATTTGATCTCTCTTAGTACCCTGGATTGTGACGGGTACAAGTACAAAGGTGGGGACAAACGTCTGAAGGTATCATCAGGTTCTCTCATTGTTATGATTGGTGATATGAATTCTGCAAAATTATATGTCCTTAGAGGTAACACTTTGTCTGGTATTGCTGCTGCCGTTAGTTCTGATGATTCTAGTAAGACTAACCTTTGGCATAAGCGTCTTGGACATATGAGTGAGCTTGGCATGGCAGAATTGGTGAAGAGAGAGCTAATTGATGGTTGCGACTTGAGTAAGTTTGAGTTCTGTGAGCATTGCATTTTTGGTAAGCATAAAAGAGTTAAATTCAATGCTTCCGTTCATACCACCAAAGGCATTTTAGATTATGTGCATGCTGATGTTTGGGGTCCATCCCGTAGAACTTCTAATGGTGGTGCTAATTACATGCTTACTATTATTGATGATTACTCAAGGAAAGTGTGGCCATATTTTCTGAAACATAAATCTGATGTTTTTGCTGCTTTTAAGAAGTGGAAAGTTATGGTAGAAACACAAACTGAAAGGAAGGTTAAGATACTCTGTACTGATAATGGTATGGAATTTTGTTCAAATGAGTTTGATGAGTTTTGCAGCAACGATGGAATGGTTAGACATCACACCATCCCGTACACCCCTCAGCAGAATGGCGTGGCTGAACGCATGAACAGGACCATTATTTCGAGGGCTCGCTGCATGTTGTCTAATGCAAAGATGCATAGACGTTTTTGGGCTGAAGCAGCCTCCACCGCATGCTATCTCATCAACAGGTCACCTTCCATTCCACTTAATAAGAAAACTCCCATTGAGGTATGGTCTGGTTCACCAGCTGATTATTCTGAGTTGAGAGTTTTTGGTTGCACTGCTTATGCTCACGTTGATACTGGAAAGTTAGAGCCAAGGGCTGTTAAGTGTATCTTCCTTGGTTATGGTTCAGGAGTTAAGGCATATAAATTATGGAATCCTGAAACCAAGAAAGTTCTGTTGAGCAGGAATGTCATTTTTAATGAGGCGGTTATGTTTTATGATAGTCCGTCTACTGATATTTCTGATGCTATTGATTCTCCTAATGTTTCTGATGATGAGCAACAGAGAATTGGCGTGCAGGTGGAGCACGCAAAGGAGAACGAAAATGTGGTTCCTGAAACCAATAATGATGATGTTTATGTTCCACCTTCACCACCTATTGTTCAGCAGCCATCACGGTCTATTGCAGCTGGCCGTCCTAAGAGAAATATTACACCTCCTAATCGTTTAATTGAAGAGTGTGATATTGTTCATTATGCTTTGAGTTGTGCTGAACAGGTGGAGCATGATGTTGAACCAGCTACGTACACTGAAGCCATTGCTTCGGTTGATAAGGAAAAGTGGCTAGGTGCGATGCAAGAAGAGATGCAATCGCTTGAGAAAAATGGCACATGGGATGTTGTGCGCTTGCCTAAACAAAAGAAGGCTGTCCGCTGCAAGTGGATCTTTAAAAGAAAGGAAGGTTTATCTCCTAATGAGCCTCCAAGGTTTAAGGCAAGGTTAGTAGCAAAAGGTTTCAGTCAGATTCCAGGTGTTGATTATACTGATGTTTTCTCCCCAGTTGTGAAGCATACTTCTATTCGTGCTTTCTTTGGTATTGTTGCTATGCATGATCTTGAGCTTGAGCAGCTAGATGTTAAGACTGCTTTTCTGCATGGCGAGTTGGAGGAGGAGATATACATGGACCAGCCTGAAGGTTTCGTTGTGCCTGGTAAGGAGGATCTTGTTTGCAAGTTGAAGAGGTCCCTTTATGGTCTGAAACAGTCGCCACGACAATGGTATAAAAGGTTTGATTCATTTATGCTAGCACATGGTTTTAAGAGATCTCAGTATGATAGTTGTGTGTACATCAAGTTTGTTAATGGATCACCTATTTATTTGCTGCTATATGTTGATGATATGTTGATTGCTGCCAAGAGCATGAAAGAGATCACTACTTTAAAAGCTCAATTAAGTAGTGAGTTTGAGATGAAGGATCTTGGTCCTGCTAAGAAAATACTAGGCATGGAAATTAAGAGGGACAGAAAGTCTAGTTTGCTATTTCTTAGTCAAGAAAAATACATTGAGAAAGTTCTTCATCGTTTTAATATGCATGATGCAAAGTTTGTTAGTACACCTATTGCTTCTCACTTCAAATTGTCAGCCTTGCAATGTCCTACTTCTGAAGATGATATTGAGTACATGTCTCGAGTTCCTTATTCTAGTGTTGTTGGTTCCTTGATGTATGCCATGGTTTGTTCCCGGCCTGATCTGTCACATGCTATGAGTTTGGTCAGTCGATACATGGCTAATCCTGGTAAAGAACATTGGAATGCTGTTCAGTGGATTTTCAGGTACCTACGTGGCACATCTAAAGCTTGTTTGAAGTTTGGCAGGACTGGTGGGAGACTCGTAGGCTATGTGGATTCAGATTATGCTGCCGACTTGGATAAGAGGAGGTCCCTCACAGGTTATGTGTTTACTGTTGGTGGATGTGCTGTTAGCTGGAGGGCTACCTTGCAGGATGTTCCAGCACAATCTACAACTGAGGCTGAGTACATGGCTATCAATGAAGCATGTAAAGAGGCTGTTTGGCTGAAAGGTCTGTTTGCTGAGCTTTGTGGAGATGATTCTTGCATTAAGTTATTTTGTGACAGTCAAAGTGCTATTTATCTTACTAAAGATCAGATGTTCCATGAGAGGACAAAGCACATTGATATTAAGTACCACTATGTTCGCCACGTGGTTGCACAAGGTAAACTGCAGGTATGCAAGATTAGTACTCATGATAATCCTGCTGATATGATGACAAAGCCTGTTCCTGTTGCTAAGTTTGAGCTTTGCTCAAGCTTAGTTGGTATAACTGTTTAGCCCAAGTGGCTGTTTGGTGGCAGCAAGTGTTTTCTTTATTTGTTCAGGAGATTGTTGAAGTTCATGCTACAAGGAATTTGTCTCAAGGTGGAGTTTGTTATATTCTGATCCAAATTCTATAAAGTAGAGGCCAACTTCTGACGAGCGGAGCGAGGCCCGTCGCCGGGAGGCTGAACCATCACGTCCTCTAGCCGTATTATTAGTTTAGATTTAGATTTTCAGAAAACACCCCCAATTACATCCATATCTGATGAACGAGTCCCATCTATCCTTTCTGGTGAACCAGCCCCAATCTGGAGCTGGTGGAGTGGTGGTCGGTGACGGAAGACGAGCGGCAACCAGAAGCCTGCAACCGGCGGCCGGATGTGTGGCGACAGCCTGGAGGCCGATTTGCTATTCAATTTGTTTCCAAATCCAGCTGTTTTCGTTGTTTCCCCTATCTCATTGTTTATGATCCATTCGTTTAGCATGTTCTGGATCCGATTTGTTTCTTCAATTCCATGGTTCATGATTAATTGTTTCTTCAATTAATAAATCAATTGCAGAACTATGTTGATTATAACGTGGGGGCAAATCCTTTTGCAAAGCTTTAATGGAGGTTCATGCGCATGTGGACACCACCAATGGCCGGCGAGCAGCCGAGGCTAAGCAACCTCTTGCCTTACTTCGTATCTCTCATCCTCGAGCCTCCACGCTCCTTGCCGCCCATCTCTGGTGGCAGCCATAGATGGCGGCGAGGTGCTGGCATTGGCCAGACTCGAGCGTCCACGACGCACGCGAGCCGCTCCAGCATGGTGCGCATTAGCACGCCGGTGGAGTCTGACGTCCCTACTTGGTGCAGCCACCGCGCATTCTGCACGGACCAGAAGCCACCCAGCGAGGTTGGAGAGAAGCCAAATGCGGCTCGCTGGTGGAGTGCTGCCCATGCCCCATGGCACATGACTAGGAGAGAGGGCGCATCAAACTGTACATATACACTGATATGTTGGACATGTCCACTTTGATGTCTATAGTAGCGTGAAGATGGACTTTGTACAGGATGAAAGTGCAAAACGGTGAAGCACGAATCTTGACGCTCTGTACACCGTAGGATAAGCCAGGGACATCCACAACATGGTAGAATCGCTGCGTTCCAAAATAACCGGAAAGATCAGAGACTCGTATGGCGCCCATGGCTGAGTTGTTCCCCACGGACGTCCTCTTTGAGGTCCTGTTGTGGCTACCCGGAAAGATCAGAGACTCGTACGGCCCGACGGCGATCGCGCCTCGTCTGCTGGCTCTAGCGCGACACCATTGACACGCGCACCACTGAGATGTGGAGCCATCGTAGGACGCTCATCGCCACGAGAAACTATGTACGCCTGATCGAGGACCTGCCTAGCATCACAGGAGGTCGGGAGCCTTCCCAAGAAGTAGAGACCTATGGTCCGGCGACACCTGAGCCTTGTTGATACATGCAACGGCTTAGTCTGCATGTGTGCAGCGAAAAGCCCAGTGGACAGATCACTCTGCCAATCCAGTCACCGGCGAGGCGCTGGTCATACCACCGCTGCCGCTGTCGTATGCCAAAGTCTCCTCGGCTTTCGCCCCGCTTCATAAATAAAGTCACACAGATACAAAATCAAGACCGAAGGGTATCGGAGCTCCACAACGACGCTCCCAAGAGAGTGACGACGCATCACGCCACCATCGTCGAGACCAAATGGTCAAGGAGTTTCACCCGGAGTTCTAAGACGATGAAGGTACCCACAACGGCGCCCTCAAGAGTGTTACGACACACACATGCATCACCGCCGTTGGCGTTAAAAAATGCTGAGCTTTCACCCGGAAAAACCTTCTCACGTGCCCGATATTTCCATCTTCCCACTGTCCCGAGCCTGTCCTCCGAATCGTGATCTGGGAGTTGCCATTGGCCGCCAACACCAAGTTCCCCCGCCATCCTCTCCTCGCCATCCACATGGCCAAAGATATGGACCATCACCACAGCTACGTCGCCTGCTACCAAGCCATCCGTGCAGTCCACCTTCCGGGGCCGCCGCCCTAACATCCAAGATCTTGCACCTACAAAGTAACAACAGACACCACCACAACAAGTCCACCAGAGCAGACGAGCGAGATCAAGGGCAGCCAACCGGCCCTTAGACGGCAAGATAGGATGAGGGGATAGACTCCTGCAAGTCGAATCTGCAGCACCCAGTATGGGGCTGCCAGGCGGTCACCGGATCTAGGCCCATCTGGCCCGGATCCAATACCTCAGCCACGCCATGGCCAAGGGGTGGGCTCCCAGGAGTGCCGAGATCCCCTTGAAACCATGCGGACAGTAGGGCCAGCCTAGCCCGAATTAGGCCCACAAGGGCCCAGATCTAGGCTCAGGCCGAGGCGCCGCCGTCGCTGGCCAGCTCCGTCCGTCACCGTCCAGGCACCGCGTTAGACTGCCGCCCGTCCCCGTCCATTCCGGCCAGAGGCACCATCGCCGCGCCATGTCAACTGCGGGCCGAGATCCCTGTAGAAGCTAGCCACCACCACATATGCATAGCTCCGCCGCCTCCACCACGAGGGGCCGCCTCGGCTGCGGCTCGCCGGCCCACCGCATGAGGAACTCGTCGACCCGCCGCTGCAGTTCCCCGCCTCCAGAACGACTCCGCCCCGCGCTGTCCTCCTCACGGGCTGGAACCAAGAGATCCGCCGCCGGAGGCACCGCAAGGGCTTTGCCCGGCACCACACATCGACAGCGGCGGCGGGGGAACGAGATAAGGGGGGTGGACGGGAGGATCAGATAGGGTTCGCCGCTGGTAGCCCACGGGGGACGACCGAGGAGCGTCAAAACGTTTTCAGTCGCCCAGGTCAGCATTGCCACCGAACCCCGTATGCCAAAGTCTCTTGGTACTCGTATGAGAGGTATGGCTTCACTTATCATCCCATGACAGGGCGCTACAAGGCCGTGCACGTCCCGACTGACTTCTCCAACCGGGTTTGGGTGTTCACACTCGAGGAGGCATCATGGTGATAGGCCTCGGCAGACGGTGCAGATGAGACCTTTGGCACAGAAAATATTGTCAACTTCAACGGCACCATGTACTGGGCTGTGAATGAACCTGGTGCGAAGGTCATGTCGTTCGACCTCGACAACGAGCACATCACATCCATCAGGCCTCTACCCAACGTGTTATCTAGACCAGGCCATTGGTACCTTACAGAGGTGCGTGGGAGGCTAGCCATCGTCTTTAGCCACATATCACCATTGTTAGACAAAACAGAGGTGTGGGTCATGGAGCATGCATGCCATGGCGGGACAACGGACATGGAGCTGTTGGTACAATGTGCAGATGCAGAAGCCAGGGCACCTTTGGCTACATCATTACCTCACACAACCAAACTTCACATATGACGGAGAGTACATATTGACATCGAGATGGCACCCAGAACGAGGTTATGTCTTGTACAAACATAAGCCGAGTAATGGAGGAAAGGGGACACGCTTCGCGGTAGAGATAGATGAAAGGAACCAAGGGACGGAAATTGCCATCAAAACCAGCATTGTGTGTAGCGGGACCTTCTCCTACGTCGAGACCACAGAACCTTTGAGTGTTTATAGGTGTTGGTGACTGTTTCGCACTCCACTATGTCGCTGAAATGAGTGAACAAACACAGTATAATGTGTTTGATACATCCGAATCAGCGACAAATAAGATGAAATGAAGGGTGTAATATTTTGTTACCATGTCTAGTGGTTTGCTTATGGGTCTCTCCAACCTCCTTGTGCAAGAAAACAGTAGCACGAGGAAAGCTACTCCCTCATTCCATATTATTTGTCACTGATTTAGTAGATAGTTGTACTAATCAACAACAACAAATATGGACTGGAAGGAATATTTTTTTGACATGGAGAGTAAGCGTGAATTGTTCGATGTCGCAGCTACTTGTTCAATCCAATTTCTATAGACAACCTATTGCCAGTTTATCCCTCAAAAATATTAATCTAGCATCAAAAATTAATATGGACCGGAGAGATTCACATACAGAATTGTTCGATGTCCTAGCTTCTTGTTCAATCAAAACCAAATTCTCTAGAGAAAACCTATTACCCGTTCTACTAGACCATTAAAAACGAAATTTTATGGTATGTTAGATGATCCAATGGCTAAGATTTTACGAGATAGAGTTAGGCCCAAAGGACAAGTTACCAACTTCGGTAGGGCACAATCTCCATCGACGGGTTAGCACCGCATGTATACCACTTGTAAGCCGCTGCACGGAATAAGTTGCATATGTGAATTGTTGACATTGTATATTCACTTCTAATATTGTGAATTTTTTGCTATCTTGCGCCCGTAGTTTTGTATCCTTCTCATTAGAGAGGATTTTCACGTTAAAATCAACATGTTGCTTTATTTTAGTTTGATTTGATTTTGCCTATTGCTTATCGAAATTGTATCATCATGTTTGGCAAGTTGACAACTCCGGCGGCCATGTTAAGCATGCAATCTGACTAACTGGCTAAGCTAGTTTTAGTTGGCAACTTGGCATATCCACGTCTAAGCTGTACACATTGCATGCCTGACAATGCAAGATTGAGTGACTGACGATCATTATTGAGCATATTCAGATAGGTGTACGCGTAGGTGATCATGCACGCATGGGCTATAATTAGGCATGCAGGAACGAAAAGACATGATCATTGCCGTGTTGTTCTTCCTCTTCTCCCCTCGAGAGAATGAGAGCTAGCTAGCCAGCTTATCATTCCTGAGATTTGACTACGATTGATAACACCAGTGGATAAGCTGATAAGCAAAGTAAGGGCTCCACCACAGTGTCATACTAGCATTTTAAAGATCTGGATCGATCGCTGTCGTATCCGCTAGCTACTGTCTGTCTGTCTGTCTTGCCGCGCATGTCAATCGGTCGACACGATTAATCAAAATCAGTTTACCTAATCGTTTCGTAAGCGTTTGTGTGTGTCGTCGTCGATGGATGATGGGTGGATGGATCGTTTCGTTTGCGACGGCGAGGGCACACACGTGTCGCCGTCGCCGTCTACGTGGGCTCGCCCAATCAAGCCTTCGACTGCGAATATATGCTACTCTGGTGTTCTAGCTGGTCGTCCACGTCAACACGTGTGCATGCCCGGTCGATCGACCCGGCCTTGTCAACTTCCAGTGTCTCTTGCCTTGTCCGGACATGCGTAATCGTGAAATTAACTTTACATCTTTGACATAGTAACGGGTAAAACCTCTAGCTGATGTTGTATATATCTTAGAGCTCCACAATTTCAAAGAACAGTTTGACATTTGATCCTACGTGAATAAAATAGAAAACAAAGGTTTTGCTAGTTCTTGGTCGATAGAGAATTAGCTTAGAGCTCGGTCCCTCCATGACCATTAGATTTTAATTAGGATTGGTGTGTTATGTGAGTTGCAACTCTGTTTTTTTCTTGATTGTAAGGGAGTTACATATAAGGAAAGTGTTTTGACCGTTTGATTTGCCTCTTGATTCATGTTAATTAGGAGTTGCAAATAGTTGAAACTGGCCGAGAACTAAGTCAAGTCTTGATCGACGGAGAACTAGTCGCTTCCTAAAAGAAATTGGTGTTTTCAACCATGAGGGTTGTTAATTTGTTCGGAATTGCTAATTCTTAGCTTAGTGCTCAATCGAGTCCTACACTGTAGAATTTGAATTGCGATGTGTGCACTTACGAGTTGCAGGTTGAGTTACAACTAAGATTTTTCAGTTGCAAGTGGAGTTGCAACTAAGTTTCTTCAGTTACAAGTAGGGTTGCAACTGAGAAAATGCCTCGAACTATTAGATTTGGTTCATGGTTCGTGCTAGTCATGACTCATGAGTTGCAGTATTAATTGTAACTCAATTTCTATAGCGTCACGTGATTGAGGACTAAGCTAATTCTCATTTGACAGAAAATTAGTCGCACCCTAGTATGTCCACAATATTGCAAATGATGAGCTTCCAAGACACGTGCATGCATGCTCCTCGCTCGCTCCAACTGCCTCGTTTAATTTGCTGGCACTCAAGCAACCACGAAGAGAGAAGTTCCATTGTTTCTCGTACACGTACTGATAGTGATACGGTCTCAATGATTGTAATAATATGTATAGTGGCCGGCCGGGGTCAGCATCAACGATTTCTTTTCCATTTACAGACAACACGTTCAGTCATAGACACATAGGTCATAATGTTTCACCAAAAGCTAGTATATTCCACATTGCCAGAGTGGTACACAAATGGAAAGAGGACTCTTGCCATGCCAGGATGACAACACATATCACATCCCATATACTACTGCGTTGTACAAAGCCAAGCTCTACAAAGTCAGCCACGCAACCGCAAATTCCACACCTACTACAAGCTAGGTTTTACACAAATTAACATGGGGTCGGTTGCATGAAAGATCACGACACCACATGCAATTTGTTAGCTTGAGCATATACACATCTAGCTAGCTAGAGAGTATGGTTCTTTTCTTTCTATGTACAGCATTGATGAACACAACCTATTTACAGAACTTACATGCCAACATGCACAAGCGCAATCTAGCCACCGCATCACGAGGTCGCTGATGGCTGGCGGCGGAGCACTGAGTGGCCAGTGGTGAAGGGGCCAAACTGAGGCCTGGTGAACAGGGTAGACATTGCCGATGGCGGCGATGCACCTGGTCCCGGAGATAACATGGCGGAATTATTGGTAGTGACAAAGAGAGTATTGTTGTAGGTTGTAGCCTTATTATCACATGATGGGCACGCTCTGACCCCATACAGGTGATGGTTGTAGAGAGGGTATGTGGGACGGTAAGCGCGCAGCTCTGCCACCTCCCTTTGGAGCCTTCGGTTCTCCTGCGTCAGCGATTGGCAGGAGCGCTTCAGGTACTCGCAGTCCATCTCGGTTTGCTTCAGCTTCGTCCTGTGATATCATGTTAAACTGGGTCTGATGGATATTTGATATATGGAAGAACGTGATCAGAAAGGGTGCAGTGAGAACAGTCCGCTTTCTAGAATCTAGACTACGTACTAATTGCAGTAAGTTTAGGTACAAAGATCAAAGTGCCATAATGGTATGTTTGGTTACCTAGCTCTTCTGTTTTGGAACCAGACCTCAACTTGGCGTGGTCGAAGGCTGAGCCGGTTGGCTATATTGCTCTTCTGCTCCTGTATGCAGAATGGAGAAACAAAAATGTCTTATTAATTTCAACACGTAATGTTTCATTTGCTAATAAAATTACTAGTAAACTTCTTATTCCCAGTATGTATTCCGTACCCACCAAAAACCCCAAGCAACCCATGTGTCCCATCAGCAATACGAAATTAAACAGGTGTGATCTACCACATGATAACGAGTGATCATTGCTGTGATGTGACGACTGTTCCTGAGACCTGGTATTTCTAGCTGAAACGGTTCATCCTTTATGTTTAAGACACACTTGGGACTTTTTCATAAACATATATAACAAGTACTCGTCAAGAGCACTAGTATACTGATAATCCAAGTGCCAAATATATGTGGTTTATGGAAAACTATCGATCATCAAGCAACTACATGAAACAATTGAGTCATATGCTTTTTAAGAGAAAGTCTAGAAAAAAATCTATCATTTACTGTATTAGGTAGTGGATAATTATAGCAAGCTGGGCAGAAAAAAGATAGGAGGCTCATACCATGGTTAGGGTGCTGTGTTCTTTGAAGCTATCCTCTAGAAACGCAGACTGTTCCTTGGACAGCCTCAGCTTCTTCCTCACCCTGCCACCTCCATTCTCCTCATCCTCTGAAGCTTCCTGATCAACTGCCTGAATCCAAGGAACCTCGACCTGCATGAACGACGGTGACAAAGGCCTTGCTATCGATGATCCACCGTCCACCGAAACAGCGTTTACATCAAACCCCTGTCTGCACACCTCTGAATTTGCACTCCCTGTACAGAAAAGGACCCATCACCATACAGAAAATTTATTTGCCGGCCTTAAGATTTAGATCATTTAACCACCTTATGGACCTACTGGGAACCAATCAAACCAACAGCAACATAGTCTAAAATATTCTCTTGAACTTACTTGTTTGTGCAGACACTAGGTTCAGTGTGCAGCTGAGGCTCGCCTCGACAGGCAGCTCAACCTGTGGGCATGCTTCATCATCTTCTAGCACCACGGTATCTTCTCGTGGTGGGCTTTTCCTCTGGCTATCTTGTTCAGATCCTTTGTCAGGCGTTACTCCAAGCCCGAGCGCAAGATCATGGCCTTCTCCTTTGCCTGTGCGTGTAGGTGCGAGTGCATGTGTGTTGGTGTGCTTCACTGGAGCTAGAGAATCTCCTAGACTAAGCTCAAGTTCCATGTCAAGAAGAGGGAAAGTTCTTGGAGTGATGAAGCAAAGAGGAAGCAGATAACAAGTAACGTATATATAGTAGTGATCGGCAATCATCAGGATTGACCAAAGCAATAGTTTTAAGGCACAAATGATTAAGTATCAGCGAACAGGTTCTTACTATCTCATACTTGTCCCTTCAGCAATATTATATCAACTCTCCTTCTATTAAATTCAATATATTTTTTATAACGCTAGACAAAGCGTGCAATCAATTTAAAAAGTGCAACTAGTTCCATTGTTGTGGTTGTTTGCAAAAAGGTTTTTCCCAATCCTAGATGGTGAGCATGACATTTACACGTATGGGCTTCCTAATAAAGGCCTCGGGGAATATAAATGCACTGATGTAGACGCTATTACTATGGGCAATGCTAATTCAGGTTACATGAGAGTCATGAACTCACTGTCATGGGTTTCTTCTAAACCGTTTATTCCCTTTTTCAAATAGAATCGAGATATTCATATCGAAAAAGCTTTAACCAAGGTTTGAAAACCTTCAGACTCTGAAACTTACCATTTAAATCAGTACATTCAAGCAAACATAAAAATTAGAAACATCGAAAAATGAGATTCCGAACTTTCAGCTAACATCCAAAAAACATTTGACTTTGGGGAATGCTAACAGAGATTCATAGTACAACTTAGGTCTGAGAAAACTATCACTTTGACATTCAAAAGTTTCAACTTTAACATAAAGGTGTAGGTGTTAACAAGATGAGTTCCTCAGCGCACGTATGGAAGAGCATTATGTGATAGTATTACATTTGCATTTCTCCAATAACACAAGGAAACTAGAACACCTTGCTATTGTCGTAAAACAATAACCATGTTTGTCCTCGGAAGGAAAAGGCATGGTTGAAAGGAATAATTTATTCAAATAGTGCAGGATTATCATTAGTTTGATCAATAATTGTGCTATGCATGATTAATACAAAATACGCTTTGTCAAAATATTGCTTGCAAAGTTATCTCTCCTTCTAAAATTATTAAAGCTTGGCATCAAAAATAGACTATCACTAAAACAGTAACGTAGGAGTATATTGTATTTAAGTCCTTCGAGCAAGGCATAAATGCTCACTGAATTTATCACACGACTTCTATGGCCTGTGAAGATAGGAGTAGTTGGTAAGGTATGTTTATATGTCAAAATCTGAACTGCAATCATCTTCTGGCTCAGGTGATCTAGGTAATCCACAGAAAAGCTGGCCATGATGTCAGAATTTGGAGTCTAGTGTGTGGATAACATGTAAGAAACCACTTTGTTAAAGATCTAAGAACAACTACGCCAGGCAGCTAGTCAATTATTTCATTTCCAGACGATGTCATCTATTCTAGGGGGCTACAATTGGGCAAGAGATTGGGAAAACATCGATTTTCTTCGTTCTTATTTTGATCTAAAGTATCTAATCAAAATGGCTATAAGAGATGGCCAAGCTTTATCTGGGAAATAGTATCGAAGCACTCCTTGAAACTTATTGCTCCAACAGAATCATTTTTACAGACAGTATATGAATGATGAACCCCATTGAATTTGCCCCCATGCATAAGTGTTATAATGGAACTGAATCTTACAATTCTTACTCCAGTCAGACAAGATTCTGTGATGATGAGGAGTATGCCCCAGCAGTTTTGACTATTCCTACACAAATCATGTGGCCCATATACACATAAACTCATATTCCCTATTAATGGGCCTGCTAGTTTCTAATGATAAGGACTAGCTAGCGATTTCAGACAAATAAGAACTGTTTTTTGTCGTAGTTGCAACAGAAAATTTGAGCACTTCCTCTTCAGGCCTTAACAAAACTACACATTGCTGTCATTAAAATTTCAACCATACCCATCTTTGACAACTATACCAGTGATACGTGTGCAACATTGTTTGATAATATATTGGGCCAATAAAAATATAGGAAAGGTTGTTCGGCACAGCCGACAAATTTCCACTTGACAACCTGCAGATATGAAACTAATATACAAGAACAATTAGTGCATTGAGGTCACCTTTTTGTTCTCACCCAACCTTTCAAGGGCAAAACTGATTTACAATACCACTGTCTGGTTTTGGGGAACTACACGCAACTAAAATGGTGAATATTTATAGAAAATGTAGCCGTGGAATACAAGCCTTCAAAAATACTTGTTATAGTTAACTGATTTTGAACGTTTCTGAAAACAGAGGTCAAACTAATAATCATCTATGACTCGCTAATCAGCAGCTTGCTTTATAAGAAATCGTGGACGGAAGCAACAGCACTAAACCCTGGAATTGTACTTACTTTTCAAAATCCGGGCACATCAATGGATCTGAAGGTTTTAAAAATATTGTTGATAAGTTCCTGATAATTTCGTGGCGTCGTTTAGTAGTTTTCTCCAAGTGAAGTGTTAACAAAGTGCACTTTGAAGAAAAAGCAACTACATTTATAATCTCATTTCTGATGCGTTGTGTGCTAGAAACCTTCTGCATTCATGCTCTGAAAAAAGGTCCTAATTACAATAGTTTATTTGGAATTGGCATCTGGAGCAGGAAAGGAATATCTCCTCTTCCCTGTGTATTAATTTGAGTTTTTTTTTCACTAGTAAGCGTGCACGTGCAACGCACGTCTCATAATCTTCAATAAAAATCTCTATGTGCAAACTTCTTTCTCTTTTTAGCAAGATGCCATGTGGATACCAAACTGGCTATTGTTTTTGCAAAGGTTCCAAAATATATTAAGATGTCCACCAAACTTTGCACATCATGTTGGATTTATAAGGGCACAACTATGCTGACCAAATATTTTGAGAAACTCAAGCAACTGCAAAAGTTACAGATAATGCTCCAAATGCTTCAAAAAGAATGCATGTTTTCAATAAGTATCAAAAAATTCACACTACACGTTTATAAAGCATTAGGAGACATCGGTAGGAGTTGGCGAACGCCTGCATGGTTATTAGCATACACATAAAAATGAGTGAAATTTATATTAAAATCCAAGTCATAGAGTATTCTGAACAGTTAATATCCAAGTCACAAAATATTTTGAACTGAAGATCATCACAACCTGAGAATCATAGGCTATGTACCCCGCACACTGACAATGCCAATAAATCTTCCGAATATTTTCAGCTCCCTTGCTGCAGGGTGAACTGGCACCTCTAATTATGAGAGTAACAATAATTGGTACTCCCTGAGAGTAACAATAATTCAGTAGGTTTGTTGGCATTAGTTACTAATATATAAAAACAATATTAATCTGATGAATGTCAATCATTCGTTTGGAACTTCAACCAAAAAAATTTAGTCTAATAGCTAACCAGTAGGTGAACTGCATCTGCAAAGTTTATTCAATAAATAAAATACATACAAGGTAAGAAGAAGATTAGTACAAGTACATTTTCAATCATATCTTACATTCTGGTTTATGTACATTTCTACACCACATACCAAGAGTTCTAGATTTTTGTTATTGTCGATGTATACACTGCAAGACGCTTCGAGAATGGGTGTTGTGCTCTGATTTAGTGGTAGCAAACATTTCACATCGATCTTTCATTCTTTTACACTTTTCTGCTTCTCCATTTGGTTTTGGAGGTGAATTTCTGTGCAATCAAAAGGTAGTAGGTATACTCATTCAGTTATGGATATATTTACCAGCCTGGAGCTATGATCCGACCTATCCCGGGTGTGTGAGATTATTGTGTGGACTTCGCACAAACTAAAATAATCTTGGATGCGACAAATGCTATTACTCCAGCCCAACGAAAATGATAGTATCCAATTTTTATCTACCTCCGGAACTGGTCTCTGGTACAAAAATAAGATAACCAGTGAATACCACATATAATCAGCAGATTAATGTAAAATCGAATCAATGGAAAATATGGGCTCACTGTAAGTCTAAAACAATGGAAGGCACTTACCACAAACTTTTTATCTAATATTTCCTCTTCCGTCTATAATAACTTGTCAGCATCATCCATTATCTCAAAGCCATCTCAAATAATCCTATAAACAACACATTATTCATGTACCGAGCAGTGACTCTCGTTGGAGATAGACGTCGCCTACTCACGTGACAATACCAAATTCAGAGAGACATACCTTATTCAGTAATATATGTTCTCTCACTTAATTCTTCTCGGCTATCTTCTGAAGTTGAACCTAAATTGATATGGACCTGACCGACAATATTCCACCCATAACATAAGAAACCTATATGTGATCAGGCAATCTTAACTTTAGCTAACAAGAATAATTTCTGATTAACTTTGTCCAGTGAAAGTGCAATTGCAGCACAATTTCTGACTCTGAAAAACTGCTTATTTAGACTGAAGTTAATGAAAATTACTTGCACTGCTTGTGCTGGTTAGGTCGTGGACAATACCATAAGATGCAGGAAAATAAAATCCATCCAATTTTCACCTTGATGCAGACAAGGGGATCTAGTACATCAAAGGTAGGAGCGCTTCTTTTTTGCGGGGGGAGGTAGGAGCGCTTCAGCGATGCACTTTCTAATTGTGTGACACCAATAACTACAATCCCCAAAGAACAACATGCAAATTTAATTGATAGCAACAGAGGGGCGAAATTATTAGAAATTTGTTGCTGCCATTCACCTTGAATACTTTGGCATCCTCCCTTCACTTGAGTAGCAGCCACAGACCCGTAGGGGTGCCCAGGGCTGGTGCAGTCGGACTGTCGGAGCATGGGGCGGACAGCTCGAGTTAGGCAGAGATGCAGGGCGACGGAGCACATCAGTAGCGCGGCGACTGTCACCTGGGGGTTGCGAGCGCCATGGAGGCCATAGGGTTGATGGGAGTTCCCTCTGTGTCTCACGGTGATCCGGACGGATCCGCATCTTTGGTCGACAAGCGGTAGCAGGCGCGCGTGTCGGATGCCGTCTCATGGAACGACGCCGTCGCGCGCGGAGGCAGCGACGCAGTCAAGCGGCATCGCATGGAACGGTGACCTCGTGTGCAGAGGAGGCGGCGGGCATGGGGGCTGGGGCGTCGATTGGAAAAGAATCGGGAGATGGCTATCAGGATCGTGCGAGGCGATCTAGTTTTTTTTTCCTTCGAGGACGGAGGTGGGGAGAACAAGTGAATCTCGGCCATTTGATTGATGTGTATGTACGGTCGAGATTCAATTTTTCTGCCAAGTTCTCTCTTTTATAAGTAGTGGAGATGGAGATTCAACGAATCACTGGGAGAAACTTGCTTACAGTTATCTTGTATTATTTAATTATCTATTGAAGTATTAGTTTTTCTCTCTTTTGAAGGGGTAACGTTCTGAAGACTGGGTCTGTTGAAGGTCTAGTTGTGTAAACGCACCAATATGATTTATTATAAGATTCGTTTTGAGAAAAGTCTAATCCTAACTACCTATGGGGCCGAACTATGCAGCATCTGGGTAAAATCACGCAACAGGCTATGAAAAAATGCATGCATACCAATCCAATGTTTGTCACATATGAGAAGAAAGGGGCCTCTGGATTCTGAGGGAGCCTGGCATCTATATACACAGCTACACATTAGCTCGATATTGTTTCAGTTCAAAGAAAAAAAGCGCTGATGCCGAACATCCATTAGGACAATGTACAGTAATCCCCAAAGTACGATATGTTATGCGGTGCATGACGATAGACAAATACAGTGAATAAGGAAAATTAAGACATAAATTTCCAAAGGACATCCATGATTTATACTCCCATCGGGTGATGGTCGTATGGTACTCATGAACCCCCAATGCATTGCAGTTACCTCTCCAGACCGGAGGAGGCTGGACTCCTAAATCCTAATCCAACTTTCGAGCTGCAGAGAGGCAGAAGCATACCCGGCCACAATGGGGATGAGAAGGTGCCGACGGGGTTGCGGCGGCGGTCGTTCCTCCCCTCCTGGGCCAACTTAGGTCATCCCCAGTTCCCCACACGCACGGCACATGGTGCGGGATAAAGTGGGATCTCGGGAACAGCCATCTCAAAAGAAGTAAGTTCTTGATCATGAGCGAAGCGGGTGAGCGGTGAACGCGACGCCGTCACGCGCCGAGTGGCGGCGAAGGGCGAACTCCCCGGTCACGGCGGGACCTCTATGGGCGTGTGGGGATGGGTGAATGGATTTATGTGGGCTCTCTGGAAGGTGGCCCAGCCCAATAAGAGCATGTACGAAAGCTGCTTAGGGTAAGCCCTCAAAAAGAAGTGCGCGTTTGGTATCCTGGCATGATTTTGAGGATCTTCTTTAGCCCATTCAAATGAGTTATGGGCTACATTAAACGTGTTATTTGGTTACTCACGATACATCGATAGGTGATCTTACCGTAGTATCACCACCATCAACTAACGAATTCATTAGTTCATTCTAATAGTTTGTCAGTTCTTAAGCAGAGTCCCTAGCTACTACGAATGGCAGTTCATAAATATAGTCCTACCTACTAAGAATAGAGGTTTAACATTATTTTATGACGGTAATCAAACATGGAGTTCATCAATAGGGGTTCAAACGAGAGTTCACGACAAGGAGATCAAGGAGATGCTGTCTTCTTCTTCTTTTATCTTCTCAGATGGTGGTTTGCCCTCTGGCCTTCCATATTATGTTTGCCCACTCCAGCCTCTTGCTCTTCTAGGCCTCATTGTCGCCTGCCTCCACGCCATAGCCGGCCTCAACTTTATCAAGCACAACAGGGACATGGAAATAGCCATCCTCGCCCCAACCTAAGATCCAACAAAATGCAGCAAGCAAGAACCAGCTTGACTTGAGCGTCGTAGGTATGTAAGAGTTTTTCTTGTCAATGATCTTGAACTTTGTTCTTCAAGCAACAAAAGCCCTCTCAATGGTGGACACTAAGGCTTGAGTGTCTTATATTGAAGAACTCATTAGCATTTTGCGGTATGTTCCTTACGGTAAACTCATTGAGGTGGTACCTTGTTTTCCTGAAGGGTGGTAGAATCCCAAAACGCCATGCGTATCCAGCATCTCTACGGTAGAATTTGCCATCAGGGATAGTCGACCCATCAGGACTGGACAAGCTTTCATCTAGGATACTTGCATCATGAGCTGAACCCTCACAGCCAGCAAGCACATATATGAACCTCAGATCGAAATCCACGGTAGCTAAGACATTCTGCTAGTGCAGTGCTTTCTTCCCAAAAATGTTGCAGCAATTGTGTTTTGGGCACCCTTGTTGTGACATGACTACCATCGATAGCGCCAATACAATCACGTGAACCAATGAATAAATTGTCATTTAGTGATCATATGATAGGTACGATGAACTGAACGAACATGAGTTGTGCTTATCCTGAAGTACGAGAAACACTTGTAGTTTTTCTTGATATTTGGTGGTGTGTTCTGCGATGGAGCCTTGATAATTTTGCCTCTAAGCTCCCCCAAATGCATACAACACCTGCTGGAAGTAGCGAGAAATAGTCTCCATAGAGCGCCTGAATGTGTTATTGATCACTCTAAACCTCTAGTTATGACCACAACATGAAGAAACATGGCAACCTGCTCTTCCACAAAGGTGTGTATGCTATCTACTAGCATTCCTCTCTCCTTGAACGTTTTGACAAGTGCACTAAAAGGGGCTCTTCTCATCCGAAGCATTCAGATTTTCTCTACATCGTTGCAATTGTCGATTAGTTAAGGTTTGCAATCCTCTCATGATCTCGCGATAACATTGGACCATAGGTGAGACGAGGAAAGGCAGCATGCCTGACAACTCTCTTGTGCAGCAACAGGATCTAGGCCTGAATCACAACGATAAGTGTTGCGGAGTGATGCAATAGCTTGATGTGGCCATCCTACTCGAATAGATATACCATTAGAACACTCAAATCGACCCTACGTTGTTCTAGGTAAATGGTTCTACCACTAGACAGATAGTACAACATGGCAGTGGCCTTACCTCCGCCATGGCAGCCGATGGAGATGGGTTGGAATCGGGGAAGATGAGAACAGCCTCCAACCTCGCTGGACACCATGATGCTTGTTCGGTGCCGGAGCTCTTCCTCTAGAGGACGGCGAGGATATGGTTCCATAATACAGATCTGGGTCGCCTCCAGCACCGCCGTCCATGAGGAGTTTTGTTGGGGCTAATGGAGGTGGTAACCGAACGAGAGAGGTGACCCCCAGCTTTGGCATGCAACATCGCCCGGATTTTGCCATCTCGCGCCCAGACAAGTGCGCGCATGACATTCTCGATTTTCTTCAACCCTAGGCCTGCCCCTGGAAAAACGACTGATTCGGTCGTTCCTCTTGGGCATGGCTCAAGAGTGCTTTGTGAACCGTGGTAGGCACAACGCAGACGTCCTCTAGCAATCCAAACAACCATTTTTTGTCCCCCCCCCCCCCCGGCGCCTCGCTGAGGAGTGTGCGAGCTAGCAAACACACCCTAAATACGGTAAATAATGTACCACTGCTCAGTGCTTAAAGGCAGAGAACGTTACCACATTATTAACCACTGAATTCATTTTTTAAAACACAATTTCCTCTACCCCAGTGCAAGCTCCTCATTTGTAGATGCTTAGCTGATTCATTATATACTAGCTAGCTAATAAGTGCATAATCATCTCACCGTAAAAAAGTGCATAAACGCCTTCTACCATTTGATGCCTAATCAAGCACTTAAGCAAGAATCCATCATTCTAAGGCACCAATAATATTCTAACATGGCAACCAAAATGGTTTGACTTCTCTTAGCTAAGAGATGATAATTTTTTTTGCGGGAAAAGAGATGATAACTTGATGAAAGAGCTAACATAATTCCTCCAATGTACAACATGACGTTTACTAGTTACATATTATAGTTCAATTTTAATCACTCTATAAATTTAAAAGCATGAAAACATTAATTGGTAGAGATACACTAACATGTAATCTATTGTGCAACATCTCCTTTTCATCATCGTTTACTAGGAAAGGTTTACGACAAGGTGACCCTCTGTCACCTATCTTGTTCAACATCGTTGCCGATATGCTGGCTATTATAATCAATCGTGCAAAAGAGGATGGTCAAGTAAATGGTTTGATACCGCATTTAGTTGATGGAGGTGTCTCAATTCTACAGTATGCAGACGACACTATTATTTTTTTGGATCATGATTTAGAAAAAGCTCTGAACATGAAATTAATCCTTTGCATTTTTGAACAACTCTCTGGACTGAAAATCAACTTTCATAAAAGTGAAATCTTCTGTTTTGGTAAAGCTAAAGAAGAGGAAGAACAATACAAGATTTTATTTGGATGCGAATCCGGAACCCTACCGTTCAAGTACTTGGGGATTCCGATTCACTTCCGTAGGTTAAAAAATGGCGAGTGGAAACCGATAGAAGATAGGTTTGAGAGAAAACTTAGTAGTTGGATTGGAAAACTTCTGTCTTATGGCGACCGTCTAGTTTTGATTAATTCGGTACTGACCAGTCTACCCATGTTTCTGCTTTCTTTTCTCGAGTTACCGAAAGGGGTCCGAAAGAGACTTGACTTTTTTAGATCACGATTTTTTTGGCAAAGCGATGGGCATAAACGTAAATATAGACTCACTAAATGGAACATTATTTGTCGACCAAAGGATCAAGGGGGTCTTGGGATAGAAGTGTTGGAAATTAAAAATCAATGTCTTCTTAGTAAATGGTTTTCTAAGTTATTAAGTGAAGAAGGAATGTGGCAAGAACTTATACAAAATAAATACCTTCATTCTAAATCTTTATCAGAGGTAACAGTTAAGCCAAATGACTCTCCTTTCTGGAAAGGTCTAATGAAAATAAAGGAGGATTTTTTTAGTAGAGGGTCATTTAAAGTGGGTAACGGAGAAAATACGAGATTTTGGGAAGACACGTGGCTAGGGAACAAGTCCTTGGCACATCAATACCCTTCTTTATATTCTATAGTGCAGCGAAAACAAGTTTCTGTTGCAAACGTGCTTTCAAACAATCCGCTGAATATTTCTTTTAGAAGAACACTGACTGATAACCGTTGGCAGCTTTGGTTGCAGTTAGTACATCGCCTAATGCAGGTCCAACTTTCTAATGAAAAAGATATTTTTGTATGGGGGTTAACTAGTTCCGGGGTTTATACAGTCAAGTCACTTTATCTTGATCTTCTTAATGACAATATCAAATACTTGAAGAAATACATTTGGAAAATAAAGGTACCTCTCAAGATAAGAGTTTTTATGTGGTTTCTTCATCGCAAAGAGATTCTTACAAAAGATAATCTTATTAAGAGAAGATGGACAGGAAATGAGAAGTGTTGTTTTTGTGACAACAAGGAGTCCATACAACATCTTTTCTTTGAGTGTCCATTTGCTAAACTTGTTTGGCGTATAATTCACATGACTTTTGGATTAGCCCCTCCTAAGAACATAACTAATTTGTTTGGAAATTGGCTCAAGGGCATTCCAAAAAAAGATTTAATTCTTGTTAGGGTGGGAGTTTGCGCTGTGATATGGACTATGTGGAATACAAGAAATGATTTTATTTTTAACAAACCAAAAAACACTCATTCTTGCAGGTTATTCCTATGGTTACCCACTGGATCCGTATGTGGTCCTATCTCCAACAAGAGGAGCAGCGTGCGGAGATGGATTCTGGGTGCAACCGTTTGGAGACGGTAGCTCGGGATTTATTCAACCGGTGCGGATGGCGATTGCACAATAGAATCGCTTCATAGATGTTTCATAATAATTGTAACAGTTTACTCTTCCGTTGGCTGATCCAGGTGTCCACTTTGTGCGACCCTTGAGTTGTAAACAGTGCGGATTCTAGACTTAATAAGTTAATAAAGGGCCATATGCATCATATTGATGCAGAGGCTGGGGATTCTCCGTTTCGAAAAAAAAAAATCTCCTTTTCATCATGTATCAAAATAACAAGCTTGACAAATGAAATTATAGTCTTATCAATAATTGTACATGCCCTACCTATCACCATCCTGGTAGGAGTCGGCGGTCAAATTTTTGGACAAGAGCGGTCGGCATGCGCCAGTGCATGATGTATGTATGTGCCAAAGAGATCAAGTCAAAGTGATGCCTCAACCCCAATCCTTCCCCTCTCGTTTCACGTGAAAGAGCTTTCCACAAATTTCAGAGGTTAAAAGAAAAATACATAGAGGTTTGAACTAAAATTCAGAACTTCAAAAAAAAAACGTGTAGCTTCAAAACTAAATTCCCTAGTGTTTTCGACAAAAGATTGTTGAATTTTTTACATAAATTCTAACAGTCTAAACTATCAAATAAAGTTGATTAACTTAAATTGTAATGAACTTTTCACGAAAAAATGAACTCTTTTTTATAATCGATAGAGATCCAATGGGTAACCGGATAAAACATGACGATCTATCATAGTGAGGGTAAGTCTGTTTCCTAGTGTAGATTCTCCCTCTAGCTATGTCAGGCATGTTGATATATCACGTGTCATATTATGGAGTAGACTGATGATAGATCAACACATAATGCATGATATACTGTATGTCCTGATCAATCGTGTGGCAAGAAAAACTTGCTGTAAGGCCCGTAATAATTGTAAAAATCGACCCACGGTACATCTCTAAGGATCATTCATTGCAAGTTTCAGAATATTTCAAAATATGTTTCAATCTTCATTGAACCCGTGTGAAATACTGAGAACATATTGAGAAAATTCCAGGTTTTGGAATATTTGAAACGCGTTTTGCTTTAACGAAACGTTCCTTCACTAGTGGAAACTCGGGTTTTAGCACTGGTTTGTAAGTGCCATTTGCACCGGTTTTACAACCGGTGCAACGCTTCCGGGACTAAAGCACTAACCCTTTAGCACCGGTTGCGTGTGAAATCTCAATACGTGTGAAATCTCAATACACTATTTTTTTATTAAACCTCTGTCAGGTATATGGGATGATTTTATCTCAATATAAACATATCTACGCAAACATGTGTCAGGCAATACATCATTCATTTATGTTGCTCCGCTTGTTATGGAGTCAAATGCAGGTCTCCGCATCAGGTTGGCATCGTAGATCGTTTTTTTTAAACCAAATGTACGTACAAGAGGATGCAGCAGCTGGCACAACTAATACACGACAAGATAAAAATATCATCGTTCTAATTTGTTGTCGTCTACATCCTATATTACATAGGATTAGTAGACTCAATTTGCAGCATTAGTGGTCGTGCCGGAGTGGTTATCGGGCATGACTAGAAATCATGTGGGCTTTGCCCGCGCAGGTTCGAATCCTGCCGACCACGGTTTTTTCTTTTTCTTGTATGCCATGTAGTGTAAGCACTGATTTGTTTTTGTGTGCCACGTGTAACGTAAGTACTCCTCAAAATAAGGATCAACTTATACAATGTGGTTTCCTATGAAAAGTTGAAAACCGATCAACCTTGTTTCGAACGACGCAATTTTCGCCCTTGCGAGCTGTACTCAGCTAATTCTTTCTTGTTTTTCGTCTTCTTCGACAGGGCCGAGACACGCAGAAAGGACGCACTGTAAGCTTCCTAGCAACATACCCGTGACTTTCTTGGGAGCTACCGCGAGACCGGCCACCCCCGCCGTGCCCGCGCCGCAGTGCTGCCGGCCGACGGTGACCTTCCTGCGCGCGCGCGTTGCAGGCCGACCTTTTGGTGACAAATGGAACGGGTGCTTGTATTGTAGTGCGCGCAGCTTTGCCAAACCTAAAAACCAGGCGCCATATATATACGCGTCTTCCCAAATGCTCAACTCAAGCTGCACATACACCAGTAGGTACGTGCTCGTTCCGTCGGAGGGATAATCAAGATGGCCGTGTCACGGTGGACGGCGTGGGTCGCCGCCGGACTCCTCTCGCGTCTGCTCATGATCGTCGTCCTGCTCATGTCCGTTCGTTTCGTCCTGGCCAACCACGCCAACCTCGAACTCATCGACCTCGACTACAAGCTCCAAAGCTACTCGTACGTGGTCGCGGCGGCCATCCTGGGGCTGGCCGGAAGCGCGCTGCAGATACCCGTCGCCATCTACCTCATGTGCAAGAGCAAGAGGATGACGACCAGCGCCATGGTCCTGGACATCAGCATGGGTGCAGACATGGTACGTACGCACGCACGAACATGTCATATATAGGCTTGATCAGATCCATATATATGTAAAAAGTTTGGTCTGCACGATGATGCAGGTGGTCAGCCTCGTGCTAACCAGCGGCGTCAGCGCCGGCTTCGGCGCGACCAACGACGTTTTGCGCTACGTTAACGGGATCGTCTGGACGCCCCCGTCCGCCCAGGGAATTCTCAAGGGCTACCTTGGCAGGGCAGTCGTCGCCCTCGTCTTGCTCCTCGTCGGCATGCTCCTCTCCATGTGCGCCACCGTCGTCTCGGCCAGGCTCCGATCCAAGGCCATAAACGACCGTCAATTCAATGGCGACTGACCTCCCATGTAACCACAGAGAACGTACAAGTAGGGGGTAAAAAGAGGAATTCACTCTGAAATATGACACACCATTTGCAGTTTTAATCGTACTTTGGGATTTCTCATTCCCATTTGCTGGCATCGCTCATCTCGATTCTTCATCTTGTGCTGCAAAAAGGCCTAAGATCATGTATTATCTAAAACCAACCCTTACAAGAACTTCCATAAAAATATATGAAATTGCATACAAGTTCTTGAAGAGACCAGCGTCCTCTTCCATCTACAGCCCTTGGCGACATGCCATGAGCAAAACTCGTTGCCTCAACCTTGTAAAAATCCTAGGAGCTTGCTGAAGGAGGGACAGGGAAGTCGTCGATGTAGACTAGAAAACAATGTCAACCACAATCTAGAAAGATCGCCTCCGAAGAAGCTACCGCTGAAAAGATCTAAATAATCGCAACTCCGGCCACATAGAGATATGGACACAAAACCCACAAATTCCTTAAGAGAGCCATATTTGGTTGTGCTCCATCTAGAGAACAAAACTACGTTGCGGCACCACCGCCCTAGATAGATGCTAATCATGCCAGGCATAAAGCCCTAAAATCGTCACTGTCCTCCATTTCATTAATAACACTCCAAGGAAGGACATTCATTTCGGGTGAGCGGATGAACCATTATTAATATCTAAGAAGGATTGTTTTCACGATCCATAGTCAATCCCGCTTTGAAGATCGGAGATGGGTTTTGTTTGATCGGTGAGGGGCTTGGTCCAAGTGGTTTGGATCAAAGACACGATATAGATCAAGAACATCTCTTAGATTTTATTATTGGTGGAATCACAAAGATTATACAAAGACTAGGAAATGATGAACTCGATGGGCTTATATATGCGCCCGGTGAGGTTTTGTAGAAGAATCTAGGGTTTATAGCTATGCAGTCTACGATGGCGACTTGGTGTAGTTCTTTGAACACCATCCGGATGAACGGATTTCAATAAATATAGGTGTCAGTGGTAGCCTTCTCTATGTTTCACGCTAGATCTTCATAGTCTTGCATGTTAAGTTTTCCCCATGATTTTGATGCGATGTCATTTGGTTGAGAGAGTCCTTCATAAAATCTTGTTGTAGCATGTTAGGTAGGTAGGTTGGAGCTCTATATGCATGCCTTCACGTCGTTGGCGTTGAGATCTGAAAGGGGTGCAAGCCTATGTACTGCAAGGGTATACGGTGGCTCCACTTATATCCAAAAAGCCCTTGATCAGTACCTTTTATAATACGACCAACCTTGAGATGTTGTAGAAGTTTGCCTTGCTCCAAGGTATACCTTGTATGCGAGCTTAAGGACTTTGTCTACCTACATGGTAGGTCTGGAGGGCGCTAGTGATCCAAATAGTAGGTCTCCAGCCTAGTGATAAGGTTGTGGGGAATCCAAGAATCAGACGGTGTTGGAGTTAACCTTGTTATTTAAAGTTTCCTTCATGCATGTAGTTGGATCGGCCAAGCTAGTAGTGTATTTGCTGATTAGAAATAAGAGCATGTAGATTAGAGGGTGCATGGGTGGCAGGTTAATCGTGCCAAGTTGTGAGCGACGCATGGCACCATGCATATGTAGCAATGGCATAAAAGTGTGTGTGTGTGTGTGTGTGTGTGTGCGCGCGTGCGTGTGTGTGTGTGCATGTGTGTGTGCGTGTGTGTGTGTGCGTGTGCATGTGTGTGTGTGTGTGAGAGTGTGTGTGCATGTGTGTGCGTGTGTGCATGTGTGTTTGCGTGCGTGTGTGTGCGTGTGTGCATGTGTGCGTGTGTTGTGTGCGTATGTGTGTGTGTGTGCGTGTGGGTGTGGGTGTGTGTGCGTGTGTGTGCATGTGTGTGTGTGTGTGTGTGTGCATGTGCGTGTATGTGCATGTGCGTGTGTGTGTGTGTACATGTGTGCCTGTGTGTGTACATGTGTGTGCATGTGTGTGAGTGTGCGCGTGTGCGCATGCGTGCGTGTGTGTGCGTGCGTGCATGGATAAGCTAGCTGTTGAGATAGGATTACATTGAGGACCTAGTAATCAGCCAGTGTGCATATCTCCAACTGTGAGGAGAGTGGCCGATCTGGTTGTTAGTTGCCTATCTACTAGCTAGTGGAGTAGATATATGATCAATATGTTGCATGCAGGTGTGTGTGCATGAGTGTTGGTCGGGCTATTTAAGCCATGTAATCAGCTGCATTTTGTGTAGAGTGAAGAAGAGAAAGCACAAGTGCGTGTGCGAGAAAAAAAACTTTGTGTGTTCTTCTCCCCTGTGTGTGCGTGAGTCTTCTTCAACCTGTAGCCAAAACTAACAGATGATTGCTTTCTTGGCATCTTGTCAATTCTGGGTGGTAGGTCCTAAATGTGTCAGTGACATGCTCGTATATATTTGAATCGTCGTCTTCGACATCGTCGTTTCAGATGTAGATGATCCTGGTGAGTCCTGTGAACATGAAAAAGATGTTAGGTGTACAAAGAAGATCTTTTTGTAATGTGTACATTTCTAGCCCGGATAGGTCTGTACAGGAGGAACACCCGTGACCTGACGCTCATCGTCGGTGTGTACATGGACGATTAGGTGATCACCGGGCCCAGTGACAAAGCCATCGACACGTTTAAGGAGGAGATGAAGCGTATGTTCGCCACAAGCGATCTTGGGATTCTCACCTACTACCTCGACATCGAGGTAGTGTAGAGGGGAGATGGAATCACCCTCTATCGGAGCATGTGTGTCACCAAGATCCTACAAGTTGTTGGCATGTCTGACTGCAACGCCACACACATGCCCATGAGAGCAGTCTAAAGCCGGGCAAGATGGACTCCCAGGGAGTCAAGGATGCCACACTCTACTGCAGCATCGTCGAAAGTCTCCGATATTTTTGCAACACCCACCCAAACATCATGTTTGTTATTGGCATGGTGTACCTGGAGTCGATGGCGGCACTGCGCTGGGCTTTGGTCAAGCAGATTCTTCGCTACGTCAGCGGAACGGCGGGATGATCACTGGAGCACGTCAGAAGTTGTCTTCTTCCTAGACTCCAACACGTCAGAACGTTTTGCGCCGTGGGATGGCACGGATCAGGCAAGTCGAGTGGCTAGGTGATCGTGGGATGGCACAATCTCAAAACCTTGACATGTTCGTTTTAGGACGGTTGTTAACTTGTAACTGCCTACAAATAAGAGAATGAAAATTGAAAAGGCAACAAGTCGCACGCATCGCAAAACCCTCGTGTTCATCTCTCAGTCTAACTTGTGAGCTGAGTTTTCTGAATTTAGCGCCTACAATATCTACAAAATCTAATCTATATGGTATGAAAACATATCATATGATGAATCCAATAAAACTAAATTCCGAATTTTTTCCCAGCTACCTCATAATTAAAAATGGCAAATCGCTTATTCTTAATCATTAAAATGGCAACTATTTTTTCTTTTTTTCATAAAATCTAAATTGGTTGTGTAGATGTTATTTTTATAATTTTGGACAAACTTTATGCTTATGATAAACCTATAATCTCAGTTACTGAAACGGATGGATGGATTGCATATTTGGGTCACTTGTGTTTTTTTTTTTTTTTGCGGGGTTTGGGCCACTTGTGTTAGTGCTTGACATCTAGCAACAAGGTTGTTGTGTACACTCTTTAAAGGACCGACAATTCTACTCGATGCCCAATCGCTCTCTTATGTTGTTTTTCCTGATGTCTATGTCTAAAGTTTTGCATGTGTTCTCGTCGATCATTCGCTTACCATTGGACAAATGACATTCGGACAGAGCTGTACATTTATTTCCTTCTTCCTGTCTTTATCCCAGTATATATCATTTTCTCTTTTAGCTACAACTAGCATAGCACTCCACCCAGACAGAGCGGCGAGACACGCAGACAGAACCAAACGTCAAACCTTAGATTAATTGAGTTTTAATCGTTGGGTCATCACTGGACATTGTGCCGCCGTCGCACTACTGTAAGCTTCCTAGCAACACACACGAGCAAGTTCCTTTCTTTTGGAGCTACTGCCTTGCCGTGTCCGCACCAGCTGGTTCTCACTGTCAATAAATTCTAGAAGTGCACGCCAAAAAAAAATTTGATGGTCACCGGGGCGAGCAAAGTCCCCACCTGAATTTTCTTTTGATCGAAATATTAAAGTAACACATGAATTCAAGCAAATTCAAATAATATTTGAGCATTTTGTTAATATCCCGCAAGCAATTAGGGTCGGTGCTTAGGTTTCAGTCCATCTCAAGTCACAATATTTTGGGTCTCATTTCCCCAAAATGGAACAGGGATTAATAACCGCAAATGTCAAAATCTTCCTTCTGTGATTTCAGATTTGAAGTGGCAAATGTTTCCCAAACCGATCGACCGGGCTTAGTTTAGTTCCAGGGCGGTGACCTTCCTGCGTGCCTGCGTATAGGCGGAGATTTCGATGACAAATGGCGCGGGTATAAATGTGTTTCCATTTCAAAGAGTTATTTTTCTTTTGCTATAAAATGTATTTAGAGTGTGTTGGGCATGAGCAGATGTTTTTTGTATAATCTGTCCTCTATTACGTTTCAGCATTTGTTGTTGTCAGATGGTAGTGCCACTAGTCGCTTTCAGTTCAGGTCCTGCAGTTAAGGCTGCAACATTACCTGCTCTACCTCAAAATTTCTTTGGTATTTGGTCATTTGGTGGAGTATCTTGTTGCCAATTGTCATGTTTTTGTGTACTCTGGCTATTTCGTCATTTGGTGGAGTATCTTGTTGCCAATTGGCATGTTATTGAGTTCTGTAGCTTGTAAATTACCATGAAGAGTGCAAAACTTTAGCAAATTAATGATTTTGTTCCTTTGCACAAGTCATTGTCAACAGGGATTTCAAATTGTGCCCTACATTTTGCAAGATAAAGACTTTGTTGCTCAGTGAATAGTTTCCAAGCATTGCTAGTGACCTGAATGTGTTAGTAAGTTACTTTCTCAAACATTCACCAATGAAGGAGAAGCTAGCTCTGCAGCTTTCATAGGTATTATTTTTGTAGATGAACAACCTTATTTGCACTTACTCAAGTTGATTACCATCCATGATTGATTGATGTAGTAAAATATTTGAGTGCCTTATTAGGTACCTAAAGATCCAACGGAAACACAAAGAAGCTACGCTCCATCAAAGGAATCATTTGCAGCTATTTAAATAATGTGTTCGGATCAGATTTGACGAAGTTGATGGGAAGGTTTTAATATCTTGAGTACCCATGGTGTACCTCTCTAGAAAGCTAATATCCAGAGAACTAAACCATCTTAGTCAAATGTCCAAGCTGATTGCT
>QXEO01001015.1:0-323897 GCA_007115705.1 Dactylis glomerata
TGAAAAGTGACACGTCTCGATCCAGCCGTAATCTCCCAAGGCAATACGGCTTCTTGTCCATAGACTAAATGGTATGGCGAGGTTTTTATCGCTCCATGACATGACATGCGATAAGCCCACAAAGCTTCTGACAAAACCTCGTGCCAACGCCTAGGGTGCTCGTCGATTTTTCGCTTGATCAGCTTGATAAGGCTCTGATTGGACGCTTCAGCTTGCCCATTTGCTTGAGCATAATATGGAGATGATCGGATCAGCTTAATTCCCGCGTCCTCGCAGAACTCTCTAAACTCGTGAGAAATGAAGACCGAACCTCCATCGGTCGTGATAGTTTGGGGAATCCCGAATCTATGAATGACATGTTCTTTCACGAAATTGATAACATCCTTCGAGTTTACTGACTTCATAGGGACGGCTTCCACCCATTTAGTGAAATAATCCGTAATGGCCAAAATCCACATGTGGCCTTTGCTTGATGGAGGGTTGATCTTGCCAATCATATCCATGCCCCAACCTCGGAATGGCCAAGGCTTGATGATGGGGTTCATCGCTGATGCAGGTACCATCTGAATCTTCCCGAATTTCTGACACGCTTGACACCCTTTATAGTACTTAAAACAGTCCTCAAGCATGGTGGGCCAATAAAACCCTGATCGCCTGATCAACCATTTCATCTTGTGAGCCGATTGGTGAGTTCCACAGGCGCCTTCGTGTACCTCATGTAGAAGCCGATTTGCCTCGGCTGGCCCTAGACATTTGAGCAATAGCCCTTCCAAAGTCCTATAGAACATGTCATCCCCAATAAGCACATACTTCATGGCCTTGTACCTTATCCGTTTAGGTGCCCCCCGAGCCGAATCTTTCAAGTAATTGAAAATATCGGCTCTCCAGTCATCCGTTTCCAGGAACTGTACCTGAACATCAGTTCCACCTGCTATGTCCTTGTAGCCTGAAGCCATTTGTGCGAGATCATTTGCCTCGGTATTCTGCGATCGTGGGATCCAGTTAAAGTTTAAGTACCTGAACTGTGCCATCAGCTCACGGCATTGCAACCATAATGGGAAGAGTAACTCGCTCTCACACTTGTATTCGTCCGTGAGTTGGGAAATCACCAATTTGGAGTCTCCAAAAAGTTCCACTGCTTCTGCTCCGGCTTCAATGAGCAACTCCATTCCCTTGCGTATTGCCTCATACTCAGCGACATTGTTGGTGCAAGGGGTAGATAGCCTGATGGAAAAAGAATATGTTGCCCCCCGGGGCGACACGAGCAGAACGCCGATGCCGCAACCATCATCACAAGCCGATCCATCGAAAAACATAGCCCATGCACGTACAGACAGTGCTGCTATATCAGTGTTGATTCGTTCAGCAATAAGATCGGCCAACGCCTGTCCCTTAACCGCTTTGGCGGGTTGATACCGGATATCAAATTCCGATAATGCAAACATCCATTTGCCGAGTCGGCCTTTCAACACAGGGGCCGACAGCATATGTTTTATGACATCTGATTTGCATATGATGATAATCTCTGCTGACAGCAAGATGTGTCGCAGCTTGGTGCAGGTGAAAAATAGGCAGAGGCATAACTTCTCGATCTCAGGATATCTCGTTTCTGCATCCAGCATCCTTCTGCTGATGTAAAACACAACTCGCTCCAGACCATCATAAACTTGTACCACCACCGAGGCGATGGACGTGTCAGCCATCGACAAGTAAATGTAGAACGGCCTATCCTGCTGCGGTGGAACCAACACTGGCGGCTTCGTTAGATATTCTTTGATTTCGTCGAAGGCTCGTTGTTGTTCTGTCCCCCAGCGGAACTCCTCATCAGTTTTAATTTTCACCAGTCCCATGAACGGCTCTATTCTTCCGGACAGATTGGAGATGAACCTTCTGACGAAGTTGATCTTGCCGATGAGACACTGCAGTTCTTTCTTCGTGGTAGGTGGCTTCATTGTTCGCACTGCCTCCTGACTTTTCAGGCCGATCTCGATTCCGCGTTCATGGACCAAGAAACCCAAGAACTGACCGGCCGTCACACCAAAGGCACACTTCTTTGGATTCATCCGTAGTCCGAATTTTCTGGTTCGGTCCAGGACACATCGCAGATCGTCCAAGTGTCCTTGCACTGAAGCAGACTTGACTACCACGTCATCGATATAAATCTCCACCAGCTTGCCGATCAGATCATGGAAAATGTAATTCATGGCTCTTTGGTATGTGGCGCCGGCATTCTTCAGTCCAAATGTCATGACTACATATTCAAACAACCCCACCGAACCTGGGACTCTGAATGCAGTCTTGTGTATATCTTCTGGAGCCATAAAAATTTGATTGTAACCGGCATTGCCATCCATAAAGCTCAAGACCTTATGACCAGCAGCTGCGTTGATCAATGTCTCTGCTACCGGCATCGGATATTCATCCTTTGGAGTGGCTCTATTGAGATCCCGAAAATCTATGGCAACACGCCATCGGCCATCCTTTTTCTCTACAGGTACGATACTAGAAATCCACTCAGCATACCTGCATGGCCTGATGAACCCAGCTTTCAACATTTTCTCGATCTCTTTTTTGACTTCCTCTAAAATTTCGGCCTTCATCTGTCGTGCTCGCTGCTGGAATGGCCGAAACCCTTTTTTAAGCGGGAGCCGATGCTCAATGATGCTCCTGTCTAACCCGGGCATCTCTGTATAGTCCCAGGCAAAGCAATCTGGATATTCTTTCAACAAAGCTATCATCGGACCCCGCAGATTCGGATCTAACTTTTTGCTGATAAATGTCGGTCGTGGCTTATCCCCAGGACCGATGTCAATCTCTTCTAGCTCATCAGCGGATGTAAACCCATACCCCAGCTTTCCGTCACCTGCCAAATCAATACTGAACACAGGCCAAAAGTTTGGTGAGGATAACAAAGATGATTTGGGCCGATTGCCGGAATCGGCCCCCTTTTTGATTGCATCACTCAAGGAAGGTTTACAACTTGTTTGTGCTCTACAATGGTAGGGAATCTCCCTACTACGACTACATGACATGCTTGTCGTAAGATCACTGCTCTTTATTTTTTGTGGCCGATCGCAGGGATCGGCCTTACCACGTACAATCGTGGGCTTTGCTACTCTGTCAGGCCAGTGGATAAGACCAGCCTCACCCCGTTTTTTGTAGCTTCAATGCGCTCACAGCCGTCTAGACTGACTCCAGAGATCGGCTTTTGGTCTTCTGCGTCCCAAATATTCATGCCAGCTAGTGAGATCTCGACCGAATCATCTGCATGAATGACCTCCACTTCATCTCCATCCCACTGTATCAGGCATTGGTGCATCGTGGATGGAATGCAACAGTTAGCGTGAATCCAATCCCTTCCCAGCAAGACAGCGTAGGTGCTTTTGCTGTCAACAATGAAGAACGACGTAGGGATGGTTTTTCTACCCACGGTCAGATCCACGTTCAGAACGCCTTGCGTTTCTGAAGCTTGGCCGTTGAAGTCGCTTAGCGTGACGTTGGTTTTGATCAGATCTGCAGTGGAGTGTCCCAAACGCCGCAGCATGGAGTATGGCATTATATTGACTGCCGCTCCGGTGTCAACTAACATCTTGCGGACGGGCTGCCCATTGATATAACCTCTCAGGTACAGGGCTTTCAGATGTTTGTAGCCTTTTTCCCGTGGCTTTTCAAAGATGACCGGCCGTGGGCCGCAGTCAAACTGTGCCACTGGTAATTCTTCGGTTCTTGGAGCGCAAAACTCTGACGGAAGTATGAACACCATGTTCGTGCCAGCCGATGTTTCCGCATCGGCTTTTACTGGTTTGGGGCGCCATTCTTTCTTTTTTGGACGGGCCTCCGTCTCCAAGGTTCGCTGAATTTTCACGGCCAGATCAGGCCGGGCTTTCCTTAAAGTGTGGAGGTACTGCGCTTCGGCTTCCTCCAAGCTACGTAGCCTCTGAACTCTACGCTTTTGGGAGTGTCTGAGTCCATCGGGACACCACCTTGGCCGGTGATATCTATCGTCTTCTTCATCCTCTGACTCCTCGAGATCTTCTGCTCGAGATGACTCCTCTTGTCCGTTCTGAGGCCGGAGAGGCCCTAGACGCTTGAACACTGAAACTGGACCTGTGTAATCCTTCTGCTGTCCACATTCCGGGCAGTTGTCGACTGTAGGCAATCGGCTCATTCCCGCATCCCAACAGTACTTGAAGAAAGGACAATCCCAATGTTTATCCACGCCTTCCTTTTCGTTTGCCCTTCCCCTAGCGCGGAGCTCATATCCTCCATCATATCTATCATGCCGACGATATCTCCCATCGTAGGCGTCGGTCCGACGATCTCTTTCATCATCACTGTCGTACTGCCGACGTCGGTCATACTGACACTCATACTTGTTAAGGAGATGCGTGGAGTGTGGCTTCTGATATCGCACGCTTCTCACTTGTTCCTCAGTTATATACCGCCTATCATCATAACGGGACCGGTCGCGTGGACCGGCCTCTTCCTTTCCTTTGCCCCGGAAGTGGCCGCTTTCCTCCTTATACTTGCCATGGTGGTACACAGGCCCTGCCATGTTAATATCGAACGAGAAATCTAGCTGACGCCTCGTGGAGTGGTTGTGCTCTACCATGTTGATGCCAGGAAACGGGTTTGTATCCACTTTCATGGCGAACTGCCCAAGGATCAGACGGCCCTGTTCTATCGCCGTTTGGATCTGCCGATGTAGCTCTTTGCAATCATTGGTGGTGTGGGTGAACGAGTGATGCCACTTGCAGTATGGTCTCCCGTTCATCTCTTGCGCCGTAGGGATTTTATGGCCTTCGGGTAACTTCAGCTGCTTTTCCTTCAGCAGTAAATCGAATATCTGCTCAGCTTTGCTTACATCGAAGTCGAACCCTTTTGCAGGCCCTTGCTGTTTCACCCATTTGCAGGACACAGGATCTGCCCCCCGAGCCCATTCAGCCACGGCTATCTCCTGGTCTTCTACAAGATCCTCTTCTTCTGCATCGACCAGGCTTATCGGACGTTTGAACTTGTCTTGGTACAACTCAGGGTGGCGCTGTTCATACATTGTCAGTTTCTGGACCATGTGTGCCAATGAATTGTATTCTACTTGGAAGGCCAGATCCTTGATTGGTGCTAAGAGACCCAACACGGCCAGCTCGACCGCTTCTTTCTCAGTTAAACGAGCCGAATAACATCGGTTCTTGACAGTCCTGAAACGCTGAATATATTCGGCTACCGTTTCTCCCCGCTTCTGCCGCACCTGCGCCAGATCGGCAATGCCAGCCTCAGTAGCTTCTGAATGATACTGAATATGGAACTGTTCTTCCAGCTGCTTCCAGGTCCGGATCGAATCTGGTGGCAACGAGGTGTACCACCCAAAAGCTGGTCCTGTCAGAGATTGAGCAAAGAACCTTACGCGTAACTGATCTGATGCTGAAATCATGCCTAACTGTGCCAAATATCGGCTCACGTGCTCGATCGAGCTGGACCCTTCTGAACCATTAAATTTTGAGAACTCAGGGAGCCGATACTTGGGTGGAAGCGGAATCAGATCATACTCGTTGGGGTACGGCTTGTAATAGCCGATTGTTCTCCTCTTTGGCACGAAGCCGAACTGGTCTCTCAAGATGGTACTGATTTGCTCCATCGTTTGAGCTGCAGGGGCTAAATTCTCATGACTCGTTCCGGTGGCATATTTAGCTAGCCACGCCTGTTTATCAGCGTCCATCCCGGACATCCCTGCTCCCGAAATCCCTACTCCAGAAACACCTGCCCCAGAAATCCCTGTGGTTGCGATCTGGTTCGTGCGCGTCAGGCTGTTGCAGTCCGACACGTATGTGCACACATATCCATGTGGGACTTCCTTAGGTGGTTCAAACAGGAATTGGTAATCGCCAGGATCACCTCCAATCTTGTAGACGACGTACGCCGGTGACCCCGGTGGCTCCGGAGCTGCAAGCGTGAATGGTAGCTGTGGCCTGGTCCGGAGCGGTCTTTCTCCCTGGTGAGTCCCTAGGGTAGGCCCCGACGGAGAGTACTGGTGTTTCATAATCTCCTGAACCACGCGAACCGCGACGCGCTCGAAAGCGTTCACCAGGCTCTCAGAATGGCGGTGAAGAGAATGAGCCACCATGTAATTGACTTCCTGTCGCAGAGCTCTGGTGCGATCCTCTGAAGGAACAGACAGATCCACCTCATCGAGAGCGCCTTCGGGTGAGAACCCTTTCCACCTGATGCCATGCTTACGGGTCCTCTCAAAAGAGCCGAGGAGATCGGCTTCGAAGAGAGCTTTGATATCATCATACCTCTTCTTGTGCTCATCAGACAGATCGTCGTACGTGACTGGTCTGTCCCCCATCGCAGCGTCAGATGTTGATGCAGATGTTGTTGAAAGTCCCACCGGGCGTGCCAGAATGTGTTGCCTGTCAAAACCCACCGGCGAGCAGCGACGAGCAACACGAAGAGCCGGGAGGCTCCCAGAGCTGCTGGTGGGCCCTGGTCCCTCGGTCAACGGCCCGCAAAACTCCGGCACACGTCCTGGCTGGTGCGAGGGCGTGCCACCTGATCTATACCTGATCAGGAAGGTGATGGTTTGCTTCGATTGGTTTCCTGCATGGCAGACACGCAAACATTAAATACGAGCCTCGATCGGCTCTCAGGTTTCCCTGTGAATCGGCTCAGGTAGCCGATGGTCCCATGGATCTGCACTGGATCTACAATAACATGGGGTTTTGCTTCATCAAAACAAGTCAAATCGATCTACGACAGTTTAACGCTTTCACCACATAACTGGAACATCTCACGCGTAATTGAGCCTGGTAGATACGAAAGATAACAGAAAACTAACCCTAGAGGAGGCCAAAAAATCAACGTAGAGTCAATTCCCGGAACAACTCCTCTCGAATCGGCAAACCGTATCCTTACGTACTACTGGATCGTTCAACCCGTTTGTGAGGCCTAACCATGCGGATATTAAACTAATCCTTGGAGAACAAGGAACAACTATGACAGACTGAATCGACGGAATAAAGATCAAGCAAGATGCTGCCCTTACACCCAAGGTAGGTGCAAAGGCAGCGAGATCTCAATGGGCAGCATGACTAAGCAAACATGAACAAAAAGCACTGATGCTAGCCCAGACAGATCTAAAATAACAGTATTACTCGCCATCAACAAGGCTTCAGTACGAGCAACACCAGATAACACATAAGCATATGCTGCCTAGATCGCGAGATGCGATCTAGGCAGCACGACGCTTACCTGAAAGAAACCCTTGAGACAAGGGGTGGCGATGCGCCGAGATTGTGTTTGTTGTGAACGTTGTCGTCTTCTTTCTCAATAACCCTAGGTACATATTTATAGTCCGGAGACTTTCTATCTTTGGAATAAACCTAAACGTAATCTAACTCTTGTTTAAACCGAAACGTACTCTATCATAATTATACAGATACACGGGCAATTAGCCCAAATCTACGCGCAAGGCCGATCCAGCCTCCAAGCCCATCTTGATTACGGCCCACTTCCTTATCTGGCCAAAATATGGCGATAACAGGTGCACAGTGGAGGTTACCTACCCTCACTGTGCACAAGTACGAGCTTACCGCACAGAGGTAAGGCCACAGTTCAAGAGGTACAAGGTACAGGGATATGGCGTCCCATCGAGAGCAATCAGGGGCGAAGTCAAGGGTCTCTGCCATCGCCACCAGCTCCTGTTTGGAGTGTAGCCCTTGTCTTGTGGTCTTGTATGACCGTTGTAACCCTGGCCACCACTATATAAGGTGGCACAGGGAGTCCTAGCAAGAGGTTGGAAGTTGGTTCGCTGGAAGAAGGTTGGAAGGTTGAAGGTAGATTGATCACTCTGTACTCCTACACTTAGCAGTTCATCTTCCTTCTCTAGCAGAGAGCTTGGAAGCACCATTGTGGTGTACTACATCGACCCATATATACAATCAGTAGAGCAGGAGTAGGGGTGTTATCTCCTTACGAGAGCCCCGAACCTGGGTAGATCAGTGTCTCTTTCTGTCGTGCTTTTTAGCTCGTTCCCCTCTCCCGAATCCTCCAGCATCTAGTTCGGCCCCCATTTAAGCCATCCTATGGCATATGTTGTTTCACCACGACGACAGATGGGCCACCCTGGCTTGCTGATTTAGGACTACGTCGCTGGTATAACTATTTGGTATATCCCCAACACTCGGCATCTCTCTCTGCAGTGCGTAGTGCATTCGACGACTCGAGGCTTCCGTCACCGTGCTTCGTTGCGATCCTAGATCTCACACGTTTAGCCCCCTGCGTTCGAATCTTTGGGTCCGTCGCGTGGTACCCCGTGTTCTTGCGACACGAAATCCATCGACACATTCAATTTATTATCTACGCGCTGTCCAAGAACAGCACCAACAGCAAAATCAGTAGCATCACACATAATTTCAAAGGGTAAATTCCAATCAGGTGGTTGAACAATAGGAGCAGTAGTTAAAGCCTTCTTAAGAGTTTCAAAAGCTTCCTTACAATCAACATCAAAGACAAATGGTACATCTTTTTGAAGAAGATTAGTAAGAGGCTTTGAAATCTTAGAGAAATCTTTAATAAACCTCCTATAGAAACCAGCATGACCAAGAATACTACGAATACCTTTAACATCTCTGGGACAGGGCATTTTCTCAATTGCTTCAACTTTTGCTCTGTCAACTTCAATACCTCTTTCAGAAATTTTATGTACAAGGACAATTCCTTCATTTACCATAAAGTGGCATTTCTCCCAATTAAGAACAAGATTAGTTTCTTCACATCTCTGCAAAACTTTATCAAGATTGTGCAAACAATTATCAAAAGAAGTTCCGTAGACGGAGAAGTCGTCCATGAAAACCTCCACAATTTCTTCACAAAAGCCATGAAAAATAGCAGACATGCATCTTTGAAAAGTAGCAGGAGCATTACATAAACCAAAAGGCATGCGCCTATAAGCATAAGTTCCATAAGGACAAGTAAAAGTGGTTTTCTCTTGATCTTCCTTTCTAACAGCAATCTGAGAGAAACCAGAATAACCATCAAGAAAACAAAAGTACGACTTCTTAGACAACCTTTCTAGCATCTGATCTATAAACGGTAAAGGATAATGATCTTTCTTAGTAACCTTGTTAACTTTTCTATAATCAATGCACATCCTATAACCAACTACTACCCTTTGAGGAATAAGCTCGTTATTCTCATTAGGCACAACAGTCATACCTCCTTTCTTAGGAACACAATGAACAGGACTAACCCATTGACTATCAGCAATAGGATAAATAATACCAGCATCAAGGAGCTTTAATACCTCATTTCTTACCACATCCTTCATCTTGGGAATTAGGCGGCGTTGATGCTCCACAACTGGCTTCATGTCTTTCTCCATGTTAATAGCATGCTGACATAAAGTGGGAGAAATCCCTTTTAAATCATCAAGAGTATATCCCATAGCTCCTCGGTGTTTCCTCAATATCTCCAATAACCTTTCTTCTTCCTTTCCCGAAAGCTTAGAACTAATAATAACAGGATATATTTTCTTATCATCTATATAAGCATATTTAAGATCATCAGGTAGAGGTTTTAATTCAAAAACAGGATCTTCCTTAGGTGGCAAAGTGGTACCAAGATCCTCCACAGGTAAATTGTGCTTGATCAATGGTGGTTGATGAAGAAGAATATCGTCAATCTCTTCTCTTTCCTTACTAAAAACATCGCTCTCATGATCTTCCATGAATTGCTGCAAAGCATTATTAGGAGCAAGAGCAATAGAAGCAAGCTCTTCAACTCGAAAATTTTCATTAGGCGTGTCATTTTCATAAGAAGTCTTAGCAAACTTGGAAAAATTAAACTCATAAGACTCGCCATTAAACTTAGTAAAAACTTTCTCTTTCTTACAGTCTATCACGGCGCCACAAGTATTCAAAAAGGGTCTACCAAAAATGATAGGACAAGTTGTACTAGCCTCCTTACCAAGTACTAAAAAATCAGTGGGGTATTTAGTCTTACTGCATAGAACTTCCACATCTCGAACAATACCAAGAGGCCAGACAGTCTCTCTGTTAGCAAGCTGAACAACGACATCAATATCTTCAAGTTCACAAGCGCCAATCTCGTGCATAATTTCTTTGTAAAGCTCTAAAGGAATGGCACTTGCACTAGCGCCAATGTCACATAAACCATAATAACAATGATCTCCAATCCTGACAGAAATAACGGGAACACTTGTTTTCCTATGCCTTTTAGGATGACAAAGAATGTTAGAAGCATCTTCACAAAAAATAATATATTCATCCCCTACATCTTTAGTAACAATGTCCTTCAAAATAGCTACAGGAGACTTAATAGTAATTTGCTCATCAGGCTCTGCAGCTTTCTTAGTGCTTTTATTAGACACACTTACCAAAGTAGAATACTTTTTACCTTAGCAGGGAAATGTGTCTTCTCAAAATAAGGTTCAGGCACAATGCTATCAATAGTACAAACTTCAGTAGCTACAGCAGGAATATGACTAATAGAATCTTTATAAGGCGCATGATATTTGTTCCAATCTTTCTTTGGAACATCAAGATAAGAGGCAAAAGCCTTAAGACAATTAGCAAGTACTTGAGAATCAAGACCATAAGCAATGCTAACACTATGAAAGTCATCGGTTCCCATAAAACTTTTAATGCATTCATAATCATAATTTATACCTGACTTCCTACCTTTGTCGTTTTCCCATCCTTCAGCATTCTCTTGTATACGGTCAAGAAGTTTCCACTTAGCATCTTCTTTCATATGAGTAAATGATCCAAAGCAAGAAGCATCCAAATAATCCTTATCAGGAAGAGTAAGCTGCGCATAAAAATTATCAACAACAATATTATTGGGGAGCTCATGAATGGGACATTTGAGCATTAGTAACTTTAATCTCCCCCACGCTTGGGCAATACTCTCTCCATCATGAGGCCAAAAGTTATATATCCGATTACGATCTTTATGAACTAGTCATCAACCCGTGCGCCTGCACGGGCTAGCTAATCTTAGTAAGATTTTTAGAACACAATTTTTAATTATGTCAAACAATATAAATACTGTTAGAAATTTTTATAAATTGGGTTTCTAAATGATTAAAATTGCAAAGTATATTATTTTGTTCTGTCTTTTGGAGGTCGGACTGAAATAAGGTTCTTATACTTTAATAGTTAGACATAATTACGTGATATAGGTTAGACAATACAGAAAACACATTTTTCAAAGGCACCAACAAATTTTCAAGTTGTTTTCTTTGTTCCTGGTGATTCTAGAACACAAATTATACATGTCGCTCGAAAAACATACATGTTGGAATATGTCATAGTCAGATCAGTTTCTTATTTGGGGAAAATAGACACTTCCTTTTACGAACAATGTTTGGCATGAATTGTAAAGATACAATGTTGTGAGTCATCGTGAATTTAAAATATGTTTTTAAATTTGCAGGTATGAGCTAATACGTAAGGATATCCTCAATTCATTTGTAAATAAGTGACTTCTTCAGAAACATGCAGTTAAACTTTTCAAACATTGATGAGAAAATATGGTTATATTGGTAATTTGAAGATAGTGCAATTGTATTTTAGTTTGAATAATTAGAATGAACACCAATATTACCTACCTATCCTATGGACAATAATTATTGATATCCTGTTCCATATGACAAATAGGAGTGTAATTTTCCGACCAAACAGATTTAGAAGAGAAATAAGTTTCATAATATAGATTAAGTGGTTTTTCTTGCCACTAAAAGGCCTGGAGATCTTCTTCTTACATTTCAAATAACAAAGTGCCACAACTATCTTAAAGACCTTGTGGTCACACCTACATAAATGCTTGTTTAACCGAGTGTAAAATAGCAACATTTTTGAAACATTATAACATCTACGCAAGAAGAAAGCGATAAAAATATCACTAAAAGAAGAAAAAGAAGGATTAGGATAGAATAGCGCACCGGATTGTTACACCTACAGTACCAATTGCTTCTGTACTGCCATCATCAACCCTCGTTACCATACAATATATCCAGACTTCTTTCTCAGGATGGGCAGAAATTAGAACTTCCCAGTTGTGGATTTTAGCCTGCATGTAAATACTTTATCTGTGGTCAGGCTATGTGCGTTGTAAATTGAAAAACAAAAAGATTAGCATCGCCTATGCGACATATTTCTAATTCAGACAGGAAAGAGGCAAGCTTACCTGCATGAGTTCCAAGTTTGTCAGCGACAGAGCCGAGCATGCATTGCTGTCTAATGCTGTGACGGATGTCTGCCCAAGCTTCCTACTACAAAAATTCATCAAACGTTTGGTGTGCGCTGATAATAGAATCTTAATTGGATATGTGGCAAACTGTCTAGTAATCAAAATTCGAATCCGCACGTTATCGAACATATCTTAATTGGATATGTGGCAAACTGTCTAGTAATTGATAGGCCTTCATACTCCAGCTCCAACATGATCCAAGATTTATGGCGTTGGATTAGCAGAAGTTGGACGTTCGCTTCGAGGTGAAATTGGGGATGAGCGAAGACAACCTCACCTGGCGAGTTGTATTATATAATATAAAAATCATAGAGTCCGCACAAATACGTGAAACCTTGCGTGCTTGCATATCAAGCTTCGTCTGTGGCAAAAATATGCACGTAATTAGATCAGTATAGGGCCAATACATACTGTTGAAAATCTGGATGGTATAATCATAATAGAATTTTGCCACGTAGAGATAGAGATGCAACCACCACAGCAAATTTCGGAGGTGCTGGCAGCCGACCAAGTGTTTGACCCTCCGCTGGCTTATCGCAAGCGCCAGCGGTGTGGCCAGGCTACCAAAAATTATGGCGAGGTAGAGGAGGCACGAAATTAGAGGCGGAGGTACTTCGCTGCAGGAGCAACTCAAGGCTGGCGAGAGAGAGCTAGAGAGGCGGCGACTCGTGGGATGTCTATGGCTTGCCCAGATTCATCCGAGTTCCGAGGAGACGTTTCGTTCTAGGTAACCGGTGAACCTAGGTGGGATATCGAGGGAGGACTCTTCAGAATTTTCATCGGATGGCTGTCAATAACGAAACGGAAAATCGGATGGTTGATTAGCCTAGTTTTTGAGGATTAACGTGGTGCCTCGTATGGTGCCTCCAATTAGTAAATATAAGATTTCACTTGGAGGATAAAACTTGGAATAAAAGAGAGGTACAATCTCCTCCCATACAATAGATGGACCATCTTGGAGCAGTCGATACCACTCCTCAGCTCTGCCATTCAATGATAAAGAGAATAGCTTCTTCTTGACCTGGCTTGGTGAAATACCTGCACACCTGAACAACTCGCATAATTCATGTATAAATAGTAAGTGATCTCACGGATGGACAGTTCCATCTCCTGAATAGCAGTTATCCATAACACGCCCAACAATTTTCGTAGGTATTTTAAAAGGGGCTAATTCAGCAGGTGGTGGTGGTGGTGGTTCATCCACATGTGCAGCAGTAGTAGAAGTGTTCCCAAATAGGAAACCAAATGGAGAGTTCTCCATAGCAAAGTAAAATAAAAGTAAAAGACAAAAATAAAAACAATACTCACATCGACGATTACCTTTACCAATTCCACTCTTCAATAGCGCTTCACTCCCCGGCAACGGCGCCAGAAAATAGTCTTGATGACCCACAAGTATAGGGGGTGTATTGCAGTACTTTTGATAAATAAGAGTGTCGAACCCAACGAGGAGCAGAAGGTGTTGACAAGTGGTTTTGATCAAGGTTTCACTATAAATACTAGCAAACGGGTTTTCAGGGGTATTTGGTATGCAAATAAATAAAGTACGAGTAAATAAAAGACAGTAGTAATAATTGCAGCAAGTGGCCCAATCCTTTCTTCAGCAAAGGACAAGCCGGATGTGTAACTTATGATGACCAAATGTTCTCGAGGACACACGGGAGTTTCTGTCAAGTGCTTTCGCTTCATACTGCTAAATAATCTTTACTGGTTTGATAAGTGTTATGGGGGTGAACCTGTACTAGCGCACTACCCTTACTAGGACAAATACACACTTGTGATTATACCCCCTGCAAGCATCCGCAAATACAAGAAAGTAATTAAGATAAAACTAACCACAGCCTTAAACTCTAAGATCCTACGCTCCCTGGTGCAATGGTTTCCCAACGGAGGTTTAGGTTTCTGTCACTCCAGCAACCCCACAATTGGTAGCCAAATACACAATGCATCTCACTAGGCCCATAAATGGTGAAGTATCATGTAGTCGACGTTCACATGACACCACTAGTGAAATAGCACCACAACAAATAAATATCAAACCATTAAATATTACTCAACATAATTCCACTACTAATGACTTGACTTCTCCCATGTCCTCAAGAACTAAATGAACTACTCACAAGATATCATATGGATCATGATCAGAGGTGAAATAATGGTAAATAACAATCTGAACATAAACCTTAATTCAACGGTTCCACTCAATAGCATCAACCACAAGAGTAATCAACACCGGGAAAGTTTCCCCTAAGAATTTGACAAGATTCAACTCAAGATGTTACAGCGGGATGGCGAGGTGATGGTGGGATGAAGGTGCTGGTGATGGAGATGATAATGATGATGATCCCGATGAAGTCCGGTGCGATGGTGATGACGATGGCGACGATCTCCCCTCTCCGGGAAGGAATTTCCCCGGCAGATTTCTCTCTGCCGGAGAGCTTTTCTCTCTCTGGTGTTTTCCGCCCCGCAGAGGCGGCGGTGTCTATCTCTGAGCCCCCCCCCCCCTCGACTTAGGTTTTCGGGGACGATGAAGTACGCGAAGGGGCGAGGCCTGGAGTGGGCCAGGGTGCCCTCACACAGGGCCGGCGCGGCCAAGGGCCAGGCCGCGCCCCCTATGTGTGAGGCTGCCCTCTGGCTCCTCTCGACTCCTCCTTCTGGCTTCCGGAGTCTTTTGGTAAAATATAACTTTCTGCTATTACTATGGAATTTTCCTGATCTTCCGAAATATGGCATCTTGACGGTCCTTTTCCAGCAGAATCCTGACTCCGACAGCAAATCCTCCAATGATCATCAAACATGTAAAAACAGAGGAAACAACATAAGTATCATCTCTAAATATGAAATATATCAATGAATAACAGTAAATTATGATACAAAATAGTGATGCAAAATGGACGTATCAACCTTTAAGGTTGTAGATGTGTTGTTGCCACTAGGTAGAAAGCAACAATCTTGTGTTTAAGGACATTTCTTTGTTTATATTACACACTTTGCTTAATGCAGTTATCTGTTGTTCGCAACTTAATACTCAAGGGGTCCTCGGATGATTCCCCGTGAGTGGATTATTAGTCATAGATGTAGTTGGATGGCGGTCTATGTATTTTGTTGTAATGCCTAGAGTAAATCTCATAGTGATCCTCGTGACATATGCACGTTATCTTTATTCTATCAATTACCCAACTGTAATTTGTTTACCCAGCATGTCGTTATTTATCTTATGAAGAGACACCACTAGTGAACTATGGACCCCGGTCCAATTTCCTTTACATTGCTATTACTGTTTACTTTTACTCACACTGTTTACTTTCTCGCATACTACTATTGCTTTCCACTCGATACGCTCAATCCTTTGTTTATAGCAAACCGGTGAGATTGACAGCCTCATCGTAACTTGGGAGCAAAGTTCTTGGTTGCTGCTGGTGCAAAGCAAAGCCCTGGACGAGGCACCTTATAAATTGTCTAGAGCTGTCGTGAAGCTAGCAGGCATCACCTTCTGAAGTTTGGCTTTTTCCTACTGGTTCGATAAACCTCGGTTTCTTACTGAGGGAAAACTTGCTACTGTGCTCATCATACCTTCCTCTTGGGGTTCCCAACTGGGTGGTTATCTGCCCGCATCAAGCAACTTTTTCTGGCGCCATTGCCGGGGAAAAAGAAGATTTCTGCAAGGGGAGTTTCGCACGCACATCCTTTACATTGTTTTAGTTTTGCTTTATTTTATTTTTGCTTGCATCGTTTTATCAAAAATACAAAAAAAATTAGTTTCCTTATAATTGTTATTTTTACTTGTCTGCTTTTAGCTTTGCTAGAATGGGTACTCATGAGAACACCAAGTTGTGTGATTTTACTAGCAGTAATAATAGTGATTTTATCTGCACTTCTATTGCACCACCTGCTCCTGCTGCGAATTTTTATGAGATTAAACCTGCTTTATTGAACCTTGTTATGAAAGAGCAATTTCCTGGTGCTAGTATTGATGATGCTGCAGCTCATCTCAACAATTTTGTTGAGCTATGTGAGATGCAAAAATATAAGGATGTAGAAGGTGGTATTATTAAGCTTAAGTTGTTTCCTTTTTCTTTAAGAGGAAAAGCTAAGGATTGGTTGCTATCTTTGCCTAGAAATAGTATTGATTCATGGGCTAAGTGTAAGGATGCTTTTATTGGAAAATACTATCCTCCTGCTAAGATTCTAGCTTTGCATAGTGATATCATGAAGTTTAGACAGTTTGATAATGAACATGTTGATCAGGCTTGGGAAAGAATGAAATCTATGACAAAGAATTGCCCTACTCATGGACTGACTACTTGGATAATTGTCCAAACTTTTTTATGCAGGACTGAATTTTTCTTCAAGAAATCTATTGGATTCAGCTGCTGGAGGCACTTTTATGTCCCTTACCTTGGGCGCCGCAACAAAGCTTCTCGACAACATGATGGTAAATTATACTGAGTGGCACACCGAGAGAGCTCCACAAGGTAAGAAGGTAAATTCTGTTGAGGAAACCTCTTCCTTGAGTGATAAGATTGATGCTATTATGCTTATGCTTTCTAATGATAGAACTCATGTTGATCCTAATAATGTTCCTTTGGCCTCTTTGGTTGCTCAAGAAGAGCATGTTGATGTAAACTTCATTAAAAATAATAATTTTAACAAAAATGCTTATAGGAACAATTTTGCTAGTAACAATTATAGGCCGTATCCTTCTACCAATGGTAATGGTTATGGTAACTCTTATGGTAATTCCTCCAACAACACTAGGGCCGCGCCCTCTAAGCTTGAAGTCATGCTCAAGGACTTCATAGGTAAGCAAACTGCTTTTAACAAGTCTATTGAGGAAAAGTTAGGCAAAATTGATGTTCTTGCTTCTAAAGTTGATAGCCTTGCTCTTGATGTTGAACTTCTGAAACTAAAAGTGTTGCCTAAAGAGGTGAAGGAAAGCAATACTTTTGCCACTGCTAATGCTATCCAAGTTAAAATTGATGAAAATGTTAGGATGTTAGCAGAATTGCATGCCAGGTGGGAAAGAGAAGATGAGATGGCTAGAAAGATGAAGGTATGTACCATTACTACCTCTAATGAAGTTGTTCCAAATGCTAGCAATCCTCTTACTTTGATTGGTGTAGAGAAAACTCCCACTCCTTGTACTAAAAAGCCCAAAACTGCAAAAACTTTTTCTCAAAAGAGTGCTGAAATTTTTCGGAGTGTAGGAGATGATAGCTCTATTTCTTTCAATGATTTCGATGTTGATGGCTGCAATATATCTGAAGTTATTTTGTTCTTGCAAAAGTTTGCTTTGAGTCCCAATGCTAGTTCTATAAATGTTACTTTTACAAAGCATATTACCAATGCTCTCATGAAAATTAGGGATGAAAAGTTGAAGCAAAAAGCTTGTATTCCAAAGAAGTTAGAAGATGGTTGGGAACCCATCATTGATATGCATGTTAATGGTTTTGATTTCCATGCTTTATGTGATCTAGGTGCTAGTATTTCTATTATGCCTAGAAAAATTTATGATATGCTTGATTTACCACCGCTTGAAAAGTGTTATTATGATGTTCCTATTGCTGATGTTGCTAAGAAGAAACCTTTGGGAAGGATTAATGATGTTCTTGTTATGGTAAACAATAACCTTGTTCCCGTTGTTTTTCTTGTTATGGATGTTGAATGCAATGCTTCATGTCATATTATTTTGGGAAGACCTTTTCTTCGAACTGAGGTGCCATCATTGATATGAAGGAAGGCACCATCAAATATCAATTCCCACTCAAGAAAGGTATGGAACAGTTCCCTAGAAGGAGGAAGAAATTACTTTTTGACTCTATTCTTAGAGAAAATTATGAACTTGATGCTTCATCGCTTGATATTACTTGATTTGCACCTTTCTGCGCCTAGCTCAAAGGCGTTAAAGAAAAGCACTCTTGGGAGATAACCCATTGTTTTACTTTCAGTTCTTTTTCTTTTATTTGAGTCTTGGAAATTATTACTACTATAATAACTGCTCCTTATCCTTTTTATTTCGTTGTTGTGCCAAGAGAAACCTCTAATTTGAGTGAGGTATGATTTGGGGATGTTGCTGTCGTGAAACAGATTTCGGTACTGCACCGTAAAAATTCGTGAAAATTCTCAGAATATCTTTTTGACCTGCGATTTCTTGTGCATATGCCCCAGGTTATATCCAAACTTTCATTAGTTTTACACTTTTTGATTTGAGCAACAAAAAACCCTCAAAAAAAATCGACCTTTGTCAGCTGTTCTGTTTTGACAGATTTCTGCCACTATTTGTGTTTGCCTCTCGATCGTTTTCTTTTTGAGTTCTTTTGATCACGAAACTTTTGGGGAAGTTGTTACAGTAGTATATGCTTTATATGTGGTGGTTTTGAGTTGAAATCTGAACCAAAAAAGGATTGATTCATTATTATGCTTACACTAATGTTGATAAAAAGAATTGTGTTGAGTTTTGTATGAAGGAAGTTTTCAAGTGTAGGGATTGGAGAATGATGAGATGAGTTGAAGAATGGACAAAAGATCAAGCTTGGGGATGCCCATGCACCCCAAGAAATATCCAAGAGGTACAAGCGTCAAAGCTTGGGGATGCCCCCGAGGCACCCCTTCTTCATCGGCAAAAATCAGGTCACCTTTCAACACACTATATTTTTATTGCTTCATGCACTATGCGTTTTTCTTGGAGCGTCTTTAGTTTTTAGTTTTCTTTTGTTTTGTTTGCTGCAATAAATGGTTGGACCCCAACAAATTTCTTTTGGAGGAGATTTACTCGCTTTTCATTTGCCAAGAACACTCCGTTTTTCACTCTTATCGTTCAACGAGTGTTCTCTTTTTCTGCTACTGCATTTAGCTTTCGTTTTTCGCCTTGATTTTTGTTCAGATCTTGTTTTATCTTTGCATCAAGGTGTATTTTGACCTCTGGTCCATGTTGGTTTTCATCAAAAGAGTTGTTTCAAAAAGGTTCGAATGGTGTTGGAAAGGAGAAAAAGTTTCATGCAAAAAAAAGTGGTACAAAAAGGAGCTTGTTTTGACTGCGGCTTAGACTTTTGCATGTCGTGCTTGATATCGTTTTGATAGTATGCTTAGTGGTTTTGCTGTAGCATGACTTGTCTCAAATGACTGAGATTGCTTAATGAGCCTTTGAAAAAATCATGCGTTGTTTTTATTATTTGGAAGCATTAATTTGGTTTTCTCCTTGATGCTTTATTTGGGTTGACTTGGCACATGCTTACAACATCTTTGACTCATACAAAGTCGCCATAAGCCTTCATGATCATTTAGTTTTTGACTTTTGATGCCATTTTATGCTTCTCTTAATGATGTTTTGTCGCTATGCATGATTATGACCGTTATTGCTCTCTTAGTTGGTCGCTCCTAGTCTTTTGCTAGCCCTCATTTTGTACTGAGTATGAGCTCTACTCGTGCATCCAACTCCCAAAAACCAAGTTATTCCAATGTGTCCACCATACATACCTATTAGCAATTTGCTATTCCAAAGTACATTTGACTTGCTTTTATCAATCTTTCAAATTAAACTCTTTTTGGTGTTATGCGAAAATTGGTCAGTAAAGCTCTCACGAACCTGATGGCACACTTTACTTTTCTCGTTCTTAAAAATTTGACATTGTGGCTCTCTTATGTTGAGTTGTTATGCTTGCAAGTTGTAAGTTGGAAATTAGCCAAACCATGTCGTCATGGGGTAAGCTTTCAACATTGCACTTCTTATTTGAGTTGATATTGTGATCTTTTGTTTATGAATAGTCACGATGTGAAATAAGTTGGGACTTGCGGGATCATGGAGTTTTTATATGTGTTAGAGAAACGCATGGGCCGCCAATCTAAGCCATGCATAATTCATGCTGGAAATTTACAGCATTGCCATAGTGGACATTCGACGATGCATCTCAAAATAAAAAGCTATACCAATGGTAAATAAAAGAGATGACGAGGTGTTCATTGTCTGTTTGTCCTGTCATTTTGATGTGGGCTTGTTCCATGTCATCAGGAACGGAGGTACCCCATTGGCGGTTCTCGATGATACACATATACTTACAATGACAAGAGCTTGCTTGGGACTTTAAGTCGAGTAATATGAGGTTTGGGTATTCGTACTTCACTGGACACGAGGTTTTCAACTTATGATTTGTCAAGCATATACTTCATAATTGTACTCGCATTAACTTTAACCATTCAAGATGCCTATGATGGGGGCAATGAGAGCTCAAAGCTAGTAAGTACCATAATTTTTGAAGGTTTATAAAACTCGCAATCACTGCTTCCCTCTGCGAATGGCATTTCTTTTACTTTTATGTTGAGTCACCGCCTTCTACCTTTATGCACCATCTAAGAGAGCATAGTTGTCATTCTGAGTTTAATGTGCATAGTCCCAAAGTTTATCATTGATTGATTCATGATTATGGTTTCACTTGTTCTTAAATTATTTGTATCTAGTCGCCCTCTTAAACTTGAAGGTGTCCTATGCATTTATGTTTTGCTATTCCATGAAGGACAAGCTGAAAACCATTTGCTATATTTTTCCATATGATTTGAACACACGTTTGACTTTCATTGTTTCATTTTTCATGATCTTTTGTTTGTGTTCTTTTTCATGTTATAACATGGTTGCTAAGTTTCTTCTATCAAAATTATGTCTTTCATGCCCATGTTTTAAGTTCTTTTGATCCCAGCACTCAATGCTTACTTAGATGATCAAGATTGTGATGGTGCATGTCACCTCAAAAATTATTCTTTTGTTATCACTTACCTACTCGAGGACGAGTAGGAGTTAAGCTTGAGGATGTTTGATACGTCTCAAACGTATCTATAATTTTTGATGCTCCATGCTTGTTCTTACACTATTTGCTTAGTGTTTTGTTACACTTTGTGGTATTTTTATGCATTTTCCGGAACTAACCTATTAACAAGATACCACAGATACCGTAGGGGTCTCCCTTACGGTTTTCACAGTCAAAAAAAACAAGATGCCACAGTGCCAGTTCCCTATTTTCTGCTATTTTTGTGTTTCAGAAAAGTTACACAGGAAATATTCTCGGAATTGGACGAAACAAAAGCCAAACCTTCTAATATTTACCGAAGCTTCTAGAAGACCGAAGAGGAGACAGAGGGGGGCCACGGGCCAGCCACACCATAGGGCGGCGCGGCCAGCCCCTGGCCCGCGCCCCCTATGGGTGAGGCCGCCCTGGTCCACTCCTGACGCCACCCCTTCGCCTATAAAGACCCCCCGACGGGAAAAACCTAAAGACCTGATCAATTTTCCAGAAACACATCGCGATCCGCCGCCGTCGTCGACCCGAGATCGGGAGGGTCCAGAAGCTCTTCTCGGCACCCTGCCGGAGAAGGGAATCGCCACCAGAGGTCTTCTTCATCGCCATGCTTGCCTCTGACGCGATGAGTGAGTAGTCTACCTTGGACTATGGGTCCATAGCAGTAGCTAGATGGTTGTCTTCTCCACCATGTGCTTCATGTTTAGATCTCGTGAGCTGCCTTACATGATTGAGATCATCTTTATGTAATTCTACATGTTGTGTTTGTTGGGATCCGATGAATATTGGTCTTATGTTAAGTTGATGTTCTGAATTTTATCTTATGTTATCCCTATGTTGTTTATGATCTTGCATGCTCTCCGTTGTTAGTAGCTATATTGGCCAAGTAGATACTAGTGACTCCAAGTGGGGGTATTTATGCTCGATAGTTGGGTTCATGCCTCTATTTAATCTGGGGGAGTGACAGAAACCTCTAAGGTTGTAGATGTGCTGTTGCCACTAGGGAGAAAACAACAATCTTCTGTCCAAGGACATTTGCTTTGTTTACATTACACACTTTGCTTAATGCAATTATCTGTTGTTTGCAACTTAATACTCAAGGGGTCCTCGGATGATTCCCCGCGAGTGGATTATTAGTCATAGATGCAGTTGGATGGCGGTCTATGTATTTTGTTGTAATGCCCAGAGTAAATCTCATAGTGATCCTCGTGACATATGCACGTTATCTTTATTTTATCAATTGCCCAACTGTAATTTGTTTACCCAGCATGTTGTTATTTATCTTATGGAGAGACACCACTAGTGAACTGTGGACCTCCGTCCAATTTCCTTTACATTGCTATTACTGTTTACTTTTACTCGCACTATTTAGTTTCTCGCATACTACTATTGCTTTCCACTCGATACGCTCAATCCTTTGTTTACAGTAAACCGGTGAGATTGACAACCTCATCGTAAGTTAGGAGCAAAGTTCTTGGTTGTGTTGTGTGCAGGTTCCATGTTGCTGCTGGTGCAAAGCAAAGCCCTGGATGAGGCGCCTTATAAATTGTCTGGAGCTGTCGCGAAGCTAGCAGGCATCACCTTCTGAAGTTTGGCTTTTTCCTACTGGTTCGATAAACCTCGGTTTCTTACTGAGGGAAAACTTGCTACTGTGCTCATCATACCTTCCTCTTGGGGTTCCCAACTGGGTGGTTATCTGCCCGCATCACCATCCATGCACAAGTTTCTGTACTGGCATAAAATCCTATATGATGTGCAAAAGGTCAACCTGATGGTTGCAGATGGTTGGTGATGTTTGCTGTTGAGGATGCTTGGCTACTTTTATTGATCTGGCCTCCACCTCCTGGATAGCTCCTTCCTGCTTGCTCTTCACCTCCTGGGTAAGCTCCTGCCTGCTTGCTCTTCACCTCCTGGGTGAGCTCCTGCCTGCTTCTTGTCCTTCTCCTCCTGAGATGGATCTTGAGCTTCAGGTATCCATTACCATGGCCTTGCTGGTGGTGTGTTGGTATGGATGAGAGAACCGTGGTGTTCTCCTGGTGGTTTTGTGAATGGTTGCTACTGTGAGTTGGGCAGGGCTGTGCTTATCCTGCCCTGGTCGTGTGCTCCGGGTGTGGTGGTGCTGCCGTGCTTGCATGCTTGCCAGCAACCAGCTTCCCAGGTTGAGCTGCTTGTGAGCAGCTTGCTGTGGCTAAGTCTGTCTTACTGATCCGCTAGCTTTGGCCACCTCTGATGGTTCAACTGATCTTGGCTAACTTCTGATATTGGTACTAAATGACTATGAATTGATACTACACTTGATCACTACACTCGATGATGAATTGGCAAGATATTCTTGCCAAAGTCTGAGAGTAAACTAACTCTAACTCCTTTCTTTTGTTTTATTTTCTTTATTTACTATTTATTTTGCAGGTTATAGGTTCAAGATCAAGATGGTGAAGACTCTTGTAGTTAGTTTAGATTTTTTAGATTCCTTTTCTGTTTGCTATCATGTAATTATTTTTCTTTATCAAATAATTGTAAAGACATAGTATTTGTTATAACATATCAATAAAATATTATTTCTATTATTATATATTCATCTTTTAATTTTAGTTTTCCAACTCAATTTATATTGAGTTTTGTTTTCATAAATGATTATTTAATCTAAACTCAATAATAACCCAAATTTTAATAAACTACCAAAATCACTTAAACTATATCATCAAGAGATCATCACAAAGCCCATAGCAATCTAATAACAACTAACCCTAAATGTTATCAGATAGAAGCTTTCTCACTCAGGTGTTTGAATTTACGAAAAATTTATTCAGATTTTCAGATGCATGAATGCACAAAGATCCTAAATCTACCCTTCATTTTTCCTAAATGCTGGGATATTAGAACTTGCATGTGGTTAAAAAACCCATACCCGCAATTCCTATGAACTGTGATAATCAAACTGTGATCATCAAAGTAAATAGTTTTAAGGACAATATGAAGTCATCAAGACATGTGAAGAGGAGATTGAAATCTGTCAGGAAAATGAGAAACTCCAGAGTTATTGCGTTGGATTATATCCAGACGTCTAAAAATCTGGCAGACCCCTTCATAAAGGGTCTACCACGTAATGTGATAGATAATGCATCGAGGGAGATGGGTTTGAGACCCACACTTTGAGTTGCCCACGGTGGTAACCCACTCTATGTGATCGGAGATCCCATGAATTAGATTTGGGAGACAAGCTATTGGTCAGCTGGGAGGAGAGTATCCTTACATTATACTACCACTCCATATAGATGCAATACTCTCCTATTCTGCATGGCAGGTTGATATTTATCTTAATGTGTTCTAAGTGGCTTGTTTATAGCAAAGATGTTGCCCTGCAGAACATCTTTTGAAGAACACACCTATATGAGTCTGATTGTCAAACGTCGCAGTCTATGGGAGTTGGGTGCTCTCTAATAAACTCATGAAATGCCATGGAGTATGACGCATAAGCTCTAAATCGCGGGAAAGCCTTGCGGCAGTCTAGCATCGGTCTAGGCTTTGTGTGAAACTAGTGCGCACCAAACTTGTAGTTCAAGGCATAGTCCACTATTCAAGTTGCAATCTAGTGTAGCATGGAGTTCTAAGTGGAAGTTCAACTTAACAGTCTCCACCTCGCACCGGTATATAAACAATGTTCTAGAACTATTTGATGTAATGTGATGAGATGAGCCAATGAGACTTTGTGGGGGATTGTTGGAATTTGGTTGTGGGCTTTAGCCCATGGCACAATAAAAATTCTGAAATTCTCTTGGCCCATTCATGCCTAGCAAGGGATTGCACCAAAGTTTAGTCCCACCTTGCTAGTTTGGAGGGAGTTCCACCAACATATATAGTGGAGTGTTCCACTACCTTCTAAAGTGAGAGAAGAGGAGTGGCTTACACGCGCGCTCCTCCTCCTCCGCCGCCCGCCTCGCCTCGCCACGCCTCGCCTCGCCTCGTCACGACACGCGCGTGCGCTGCGGTTTGCGGAATTGTGCCTCGGTGCCGAGCTTACTTATCTTACCCGACCAGCGCTATATAAATAGGCTTAGGTGCAAACCCTAATCGCGCCGTATCACATCCCGTCTCTCGCCTCCAGAACTTTGCGCCGCCGCTACACCTTCTCCATCCCCTCTTCTGGCGTGCACCAGACGACGGGACAGTAGGCCTCCGGAACCCGGCCTCTTGTGAACCTGTATGGGTGAGGGGCGATCAGGTTTTTGGGGAGCGCTTCTGCGCGACTACTGACGGCATCACGTCGACCGATGACTCCTTCCCCGACGAGGACTTCTTCCCGGCCATCAGCAGCCTCTACATCGACGACATGGCTGACGCTAACGCCAACGCCAACGCCAACGTGAACCTCAACGCCAATGCGAACGCGAATCCTCCTGCATCACCTTATGCAATCTGTTCCTATCTATTTTAGTTTCTGTTACAATTTCTTGTACTAGCGTTTGGAATAGATGTGATCTATTTATCTATGTTAGATGTGATATGTTCATCTATTCTTCTAGTATGCATGATTAGGTTAATTCCTGCAATTATCATCATGCTTTATTATTGATTATTTTGGATTAAATCTTGTGGTAAATTGCTTATATTTTCAACACAATATATGATTTTTAGGAAAATTTCATACCATGCATGGTTTCCATCGAAGCAAATAAAACTTCACACAAGGTCGTGCAATCAATTCCTTTTTCTTTCACTATTGCATTAGCCTAAGCTTCATAATACAGTGCACCAAAATATAAGAATCTCTATTTTTATGATTAACGTGGGGCTTTCTATTCCTCAAAATAAATTTTGGACCATGAATCTCACATGTTTTCTGAAGGATTTGTTTTTTTCAAAATGGAGGATGGCCCTGGCCTCTCCGCAAAAGAGATGCACATGGGACGCGGGTTTTGGCTCTAGGGTGCATATGCACCCTTTATTTCAAATGCAGTTTAAACATATTTTGAATTGAAAAAATAAAAAAATATGTTGCATGAACTTCTTCACAACCTATATGTGAATCAAGTTGTTTTATGGAAAACCGACTTTTCGTGTGGGCTAGGTAAAAAATAAAATTCGGTGCTAAAATAAAAGTGTATATGTGACATGTTTTTGTCTTTTTGACACAAAGCACTAAAAATATTGGTTTATCAAGAAACTTTGTCGTGCTCACATAGAATGTCAAGATGTACGCGCAAAAAATTTGTTTGGAATATTTTCATATTTGAAAAAATTATTTTTTAAATAAAGGGAGCATATGCACCCTAGATCAAATGTGCATTTCCGAGCGTCATTTATTTAGATTTTATTTAACATAGACTTATCAAAAGCATACACCACAAAACTCGAAGCCACCACTCAACACATATATATCTGACAATGGGTGACGAAACATGTCGTCAAAACCTTGTGCCCAAAAAACATACTCCCCGACTTCGTAATTCTTGTCATGGTTGTAGTATACATATAAACTAAAACCAAGATAAAAGTTATTGAAAAGAGGGTGTAGTAAGTTTCCAATCACAAAATGGAAATTAGTGAGTTGCAATTAGCAGCTTCGCTTGACCAATTGCCGCTGAAAAATAAAGAAGTAAGCCCGTAAAAAAATGTGAAATGGAGCGGAAATGATTTCGCTTTCCTGCTAAGTCGACAGCTAGACGCAATTGCTTTCAATCAAAAGATGAAAGGCACATGTCTCCAGATATCTGGGATTGCGTTAATAACTTTGAAGCCCCCGGAGAGACCGATGTGATTGAGTTCCACTTGACAGGTGAGTTGTAATGATCAAATTAAGAAGGATTATTGACTTGAAGTACACAACTGCTATATCATCTGATCGATATACTCTGTGACACTTACCCCAAACATAAACTGTTGATTAAAGCAAAACAAGATGGAATTACTTCAACGCCAAATTCATTTAAGATAAGTTACAATACATGGTGGCTTTTTCACACCAATGAAATATGGTAGATGTAGTAGAAACGAAGACATGATGTAGAACTGCAACTGAAAATTACTTTAATCTGGACATGAGCAAATGTTAATCTACCACTTGTACATTTCATACCGACTCGATCTTGCGTAAAACCAAACAGTGAAACAGTGTTATCTTCTTGGGACCCGGAGAATCCCTGTCCTGTGACAGATTTTGAATACACAGGCTACTCTTTGCCACCTCACCACCTTGAGCCCGTGGCATCGTTCCGTGTGGTATCTGGCGGCGAGATGCGGGTAGCACTGCTCTAGTCTTGTGCCCTCCGACCGAAGAGCGGGAGCAGAGGAATCTCATCTCTCCCTCGCCGGGATTGATGTGGGCTGAGCCTGCATACTTATTCTTTTCAAAGTTTAACTTTACAAGGGATTTATCTTTGACATAGGACAAATTTATATGCTTTAGAATGCAGAGGACAAACTTTAACTTTTACAAGGAATTTATCTTTGATCAAAATTATTATTCATAAGCTAAACTTTGATCAAGTAGCATTCATAAGTTTGATCAAAATTATTATTTTCTTTTACAAGGGATCAGTATTTTTTATAGATACATCGTAAAATGTTTATGAATGCATTGTTTAACTTGGTTTTCTATTTTGTTGATGTTTGTGTCGTGGGAAATTTGTTTGTGTGACGTTTGACCATACCCAACAAAACCACTAGTTTTTCTCTCTACATCGAAATCTGTAAAATAATACCTGCCTTTCACAATGGCTTCTCAGAAAAAATGCTGCCTTGAATTAGCATGATAGTTTGGTAAAAGGCTCGCATGTATGAGCTGCATCACACCCTTTTTACTCACTTTGTTCCAAAATAATTGAATTTCTAGAATCTCCTAATTTAAAATTCTCTAAGTTTGACTGAAGATATAGAAAAATTTGTCAATATCTATAACTTCAAGTCTATATATGACAAAAATATAATTACGATGCATCCAATAGAACTAAATTAGTGTTGTAGATGTTAATGTATTTTTCTATAAACTTAGTCAAACTTAAATGATTTGACTTAGCACAAACCTATAACTTCAATTATTTTGGAACATAGTAGTATCTTTTTTGGAAAGGAAGAACAACAGGATGTTAGGGTAGACGTGGGGGATTTCAGGATTTGAAAGAATTTCAGTTTTCCAAAACAAGCAAGATTTGTGATTTTGTTGCACCATGCATGGTTAATTGTTAAAAGGCCCACGAGTATGGTGGCTCTTTGTCCCCCTTGTGTGGCTCCAACATAATGCTATTCCTAATATTTTTTACAAATATAACCGTCTACCCAACGTGATTGTAAAAAAAAAACTCTCTCAAAATTTTATTGTCCAATCTAGCCTGGCAGAAGATGGAAAAGCGATATGTGTCACCTTCCACCAACCCAGATGGCGGAAAGTACTTCCCGCCAACCTAGAAGGTGGGAAGTCTACTACATTGACACGTGGCACAATCACAATCATAGCCGGCTCGAAGACAAGGGACTTCCCACCAAATGGGGCGGAAGGTTACTTCCCGCCACATGGGATGGCGGGAAGATACATGTCACTTTCTCCATCTTCCGTCAAGCCAGTTTCAACAATAACTTATAGAGAGGGCTATTTTTAATAATTACTTTGGCAAAGGGTCACATTTGTAAAAAAATCGCTATTCCTGGCAGCTTTTTTTTTTTTTGAGAACCCGCAACGGACGTGCGCGTCTTTATATTAAGCTTGCAGAGAACGCCAAGGAATGGCTACAACACCACACTAGCCTTTCGGCTCACAACACACTCCTACAACACTGACGACAAGCACGCCCGACCCAACCTCAAGCCAAGAATGGTGAGAAGGCGGGCACAGAGCCACTAAACCGCGTCACAACCAACACCACAGACACAAGCACGACTGAAGCTCCGAGGTCGCTAGGGCCGACGTACCACTGCTCATGCGCCTAGAGGGCAGCGCGAAGCGAGCGAATGGCAGGGCCTAGCCAAACTTGGAAGGAGTCGACTGTAGAGTGTAGACAATGGCGTACATTGCGCCCTAGGGCTCACCCTTGAGCAGTAGCTGGCACCATAGCCCAGCCTCGCCGACGGCGAGGCCACCATCTCCGAAAGCCACAAAGCCCTCGCGGCCAACACAGCGCCTCCAAGAAGGGTACGACGCCGAAGCGCCGCCGCTGGCCGGTCCGGCAAGGCGGACCTAGGGTTTCCCCTGGCACAAAGGGGAGGAGCTGCTCGACCCAAAAACACGCCTCCAAGGAGGGAGTGGCACCCGCAGGTGTCACCGTGGTCCGCATCGACACCGTCGAGCAGGGTTTTCACCCGGGCGAGGCCGCACCCCGGCGAAACGGAGACGAGCAGCAAGTGGCCAGCGACCACCCAGCAGGCATCTTGCCGACAAGGAGGAGCCTGTCGACCACCACCGCGGTAGAAACCAGCACGCCATGGAGGGACCGAGATGGTCACGCCATGGGCAGGGCAGGTACCCGCGGTTCCGGAGCAAGAGCTCCGTCCACCAAGACCCTGCAGAGGACGGCAGCTGAGAAGCACCGGGCGCCGCCGACGGCAGAGGCAGGCCACCCGCAGGCCGGCGCGCCGCCGGGAAGAGCGGCCCTCGGACCCAGATCGGGCCCGAATCGAGCCCATCTGGCCCGCGCCGCCGCTGAGCGTCCGCCAGAGCCGCTCCCAGGCGTAGCCGCCACCCGCACCGCCGATGCACCGTCGTCGCCACAGGGCCGCCTCCGGTCGCCGGTGCGCTGGTCCGCCTCCAGGACCACCGCCGGAGAGCCGAGGGGCGCTAGATCCCGCCGCCCCCTTCACCGGTGTCGCCGGGCTTTGCCGGTGGCGTCCTCAGGGGGCGACGAGAAATGGGGAAGCGAGAAAGGGGGCCGGCGGCGGGCGGGATTAGGGTTTCGCCCACCACGCCGCCCGGAGGAGGCGACGCAGGGGCGCGGGGGGGGGGGCTACAAAATGCTCACTATTCCTGGCAGCTTGGTAGTTACTTTGTGGTCCCCGACGACAAATTTCGGCAACGGCGCGGGAGGCACCGTTCAAAATCCTTCAACTACTCACCACCGAGAAACTGCCACATTTCCAGCAAGTTGAAGAGAGGAGGTAGCTCGTGGTCGCTGGCGCGAGGAGAGGCACCAAAGATGGAAGAGGTAGGGGCTAGGACCCAAGAGAGAAGCCAGAGGTCTTGCAAAGCAGCTGCCATGCATTGAGCAGCTACGACAAGCTAAGCAAGATGACGTGTAGAGGTAATCTTGCCGGTGGATTCGGCAGCGCCGGCGTGACATTGCCTGACCAAAGGAGTAACATCGAAAATCCCTAAGAGGCTAAGATTGAATGGGCAAAGGATTCTACCTAGAAACTATTGTTAGCGGGAGGAGTTGGAGGTACACTTTTATTATCTTTGCTAATTAGTAATTGTTGCGTTTCTAAAAATCAAATAAAGGCAACTAAAATTTCTCTTTCTCCCCTGATTTGTGGACTACCATTGATCCCGCGAGCATATACAAAATTTCTATATGCGTTCATCACTACACAGGTAAACTAGATTATGGCTTGGAGAGAAATATGGGGGCAGGTTGTAAAATTGCTTGTGAATTACAGTGAGATTATGTCTTCTTCACAACTAGTTGATATTTTATACTAGATTTTCTTGTGCTCCATATATAAGTCAAATTAGTGTGGAGGAAAAGTCAACGCATGTCGGAACACTTTGAGCACTTGATGCATATAAAATGCATCCATGAACTTTGTAGTTTATTAGATCATATTATTTCTTATTTAATAGTTTTATAAGGTCTTGGACTTGTTTGTCATTGATTACGGGGGTTTTCTAAACAAATCCCTTTTCACTGGTTTTAACACTACGAAGCAGATTTCCTTGTTCTTGCATGTTTTTGAGTTGCAGGGACATTTCGGACGTCAAACGGACCCAAAATTATTGCTACGTCATTTTTTTCAGAAAATAGAAGACCGTGAGAAGAAGAAGTTAACGGAAACACAATGAGGGAGGAAAGAAAGGGGACCACGTGGGCCACCTCCTAGCCATGCGGTGGGACCCATCTACCCCCTCGTGCATTGTTTCGATGTAATCTTGGACTCTATGGAATCGTCTTGACCTAAAACTGACCTAATATCCCCTCTCTTTGGTGATTTTCATGATGGGGCGGCAGAGAAACACGAAACACACCATACGGATTTGAAGACTGCGATGATAGGAGGGGAGACACTGCCGCACACTAGTACAAATTCACTACTTAGAGACGGTGTCTTGATGCGGTTTGTCCCAAGTTCGAGAAAAGCCGTCTGTACCCCAATACCTCAGACGGCCGTGAATTTTAAACCGACTATAAGAACATTGCAGACGGCTAGCAGAAAAAACTGTCTCTAAAACATTTGGATTTAGAGTCAGATGGTTTTGCCAACCGGCTCCCTGTTTTCCTCACAAGCGGTTTTTAGTAACGACCGCCTCTAAAAGTAGACCCACAAACGTTTGCTAGTGATAACCGCCTCCAAGAGCCACAGTGCCGATATGGTGTAGATTAGGAACCGCCGCTCTTAGGCAAATTTGAAAATAGCAAACCGCCGCGCTGCTCAAGTTACGGTAACCAGAGTGTGCAGTTCTTCCTCTGGATTCTCTCGGGATTTATCTCTGGATTTCTCTAATCGCTGGTACATTCTTCCTCTTTGTGTGCTTTTGCATTTTTTCCATTAAGTTTTGTCCGCAGATTGATCTGAGATTTTTTCTTCTGAATTTTTCCTCATTTTGTCTAGGTTTTTTCTCTCTCTAGATTTGTTCTTATTTTTCTCTCAATCATCTCAATCAAAGTTTTTCTTGTACTTCAGTGATGGAGACCCGCGTTGCCTGCAACTAGCAGATCCGGGTGAACTGTCTTTGGTCATCGAGGACGGCAGATTCATTCCAAATCGTCATCACCCACCACGGCTTCGCGGACGGCGTGGTGAGTACTATGATCATATGTGTGTCAGTAGCATTTTTATTACTAAATGAAAATCATTTGTGTCATTGACAGCCTATTTACATGTATAACATGTATTTGGGTCAGTTGCATTTTTATTACTAGCTAGGTGCAAATTATTTCAATGGTCAGAGGCTCTGATGTTTATCGTTTGGATTAAACTAGAAGAATACCTCACACGTTGCAGCTGGAATCTCTTTAAAAACTTTGCTATGCATAAGACACATGAAATTTGAATATTTTTATTAACATTAGAAGATACAATTGGTCACAATATTTAAGGGATAAATTTAATTAAAGTAAAATTGGTGTGTATTTGCCAATGGCCGACTCAAATGCAAAGGCCTCAAATGAAACCAAAACGTGTTGTCCTGCCAACGACTAAACAAGTTCTTTTAACTATATATAAATGGGAATGGATTTTTGTAACCCAAGCTATATGTAGCTTGGTTTTTTGAAAAAAATGTAAATGATATTTTAAAGTTTTAAAAAGTTTCTAGATGTAACAAAGGGTATAATCTACTAACGTGCAAAATTTGAACTCGTGGTTTCTAATATCCTCGGCTGTACAAAAATGACAAACTCTGACAGATTGTGAGATTTTGAAAATCTGCACTGTTCACTGTTAGAGATGTTAGAATTTGTTATTTTTGCGCAACTCAAAATATAAGGTATTTTGACTTAAAAATTTGCACGATTGTAGATGACAACATCGTCTACATATAGATTTAATTTTAGATTTTCTGAAACTTAAAATGGTATTTTTTATATTTTTTTAAAAACAAGCTACATATAGCTCGAGCTACATTTGTGTTTTTTGCTATATAAATCCCTTGCTTTATTAAACACGATAGTGGTTACATTCATGCTGGGTCACTTCAGCCCAAAATCCAGGTCTTATATCAAAGTGAAAGGCACATGTCATTCAGGTATTATATCCATTGCTTTATAGTTTTTTTTTACAATAATCCATTTGTTTGTCATTCTGCCACACCCCCAAAGGGATGCAGTTAAATCACCTTCAGCGGGGCGCAAATCCCTCTATAAGGCTTTTATATCAATTTTACAATTTCCACTCGATAATTACTCGCGCGGGGCTACGAAAAAGTTGGAGCTGCTGTTTTTTTTCTATGTAAGGAACTTGGAGCTTCCATTTTTTCCATTTTCATGAAATATGATAAACTACATAGCTATAAATGTAAATGATTTATATGTCAATGATTGTACAAATTATGATTCAGAAAACTTAATGATCTAACACATATTTTGAATTGTTTTTCTTGGAGTTAGGATTTTTTTTGAGTCGGAACTCGAGGACCTCACAATACTATTGGTCTGCTAAAATTATCGTCCTTGAGAGGAGTCAAAGTAAATATATCTATTTGTAATAAACATTTGTATTTGATTATATCCATTATTTTGTTGACTCATAGTAATAACTAACATCATTTGCTTAATTTAAACCATATTATGTAACAAAAGTTACATTATTTTTAATATATTACATCTTGAAAAGATATTTAAACCAAATACTCAAAAGTATAGTAAAATAATAAAAGACAAAAAAACATGTGCTTGCGGATTAATTTGTTTCACTTGTATAAATGGTGTGTATATATCTGTGCATGCTCACATAGCTTTGTAGAGAACCCTAAATTATATGTTAAACAAACTCTTGATAAAGATTCTAAATTACAATTATGTATACTCAACAGAAGAATATAGAGTATATGCGGTGTGTAAGAGGATTTTGTCCTAGCATCATTGCAATCCCGCCGTCTTAATATTTGGAGTCAATGGCATCTTATATTTGACGGCAGGCTCGGTAATTTGTTGATGATGTCTAATAGCATCCCTAGGCACCCCTGTGTCACCCTTCTCTGACGACACGGGGAACCCTAGCCGCCGCCACTAGGAACCGGAGGGGGCACCGGTGAAGCTTGCACGCGCCCTAGGGAGGGTGGCGGCAGGGCAGTTTTTTCTTTCTCGGCTTCAGGTGGAGCTTGACCGTGGCGGTGGGTCGAGCAGGTGGCGGCTGGGCGAGCAGCTAGCAGCGAGTGCGGCAGTGTGGCAATGTGGTTGTGGGCGTGCTGCTAGAGGCAGGCGGCCGTGGGCGGGCAGCTGGAGGCAGGCGGCCACTAGAGGTTGGCCTGGGCGGGCCAGATTCTGGGCCTAGGAGGGCCGAGGAGCGGATGGCGATGTGCTGCATGGCGCGGCGTATGATCGAAGCTTGGAGCCGGCTCTGGAGCAGCGAGGAGGTGGAGGGCGCGTGTAACATTCCAGGATGTGAGACTAGAAATAAATAGGAATCGAAGTGTGCATTGCATTCATGCATAGAAAATCTGGAAAATTTTCGCGCTTTTAAATAAAACTTGTCAAAGTGATTGAAGTTTCTCTTAAGTTGATCGAATTGAAGTAGCTCATCAAATGAAGTGCGATAAACTTCAACATGACCTTTGTTAACAACCTTGATTTGGGTAGAGATAATTACAACAATTAAAAGAGATGGATGTGAGGTAGGATTAATATGTTAACACATCACTATAGGCTCAAATATCTATTCCTGCCATGAACACCATTGTATTTCTTAAACTTAAATCACTCGACCTTGTCTAATCCAAAGTTAGTTAATACAATCCTTATTCTCAAGCCTTGATCTATATGCAAATTCTACTTAGGCAAAGAAATTGGATATAGGAGGAGATAAAACAAGCCTGGACCCTATATTCCTATTTAGGTAGAGCCTATATCACACCAACCATATTTTTAGGAGTGATCCTTGTCTTCTACATAAGATTTATGCAATTTTATCAAACTCTATATCTTTTCAGTTGTCTAATTGGAACCCTGTCTTTAAACTCGTATCTTACTTGTGCGTCATTTTTTAGGAACATAAGGAAACTCTACAATCATGTCATTCCTTCCACCCAAGAATTTTTTCCAAGCAACAATTCTTATAATAGGAACCAAAGCCATTATACCAGTTATTTTTATGTATTAACCTCCGATAAATAAATCTTCTTGGTAAAAGACAGGTATAACCTGACATAGATCCATGGGACATTTCCATGTTATTAGCAAAATGGGGCAATCATAAAAGGTTGTATTCTAACCAATCCTCATTAGAGAAATAAATACTATTTGAAACCCATTTACTTTCTTTCTTAAAAAATGAGAATACAAAGCAATCACTATTAAGCCATGTAAGTCCATAAGAAAATATTATGAACACTCTAGTAATAATATCTGAACCCATCACTATTAAGATCCCTCACCAAAACTCCTAATAGTGTTTAAAATACTTCTAGTACAAATGTGCATACCAGTACTTCAAATAAAAGATACAGGTATAGTTAGTTCCCTAGGTTCAATTATAAATCATCATAACTTTAAACCTGCAAAACAGAGTGAATTCAAATTAGGAATTCAAACCAGCACAAAGAAGAAGAAGAAAAGAGGAAAAGAAATAAAGATAGAAAAAAGTTTTTCAAAAAGGTTGATTGATGTTGGAAAAGAGTAAACCGTTTTGTGCTTATAGTGATGCAAAAAGGGAGCTTGTTTAGACTGTTGCTTAGACTTTATCATGTCATGCTTGATATTATTTTGATTATATGCTTAGTTGTTATTGTTGTAGCATAACTTGTCTCAAATGACCGAGAGTGCTTAATGTGCCTTTAAAAGAATCATGCGTTGTTTTTATCTTATAGAAGCATAATATTGTGGTATTCTCCTTTGATGCTTTATTTGGATTGACTTGGCGCATGCTTACACCATGTTTGACTTTAAACAGTCGCCTCAAGCCTCTATGATCAGTTGGTTTTTGACTTGTGATACCACTTTATGCTTTGGTTAATAATGTTTTGTCGCTATGCATGATTATGGCCGTTATTGCTCTCTTAGTTGGTCGCTCCCAGTCTTTTGCTAGCCTTCACCTGTACTGAGAGGGAATACTTCTCGTGCATCCAACTCCCAAAAACCAAAGTTTTCCAATGTGTCCACCATATCTACCTATTAGCAATTTGCTATTCCAAGTATATTCGTCTTACTTTTATCTATCTTCCAAATTAATTTTTTTGTTATGTGAAAATTATTTAGTAAAGCTCTCACAAACTTGACGGCACATTTACTTTCTTGCACTTAATGAACTTGACCATTGCGGATCTCTTATGTTGATTATATGCTTGCAAGTTGTAAGTTGGGAGTTAGCTCAGCCATGCTGTCATGGGGCACGCTTTCAACATTGCACTTATACTTATTTAGTTGATATCATGATCTTTTGTTTATGGATGCTTATCTATGTCAAAGGAGTTGGAAAGTTGTGAGGTTCATGGAGTTTGTATATGTATTAGAGAAATGCTTGGGTCGCTAATCTAAACCATTCATCATTCATGGTGGAAATTTACATCATAACCATAGTGGACATTCGACGACGCATCTCAAAATAAAAAGCTATACCCAATGGTAAATAAAAGAGATGCCGAGGTGTTCATTGTCTATTTGTCTTGTCATTTTGATGTGGGACAGTTTCCATATTATCGGGCAGGAGGTACCCCATTGGCATTCTCAATGATACATATATGCTTACAATAACAAGAACGTACTTGGGACCTAAGTAGACTAGCATGGTTTAAGTACTCGTATTCAAGGGACATGAGATTTTCAACTTATGACTTGTCAAGCATATATCTTATATTTGCACTCACATTAACCTTAACCACTCAAGATGCCAATGACATGGGCAATGAGAGATAAAAGCTAATAAGTACCATAATTTTTGGAAGGTTTATAAAACTTGCAATCACTACATCCCTCTACGAAGGGCCTTTCTTTTACTTTTATGTTGAGTCTTCATCTTCTACCTTTATGCACCGATTAGGAGAGCATAGTTGTCATTCTGGGTATAGTGTGCATGGTCCCAAAATTTATTATTGTTTGATTCATGATTATGGTATTGCTTGTTCTCAAATTATTTGTATCTAGTCACCCTCTTGAACTTTGAAGGTGTCCTATGCATTTATGTTTTGCTACTCCATGAGGGACAAGCTGAATACCACTTTGCTATGTTTTCTATATGCTTCAAACAAACATACACCTTTCAATGTATTATTACTCATGATCTTTTGTTTGTGTTTCTTTTCATGTTGTAACATGGTTGCTAAGTTCTATGGTTAGAATTATATCTCTTATGCCCATGTTTAGAGTACTTTGATCTCAGCATGCAATGCTTTACCTTAAGTTGATCAAGATTGTGTTGGTGCAAGTCACCTTAAAAATTACTGTTTTGTTATCACTTACCTACTCGAGGACGAGCTTGGGGATGCTTGATACGTCTCAAACGTATCTATAATTTTTCATGCTCCATGCTTGTTTTACACCAATTGCTTTGTGTTTTGTTTACACTTCGTGGCATTTTTATGCATTTTCCGGAACTAACCTATTAACGAGATGCCACAGTGCCAGTTCCTTGTTTTCTGTTGTTTTGTGTTTCAGAAAAGTTACACAGGAAATATTCTCAGAATTGGACGAAATGAAAGCCGAAGTTCCTATTTACCTGACATGAAGACAGAGTCCAGAGGAGAGACGGAGACGGACCAAGGGGCAGCCGCACCATAGGGTGGCGCGGGCCACCCACTGGTTGTGCCACCAGGTGGTGTGACCACCTGGTCCACCTCCTGACATCGCCCTTCCGCCTATAAATTCTCTTCGACGGGAAAACCCTAAGGGGACGAACACTTTTCCCCGAAACATAATGCAAGCCGCCGCCGTCATCGTCCCAAGATCGGGAGGGTCCAGAAACTCTTCCCGGCACCCTGCTGGAGAGGGGAATCATCACCGGAGGCCTTTTTCATCACCATGCCAGCCTCCGGAGTGATGCGTGAGTAGTCTACCCTGGACTACGGGTCCATAGCAGTAGCTAGATGGTTGTCTTCTCCTCCATGTGCTTCATGTTTAGATCTTGTGAGCTGCCTATCATGATCAAGATCATCGTTATGTAATTCTACATGTTGTGTTTATTGGGATCCGATGAATATTGAGTACAATGTCAAGTTGATTGTTGATTTACCATGTCTATGTTATTTATGATCTTGCATGCTCTCCATTGCTAGTAGATATCTTGGCCGAGTAGATGCTAGTGACTCTAAGAGGGAGTATTTATGCTCGATAGTGGGCTCATGCCTCTAGTAATCTGGGAGAGTGACAATAACTCCTAAGGTTGTAGATGTGTTGTTGCTACTAGGGAGAAAACAACAATCTCTTGTTCAAGGACATTTGTATTGTTATAGAACACACTTTGCTTAAGGCGATAATCTGTTGCTTGCAACTTAATACCCAACGGTTGTTCGGATGATATCCTGTGGGTGGATTATTAGTCATAGATGCAGTTGGATTACGGTCTATGTATTATGTTGTAATGCCCAAGTGAATCTCATAGTGGTCTTCATGACATGTACATGCATTATTTTGCATTCTTTATTCTGTCAATTTCCCAACTATAATTTGTTTACCCAGCATGTTATTTATCTTTATGGAGAGACACCTCTAGTGAACTCTAGACCCCGGTCCATTCTTTTACATATATTACTTTCTACTGCAAGCACCGTTTACTTTCCGCAATTATTTATTTACTTATTGCAAACAAATATCATTTTCCACATGATACGTTTAATCCTTTCTTATCAGCAAACCGGTGAGATTGACAACCTCACTGCAAGTTGGGGCAAAGTATCTTGGTTGTGTTGTGTACAAGTTCCACGTTGCTATGGCGCAGACACCGCGCCATCAAAGGCTTCTTCTGGCGCCGTTGCCAAAGTCAGCTAGCAACAACCTTTGGAAGTGGTTTCTTTCTCCTACTGGTCGATTAAACCTTGGTATCATAACTGAGGGAAAACTTACTACTGTGCTCATCATACCTTCCTCTTGGGGTTTCCCAACTGGTCCTGTGAGACATCACCCAGTAACCAGCCGGCCCAGCAAGGTTACCGCGGGGGAACTGAAGAAGACGAAGTCTTCTTCTTGCTCTCGCCGCGGGTCGACAGCATGATGGCGAGGGCCACGTCGCCGGCCGTCTCTACTGACCGTCCACGAAGCCGTTGACCACCACCCTGCCATCCTCATCCGTCTGTGTCGATTATCAAGTGGAGCGATGAGATTCCCGCCCCTAACCCTAACCGCATCCACCATCGCATCTGAGCTGTCGCCGTGATGGAGTGACGACCCGGACCTTGTTGTGGCCTATATAAATCCACCAAGAGGTCGCCCCGAACCCTAGTTAGCTCCACTGCCCTCTCTCAACTCTTTAATCATCTCTGTTCCTTGCAATCAACCAGAGGAGTTCCCCGGAGTTCATCACCGCGCCATCAATAGGAACCACCCCGGAGCCCGTGGTTTAGTCTGGGAGAAGCGCATCGTCTCCTAGATCATCTCTGTAGAAGGAATCGAGCCGAGGGGTCAGGAATTGAACAAAATCGCTCATTCCCCCTGGAACCTCAGATCGTGGCCGCCGTTGTCGATTACCTCGCCGGCAGTGAGGTCCAACTCCCAGTCAACTAGTTGACTAGTCAATCCTGTGTGGCAGCTGACCTGGTTGTTGACCCCACACATCAGTGTCTCAGGCTAGGGTACCTCCGGGTATAAAAAGTCCCCCTGTAAATTAGAAATTCCAGAAAAATAGCTTAAACTTAGAAAAATCATATCTACTTCATTTTAAATCAGAAAAATGCAAATAAGGCATCAAACTGATCACAAAAAGAATATCTATCTATTTGTACTATAATCTTACATACTTGTGTGAAATAAATCTGATCAAAATTATAAAATATGTTTAAGTACTATAATTCAAATATGAATTTGAAACAAATTTAGGAATCAAATGACTTTTCTAAATGGAAAATAATGTTTGTCAACTCCAATTACTTTATTGAAACAACATTTCATTATTAATGTTTAATAATTTAAAACTTTACTATTAGTATTTGAAAACCCTAAAACTATTTTCCTAAATAATTTTAAAAGTGCTAAATTTAGGAAAAATGTTAAATAAGCATTAAATTGTGTTTAGACTTTACTATCAACTACAAACCACTAATTGAAAATTAGTTAATTAAGATTCATATTTAATTATGAGAAATGTCTAAATCAAATTGGTAACCATTTAAAATTATGATTCAAACCCTAGCAACTATTAATAAAGAAAATTGTGTTTTCTTAATTACCCCAATGTTCTAAAAAGATATATGACCACTAAAATGCTTTCTAGTACTAAATATCTATTAAGAAATATGTTCTTCAAAAGTTATTCTTTTAAAGAACATCAGATAAGCACCACAATCACTCTTATGCCATCAAGTAAATAAGTCCTCATATGTGTTAAGATTGTTGTCAACCATAGAAAGGAACTATGTTTTGTTATGTTGATATGAATTAATTCAACCTTGCATGTTCGTGATCAACTAATTGTTTGCTAGTCATAAGATGCACCTAAAAACTGTTACTTTCATGTCTTCACCACTAATCATCATTATCTTATAGCAAGGAATGGTTTTAAACCACTAAGGCAATAGTTTATGTTTAAGCTTTATTATTTTACTTGTAAAGTATAATAAGTTAACTTTAAACACTTAACAACCTTGTGTGTGCAATTGAATATAAAAGTGCAACACATCACAAAGAAGTCACCACAACTCAATGATACCAAATCATCGGGGTTAGGTTACGCTTAGAACGTTGCATAGCATCTATTATGCATATCATGTTGCCAATCTTCTAACATCATACTTACTGGATGATGATATTATTTCAGAATTGGGATTTCTTTCGTATCGAAGACCTTGACTTGCATAATCTTGTAGTCAAAAAGGCAAGTTCACTCTTACTCATACCTCTTGAGTATTTTTATCAAATTACTTGCAAAGCTATATATATCGGATCACTACTGCATCTAAAAGTAAAAGGTTATGTTTTCATAACTAATATGAAGTAGTGGTTTCAACCGGAATGGTTGTTGCCCTAGGATGGTGGGCAGTGGGACCATGGTATGATATATGTGGATGGTGGAGGTCCCACTGCAACTGGAAAGTTTACCTAGGATTAATAACCAATGTCGCTAGTGATTCTAGCACCGTGAATTACGGTCAACCATAAGATCTATTATGGAACAGAGAAGTCAGCTGTACCGACTTCCTTTCGTATATCAACGGATGTACTGGCCCGTGCTATTCATTTGGGAGGTGAATGCAGTAAGTTGTTCATTCGATAGGTGAATGCAGCGGGTGGGAGCCCTTACGTCCCACGAGAACATGGTGTCTATAATGGATTGTAAGAAACTGGTCTGCAACTGTTCATAGGAAAGTCAGCTGGGAGGAACTCGAAGTTAGTCACGGAAAGTTAACTTTGAGCATCATAGTTGTTCAAGGAAAGTCAGCTATGGTGCAGTGGATTACAAAAGGGTGGATATGCGGGGTCGCGGAGAAGGACAATGATTGGCTTGGATCATCGACTGGTCCCCACACATAAGAAGTGTGTACGAGCAAGCTACTCGGATGTGCAACAAGGCTTTGATCTCTTATGGGTACAAGTGACCACCTCTGCAGAGTGTAAGAAAGTATCTGGATACTCCCTGTTCTTGGAAGGAGCTACGAACGCGGTAGGAAAGGAGCCTATCAAAGCTCTGGTCAACCTGTGAAGACTGACGGGCATAGTTTTTGGAATAAAAGCAACCTCTTGAAGAAATGTTTACGAAAACTTGCATTGCCAAACGACTCTTGGGTCTAAGGCTATAGATAGTGTATAAAACACCTTATTCCCTATATGAACTTGCTGGGTAACGCTCGTTACTCACCCCACTCCCTCTTAACCCTTGCTTAGATTGGAGGCAACACAACGAGGCAATATCGAGACACTGAAGATGAAGATGAAGCCCTTGACCAATGTTAGAACTATCAATGGAGTCAACGACTACGTCAAGCACAGTGGAAAACTAGAATAGGAATAGAAGGGAACCAATTCCCTAATCCTAGAACCTAATTAGCTAGGGTAATTTTGTAGCAAGCCAACTGCATTAGTTGTAGCTCTAGTTTGGTCTTCTAGTTTTCTTTCTAGATTGTAGTCGCCGGAACTAAACCTCTACTTATTGAGGAGGTTCTGAAGCTCTTCTATATAATAAAATTGTAATCCTATAGACATACCTTGGACCTATGATGTTTCTGTTGTACCACTCTGATCGATGTAATACTAGTGCACTAGTAGAGATTTGCTTATAGCTAGCATCACTATTGCCGGCGCATAATAATTCTATTCGCCGGTGGTAATAATACCCCTGGCGCATCGTTCATATTCGCCAGTGCAAATGACTTACCGCCGGCGAATAACAGCCTGGTGCGCGTGTGATATGCCGGTTACAGCTGGCGAATACAGTCTACGTACGCCAGGAGTAAAATATATCAGGACTACCGAATAGGGTTGGGCGATACCGCTGATGAATTACGTTTGGTTCGCCGGGCGTATTTTAATTACCGCCTGCGCACCACAGCGCACATGCGCCGGCGACCCACCCACCCACCCACGCACCCACCCACCCACCACACGACCATGACCCACCCACCCACCCACCCGCACGACCATGACCCACCCACCCACCCACTCCTGCTTCACACGGATCCCCTTTCTCCCACGCCTGCAGCACATCTAGCCGCCGCCAGTCGACGCACTCGCCGGCGCTCCAGCTCCCGCCCGCACCCACGCACCAGCTCCCGCCCGCACCCACGCACCAGATCCCGCCGCCCAACCTCCTCCCTAGCTCTCACTCCCAGTCCCCCCATCTCCCCCATCTCCCCAGATCCCGCTTGCTCGCCGCCGCCCCGGATCGACCACCACCGCGTCGCGCCCCGGATCGACCGCCACCGCGTCGCGCCCCGGATCGACCGCCACCGCGTCGCGACTCGGATCCGTCCCGGCCGACGTACTCGCCAGACGCAGGTGCTTCTCTCCTCCTCCTGCCTATCTCCCCACTAGGGTTTTCCAGGTCCTGCACATGAGTTAGAATCTGGCCGATTGTACAAAAACCATGCCATGTGTTTAATATTCTGTAGCTTGCTTGTTCTGAACTTGCTTGGTGATCTAGCAAACATACATATTGTTGTTGTAGTATTAACCATTCACTTGCAATAATTAACCACTCATTTGCAATATTTAGTGATTGTTGTTTGTTTAGTAGGGATACAAAAACCATGCCATGTGTTTAATTTTTTTTTACTTTTACTAGGGATTGTTGTTTTTTGTTTAGTAGGCTAAAATTGTTAGCATTCTTGAACAGATCAAATGAGAACATTAAGATAAACTTATCTACATGAACTGTAAGATTGTCCCAGCCTTCCGATGTTTCATGTGCATCTAATTATTCTATTTGGGACTAATATTAACATATGCTTCCATAGGTTCTGATGTTCATTACAACGTGTGAGTGTTCTCATCATAGGATAATGAACTAACTGTTCTATTTTGACTTTGTTTCAGAAATTTTAGGTACGCCTCCGCCGCCATGGTGCGCCGCAAGATCACCACCTACGCCATGATGAGCCGACGCCCACCACCACCCCCTCCCCCTCCGACGCCGCCTCCAACGCCGCCACCTCCATTGTCCTACGGCGAGGAAGAAGTCCCCAAGGTGTACTACCCGGAGGACAAAGAAGAGAACGACCGCCTGGAGGCGGAAGTCCAGGCGGAGATCGACGACATGGAGTGGGCCATCTCGGACCCCGAGGATGAAGAACAGGCGGCCATCCATGCCTCATGGCGTTCTCTGCGGATGGAGAACAAGGAGGCGGCGCTCGACGACGAGCTCAACGACCGACTTCTTGAGTCGGGGCTCAAGGAGTCGCGCGACCGCCACACGACGGAGGAGGGAGCGCGCGGCTTTATGGAGTTGGAGCGGCGTCGCCTCTTGGAGCTGCTCGCGGAGGACTCCGGTCGCCTCCACAAGATTGTGGAGGATGACTTCCTCCCCGCCCCCGCCGCCGCACGAGATGCTCGATCGGGCCTAGCGGCGCCGAAGAAGGGGGCCAACGACGACGAGGCGGGGCCCTCTAGGCGCTAGAACTTTTTTTGTATTATGAATTTCTTAGTGCTGGCGCATAGGTCATAGCAAAATTCGCCGGCGATAACAGCTGCTGCCGGCGCATAGCAATATTCGCCAGGGGTAACAAATTACCCCTGGCGAATGTTGCTATGCGCCGGCAGTAGATACAGTTATCGCCGGCGAATACGCAGTGCGCCAGGGATAATGCTTTATCGCTGGCATTGGTGTCGCTGGCGAGTTGTAATTCGCCGGCGGTAAGTAAATTTGGTGCGCCGGCGGTAGACTTTTCCCTACTAGTGGTGAGACGGTGTTTCATTGGTGTTATGTCAACGACTTGCATACTACACATGTAGTGGTATGCTGGGTCACCATAGCACGGCTGGTCGCTGCTGCGCTCGTGGAGAGGTCTTTGAGGTGTGGCTGTTTGAAGGCTGCATGAGCGGCGTCCATGCTGGCTACGTGGGCAGCGAGTGGTCCTATCACTGGGCTGCAATGGGTGGTGTCGTGCGGCAGGTGCTGATGCTTCTTCATCAGCGGCCATGTTGGTTGGTGGTGCTAGCTGGTGGGCTGTCAGCATAGTTTGCTGTGTGGATGAGGGTGTGCTAGGAGCTTGGGTTGAAAGACATTGTCTCGGTTCCATGCCGGACTAGCGATGGTGGCGACTACGACCGTCATTGACCTTACTGAAGGCATCACTTTGCTACCGCACACCTTTTGCACATTCTTCATGGTGCAGCTCCGGGGAAACCCTTGATCCTTGTAATCGGGCGATGGTGGCACCCTGGTGTCATATTCCCTCTTGTGGGCTTCGTCTTTGGAGCTGGACAACGGCAAGCGAGACTAGTGGAGGCAAGGTGTTTGCGTTGAGGCTTCTATGGAAATGATGGTGGTGTCAAGCAATGTCAGAGACGTGGATTTGGTTGCGGTAGTTGGCTCCGTGTCTGTGGGTTTACCTCGGCTTGTTTGTTGCTGTGAAGTCGAAGCTGCAGTGATGGGATCCCTGTGGCGTACGATGACTGGAAACATGTGGTCTGTTCAGTGATGTTTCACGGTGGCTCTCCTTCATAGTTTTTTATCAGAGACGGAGATGCGCTATCTTGTCGCATTTAGCTGAGTTGGTCCAGATCTTCATATGGCTCCGCACGGCCTCTACAGTGTGGGTTGGTTCGATGATTGTTTATGGTAAAGTTGGAGTCGTTGCTATGAGGATTGGAGGTGTGGCATCTTAAGGGAGCAGTGATGATGATGACACCTGTGTACTATCTCGATGAGACCCTATTGGAGTGATGTGTGTAGGGTATTCTTTTGTGTGCCGCTCAGTGGTTTTGTGATAGTTGTTGCCCAGTTTTCTATTAATTAACTAGGCATTCTCTTCTGCTTACTTAATGGATGAGGCAAATCTTCTGCCTCAGTGATGAGGTTTTAACCTGGCAATGCCCATGTTTAGGGCTTTCGATTTATGGAGCGTATGTTGGCACTTAGCGGATTCGATGGCTTCAGACATAAATAGGGGTACACACGAATTTACCCAGGTTCGGCCCCTGGGAGGGTAAAGACCTACATCCTGCTTGTCTGATCTTGTATTACTTGTATAATTGGAGTTGTTACAATGGTGCGCAGATGGGATCTGGCTATGGTCGAAAAAGAGATGGCGTGTGCTAGCCTATGCGTGAGATCTATGCGAGATCAGGTGTCTATGTGAGATTGTCTAGGGGATGCCCTTGGTGGCTTTATATATGCAGCCAGTTAGGGTTTACAAGTAGTCTTTGCCTTCTACTCCAAGTCGAAGTGCTGGGCTTTGCGGGCTTCATGTATCCTTCGAGCGGGCTTCTTTTTGGCAGGAACCAGGTAGGCTAATATGAGTACCCGAGGGGTCGTTCCCTCGTCACTAGCCCCCGAGTGTCTAGTCGATTCATAGATTCGGGTAGAGACTCAAATCTTGCCTTGAAGTCATAGTCTTGCATGTCGCGCGTCAGAGCACCAAATGAAGTTCTTGCATGTCGCGGTCGGTGGAGTCGTTGCAACGGTGCAGTCGCATGATGGCTAAATCTTTGTGATGATGGAGTCGAACACTTGCTGTTGGTGATGTCGTTCTCGACGCAGCGGACCAGAGTCAACACGGCGTAAAGTCTTCGGCGTCGAGCTGGAATATGTCGAACTGAAATTGATGAAGCAGACAGAGCGTCGTTGATGATTTAGAAGGCTGCTAAAGTTAGCAGCGTAAGGTGCAGCCCCCGAGTGTGTTGCTAGCCTTGGGTTGGAAGACGCAGCCCCCGAGCGTGTTGCCAATGCCAGGGTGAATGAATACCAATGAGAGGCGCAACCCCCGAGCGTGTTGCCAACATCAGGGCGAATGAATGCCGATTCGAGGCACAGCCCCCAAGCGTGTTGCCAACGCCGGGGTGAATGGATGCCAATTCGAGGCAAAGCCCTCGAGCGTGTTGCCAACGCCGGGCGAATATATGCCAATTCCAGGAAAAGCCCCCAGCATGTTGCCAACGCCGGGGTGAATGGATGCCAATTCGAGGCAAAGCCCCCGAGCGTGTTGCCAACGCCGGGGCGAATAGATGCCAATTCGAGGCAAAGCCCCCGAGCGTGTTGCCAACGCCGGGGTGAATGGATGAGAACCAATGCGAGACCCCAAAGTGTGTCAGGTGAAGGCGTGGTACCCGACGCATCCGTCAGGATACTTAAAGCGTCCGTAAGCACGGAAATTATCTCAGCAGAGCGCGTATAGCTGCGTTGCCGGGCCAACCGTGTTGTCAACTGTGCACTTAATGCGTCCGTAGGTACGGAATTTATCTCAGCAGAGCGTGTATAGCTGTATTGCCGGGCCAGCAGTGTTGCTAACTGTGGACTTAATGCGTCCGTAGGTACGGAATTTATCTCAGTAGAGCGCGTATAGCTACGTTGCCGGGCCAGCAGTGTTGCTAACTGTGGACTTAATGCATCCGTAGGTACAGAATTTATCTCAGCAGAGCGCGTAAAGCTACATTGCCGGGCCAACAGTGTTGCTAACTGTGAACTTATCTTCGACACGGTGTCTGAACGTGCTTGCGATGAATTTGATCCCTGCAGTCGAGGAGGTAGATACCTCGCACTCGACGGTCATTAGGCAAATAGACACATATATAATATAAAAGCAAATAGACACATGTATAATGTAAAAGCAAAGCCCACGAGCATCGGTTGCTGAAAGTGTCGAAAGCATACAGAAAGTAATGAAAGTAGCCGACTCAGAGTTGAGGAAGACTTAGCTTTGACATTTTCTCCCAGGGTGACCCCTAATATTTCCAATGGCGGTGGTCTCATGTCGTTTGGGCACTCCTGGCGAAAGTTATCGCAGTTCAGGATCAGGCTATTTTTCCTGTCAGAAAAATCATCGAAGCGTCGGCTCCGAGGGGTCGAAGTGTGTCGGGCACTCGACGAAGTCTTCGGCTCTGCAGGGGTCAAAGAATCTTGACGCGGAGGTCGAATGACTTTGATGATGGCGTGGTTGAATTTGTTGATGACAGCAGGGTCGAATATCATGGCGACGGCGGGGTCGAAGATCGTGGCGACGGCGGGGTCAAAGATCATGACGACGGTGGGGTCGAAGATCATGGCGACGGCAGGGTCGAAGATCACGGTGACGGCGGGGTCGAAGATCACGGCGACGACGGGGTTGAAGATCACGGTGACGGCGGGGTCGAATTTGTTGATGACACAGGGTCAAATTTTTTGCTGACACACGGTCGAATTTCTTGACGATGAAGGGGTCGAATTTCTTGACGACACAGAGGTCGAATTTCTTAACGATGCAGAGGTCGAATTTCTTGATGACGGCAGGGTCGAATGTCTTGACGGCGGACTCGAAAATCCCAGCGACGGCGTCGAAGACCATTTCGGCGGACTCGAAGGTCATGATGGCGAACTTGAAGATCATGTCGACGGCGGCGAAGTTGATGCTTGATTCGAAGGTCATGACGATGGTGTCGAGGATCTTGGCGATGGATCTATTGTAGCGTTGATGGAACCGGTGAACCCGTGGATCCAACGCCCGTCGTCCCCACGGTCGGCGCCAATTGACGAGGTTTTAACCCGGCAATGCCCATGTTTAGGGCTTTCGATTTATAGAGCGTATGTGGGCACTTGGCGGATTCGACGGCTTCAGACAGATTCAGGGGTACACACAAATTTACCCAAGTTTGGCCCCCCCAAGGGTAAATACCTACATCCTGCTTGTCTGGTCTTGTATTGCTTGTATAATTGGAGCTGTTACAATGGTGCGCAGATGGGATCTGGCTATGGTCGAAAAAGAGATGGCGTGTGCTAGCCTATGCGTGAGATCTATGCAAGATCAGGTGTCTAAGCGAGATTGTCTAGGGGATGCCCTTGGTGGCTTTATATATGCAGCTAGTTAGGGTTTACAAGTAGTCTTTGCCTTCTACTCCAAGTCAAAGTGCTGGGCCTTGCGGGCTTCATGTATCCTTCGAGCGGGCTTCTTTTTGGCAGGAACCAGGTAGGCTAATATGAGTACCCGAGGGGTCGTTCCCTCGTCACTCAGTTTCAAAAAAAATAGCATCCCTATTGTAAAAATTGGAGAGAGACTAGCGACCTAACTAGCCTATGTGTCAGTGGCGAAGCAATGCAAAGAAAATAGGGTGGGCCAGGCTGAAAAATAATACCACAGGCGGCTAAATGGGTTGTCTTTGTGACACACCAAAATCGACATCTTGTGAATTATAGTGCTCTTGCCATAACTCACATGATGTTGCTTTGGAAAACCCACCAAGCATCTCACGCATGTCAAGACATGCACGCAATGCGGATGAAATCAATAATAACATTACACAAGTTCACGATAGAACACACAAGATACATATCTATACAACAATGACTCTGGCAAGCCAAGAATACAAATATACATTACAAAGATTCAATCTATACCTAATAATAAAGTACGCAAGGGTTCCATGGTTTGGTTCTTCCGTCGGACGTTTTGCAAAAAAAATCTCCCTAATTTTGTGAATCAACCCGTAGTAATAATAATAATAATCTATACCTAATAATAAAGGGGTCCATTTTAAATATAAATAGCCTTATTTTATCACGTCCGTCCGCTCATAAAATCGCATCCATCTGTGTACGTCCGTGCGCTCGGTCCGTTTGGTTTCGTCCGTCTCGCTATGGCCTTTGTGTACAATCGTCGTGTGCTTTTTTTATGGATAGGTTGTGGCATCGTTGATTGCACAGGACCCGTGTCCAACTCGAGTTACAGAACCGTGTCCTACTCTAATTACAAGATTATGTCTCACGTGATTGTTCATATATAGTAGGAGATAGAACAATTATTCTCATGCAAAAAAGCCGAAATTCCGATGGCACCTCCAGCCTCCGGCAGTAGACAAAGCAGTCGGCGAGGATCCTCTTCCGCCTCTGACCGAAGGAGGCGCAGCAGCTAGCTAGGGAACCTCTTCGCCTCTGGCCGAAGGAGGCGCAGCAGCCTGCTAGGGAACCTCTTCCGCCTCTGATCCTTTAAATATAGGAGCCAACGATTGCCCTGCATCAAATCGATTGATTAAAATCTAGCGAGCGTTCGAAGCTATCTGCAAACACCGACGACGAGTGCTTCCATCGCCTTGATTCCACCTCACCGCTCGGAAGACAGAGGGAGAGGAAAACAACATGGTGTGCAAGTTTGTTGACCATCACCCGAGGCTAAAGCAGAGGCCGCATGCCTATGCATCGCCCCTTCTGAACCGGACGTCGCGGACGATGTCGAGAACGTGATTGGAGTGGTCGCTGCTACTCCAAGCGAAATCACCACGGTGTTGTCTCGTCTGTCGCCGTTGGAGTTTCTCCAGGCCGCGATGGCACTGCTCGAGTAAGCTCATCTCCTAGTTCTGGTGACAGAGTCTTGTGTGGCTAGATGACATCTTCATGAGAGATTGTCGGCGCTCCAAAATCCGGCGAACTAAAGAGGGAGATGGGCAAGCAGGGTTCTCAGGGTTTTATGGGTGGAAGCAATCAAAGGGGAGACCTCGGCTGACTCCGAGTTGACCTCAACATGGTGGCCGGGATCTTCTCTCGGCATCATCCTCATCTACATGTGAAGGTGGGGACAACAACGCGCCCGTCCATCGCGTACAACAGCTGAATTAGTCCAATCGAGAGCTTGCTCGGTGGAGGATGAACTGCTCGCGTCAAGAGCAACAAGTTTGGGGGAGAAGCGGAAGGCAGGCAAGAGCGTGACCACGCGGCAAGGAACGGCCAGCAAGAGGCACAATGGATTCATGGTCCAGAGAGGGGCATACTAGAAAGGAGACTGGGAGAACAAAGATAGGCTACTGCGTGAGCCTGCGTGATGTCCATGGACCAGGGCCGTTGCTTGCTTTTTTTATAAAGAATGAGAGGATCAGATGAAGAAATCAGAAACGGAAAGAGAGACGATGTGCGAAGGACAATGGCAGTATAAGAATAGAATTTAGTGATCGAAGGGAGTATGCAGGTTCCTTCTAGCTTGATCGTTATACCTACGAGGCTAGGTCAGAGCAGAACGAGCTTGGTGGAGACACGGTCGACAGATTACGACACACGTCACCGATACTATCAACGGAGTGGGGCAAAACTCGAGAGGTTACAGGGATTGAGCTGCTGGTCAGGTTGTTGTGTAATATTTTATCAATAAATGTATTGGCCCGTAGCAACGCACGGGCATATTTTACTAGTCATACATAAAGCGAATAGGGTCCGAGTACGGACAATAGTACAAATGGTCCTAAGAGGGCTGAAGATAGTCGATGGTGTCCATAACTCCGCTCAGGACAATATTGAAGGGTAACCTTGCTAACATCGTCGCTCTCATACCTATGAACGTCGGACCATCGGTTGTCCATAGGATATGAATAAAGAGATAAAAACAAGGTTGTGTACCAAGGCGTGTACTGATACATGTAAAATGCATTCATGAACTTTGTAGTTTATTAGGTCATATTCCTTTATATTTGATAGTTATCTAAGTTCATGGACATATTTTACATTGTTTTTGGAGATTTTCCAAAGGATTACCTTTATTTTGGTTTTAACTTTACATGACATGATTTTATATTTTGTGTATTTTTGAGTTTCAAGAACCTTCCGAACATCAAACAGACCCAATCTTATTGGAGGATCATTTATTCACAGAAATACATCGAACTAAAGGAAGAAGTCAATGTTGCACATCACGAGGGCGAAACAGAGGTGCCCCATAGGACCAGACTTCCTGGTCGCATGGGACCTACATGTTTGCCCCTCGTGAGCCCTTTCGTCTCTTTCTTCGACTCCACGGATGCGGCGTGACCTAAAACCGACTATATATATGATCCCCTAGACGACATTATAATAGGGCGGCTAAAAAACACAAAATACACAAACGAATCTATAGACTGTGAGAATTGGAGGGGATATGTTGTCGGAGCCACCCACGATTGCCCTTCCACTCCATCGATATCAACTCCTTCGTCACCATGATGAAGGGGGAGTACTTCTATGTGATTATGGAAGTAACTTATATCAATATTTCTCTATGTACTTCACTAAAAAAAAATTGGGCGCGTGTTTGGGACACGCGGCTGGGTAGCGAAGCCCCCTAAAAACAGCAACACGCGATGGCGTCCCCCAAACGCTCAATTCAGCGCTGTTAGAGAGTACCATGGGAAGGTTAGTTTTCTGAGTAACACAAGATATTTTTAATATTCTTAGCAATCAACTCAACTTCTCTGGTGAACCAACTAACCTAACTAAAAGAACCAATATTTACATATTACCAATGGGTAACAAAATAGTCACTCTGTCAGCCTCTTGTTCCTCTCCCGCCAAAAATATGAAAGGAAATAAAGAATTGCCCGAAAGCTCGGTCAGCACCGATCATTTGGTTGATCGATCACAACGTCGACAAGCAGCCCCGATTTCTCGTCACCGCTCGGTTTTGCGTCCACTACCGCCGCGGCGACGACGCCTGCTCCAGTGAGCTGCTGTGCGCGCTTGGCCTCCGCCGTCCAATCCGTCCGCCCGATCACCAGCAGCATCCGCAACATGCAGGTCACCTGAGCCGCGAGGAGGCCTAGCCACAGGCCCTCGAAGTCGTAGTGGTACCAGAACGCGAGGACGAGCGCCACCGGCGTACCGACGAGGTAGAACGAACGGAGGTTGATGCTGGCGGCGTCCTTGGGCCGCGCGCTGCCACGCAGCACGCCGCACCCCGCCGTCTGCGGGCAGTTGCCGAGCTCGCACAAGCCCAGGATCGGCAGCACGGACGCGGTGAGCGCGGCGATCGCCGGGTCCGCCGTGAACATGGCCGACCACGAGCCCCGCACCAGGAACGCGAACGCGGACGCCGCGCCGCCAAACGCGAAACCGAGCGCGAGGCCCACCATGGCGGCGCGGCCCGCGCGCTCCGGGCGGTCCGCGCCTAGCTCGTTGCTGACGCGGGTGGACACGCCGAAGCCGAGGGAAGAAGGGAAGATGTAGACGAGCGAGGTGGTCTGGATGAGGATGCCCATGGATGCCACGGTGGCCTGCGGGTCGGCGAGGAGGCCGCAGAGGAGGATCATGATCTCGTACCACCACCACTCGAGGCAGACGCTGACGCAGCTCGGCAGGGCGAGGCGGACGAGCTCGCCCCAGCCGCGGAAGCTGTCCGCCGAGAGCGCGAAGCCGCCGGTGCGTTTGTGCACGCCCTTGAACAGTATGTATCCGAGGAGCAGCAGGAGGAAGTTGAAGTTGGCCAGCACGGAGGCGAATGCGACCCCTCTGATGCCGTGGCCGAGGACGGAGACGAGCACGTAGTTGATGGGCAGGTGGAGCACAATGGCGAGCGCGGCGCACACGGTGAGCGGCAGGTTGATAGACTGCGTCCGGAGGTAGATGCGGACGGGGTGGAGGAAGGCCTGGAGGAAGAGGTCCGGTAGAGAGGCGAGAATGTAGGTCTCGGCGACGGCCGCGATGCCGACGTCCTGGCCGCAGAGCAGGAGCAGAGGCCGCATGTGCATCCACAGCCCGGCGATGGGGACTGCGGCCGCGAGGAGCAGGAGCACGGTGCGCTGCATGGTGACGCCGAGGAGCTCGTAGTGGCCCGCTCCGAAGGCCTGCCCGCAGATGGGCTCCATGCCCATGGCGAGGCCAGATAGCACGGAGTAGCCGGTGATGTTGGCGAAGCCGATGGCGAGGGAGCCGCCGGCGAGCGCAAGGCCCCCGAGGCGGCCGAGGAAGAGCATCGAGATCATGGAACGGAGGTAGAGTAGCAGACCGGTGAGGATCATCGGCATCGCGAGGCCGAGAATGGACCGCGCCTCCTCCCCTGCCGAGGCGGCTGACATGGACGGCACCGTGGGGAACGTGACGGACAACGACACGGACCAGGCTTCCTTGGCCGCTTTGACAAGGCGGCCCGGCGGCTTGCACGTGAGTACTGGCGGCGGATCCTCCTCCACGGGTACGAGTAGGACAAGCTCCTCCTGCTTGGAGAGCAAGGAGGAGGTGAGGCCATCTCGGCACGCCGCCGTGGCAGCGTCGGAGCACGACGACATGGCCTCCGCGAAGCAGAGGAGCAAGCTGCGCCGCCCCGCGCTCTGGAGTGGAGGGAAAGGGAGGCCGTCGGGTTAACTGCTGGACAGTCCGCTGTCTCCGGCGGCGAGGCGAAGGAATCGTTGGCAAAAACAACAGATTTGAGCTTGGTTGGTTGGTGAGTGCAAGGGGATGGATCTGTAGCTTATATAGGCAGCGATTCAGGGAGGGTGGGCGAACTGGGCATGGACCGCACGCATGTGTTTGGACGACCTGAGTGACATTTTCTCTCGTCCCCGTGCGGTTCCTCCTCCTGGACGGGCCCTGTCTTTGGCTGCGGTGACGACTTGGAATTTTCAGCTTCTACGCATTTTCAGCTAAGGGACACGCCAGTGTTCAACATCAGCAGGTTAGATCAACTCAGGAGCTTTCCCCCTTCTCGGTCTTTCTTTTCAGCAATTCCGCACGATGCAATTCCAATTTTGTTTGTTTTTCCTGGTGTGTGCTCAGATTTGGTTACCAGCCGGTAACAGGAATTCCCAGCCTCCTCCGATAACTCAGTACACCTAGATTACTCTGAATTTAGGATTGTTGGTTAGTCCAATCTAAACTGCATGTGTCCTCCTTTCGCAATAACCCATATGCCCCAACGGATTCGTATGAATCTTTTGTTTCCTCACTCTTCAATAATTATTTCCAACTAACTGTTTAGTCATTTTTTAGTTTAAAATTTAAAATTTTATTTGAGAATCTCTTCCGGTATTTGACCGCGGTTACCGAAAATCCCAGCCCCCTCCGTGATTTTTGTTCTTACCGGTACCCAAATTGTGCTTCTGCCAGTGTGAAGTTCCGCCGCTATTATATTGCCATCGCTAATGAGACAGGTAATTAGTACTGTTTGATCTTCGTGTAAACAGAGCTAGCTAAGCTAGCTAGTGGGGTTAGTTGGTGCGTGACGGGCGAGAGGGTGATCGGATATGGCAATAACGAAGAATGGGACGTGATCGAAACTATAGCATTTGCGACTGAAATGTTTCTGAAGAAAAGTGAAGACAAACCGGAGGCAGACACAAGAGGGAAGTGTCCGCTCGCTCTCCCACCGCGCTCTTCGCCTTGAGGGCCGGCCTCCGTTGACCGGGCCTCCTCGGCCTCCTCCACGCCGGAATAGTCGGTCGCAAGGGTGCTGAGGATGGTGCCGGAGTAGATCTAGGGTAGGATAGGTTTCTCGCGAGCTCTTCGCCGTTTCTCTGGCATCTTGCCAGGGTTGCTACCGTCCGCCGGCCGAGGTCGGCAGCAGGCTGGTCGGATCTTCTCCTACCTTGTGCTCCGGAGGTCGGAGGTGCTGGTGGTGAGCAGATCTGGTGCCGGCGCCCCAGATAAAGGGCCTAAGAGCCAGCTCTGTTGCCGGTTCGGAGACTGGCGTGCTTTCTTGGCCGGCCGAGGTGGCGGGGGATTAAGCCTGCCGGTGGTGTGCGCGTTTTGCTCCTGGTTCCCGGCCTGCCGTGGCGGCGAGGGGGTACTAGAGCTCCACGACGCCTTCTTCTTCGAGTGGCTTGAGCTGGTGTTGTTCTGTTCTTGTGTTGTGGTTCCTTGATCTGGCTCGCGCTGGCATCATGGTGACGGCAGTGCTTGCTGGTGTTGGAGCAACTACGGCGTCTGGTTCGTCTTCAATGGAGCTTCTCTCCGGTGTCTTTTCGGCGGCGTGCTCCGCCTTCACACTGGACCAAAGGGCTGTAGCCCAGCCGCTCCAAGCTGCATCGGATCCGTTCGTCGGCGTCTTCCTCGGCTTCGTCTCCAAGTGGTGCGTCCCCGGCGACGCTGCGGTAGGCCGGCTTCGGTTTCCATCGCCGTTCTGGTGGCAGAAGGGGAAGGACCGGATCGCTTTTTGCTTTCTGGTCAAGGCTCCTCTTTGTAATTTTCCAGGCCTTGTTTAGTATTTTCCTACTCTATAAGGGCCTCTTTGTAACTTGCCAGCGGCGTCATTGAATGTAGAAAATTTGTCGAGTGCTTGCACCGGTCTTTGTTCAAAAAAAATGAAGAACAAAAAAGAAATCACTCACAACAAAAAACACAAGATTTTCACGTGGAAACCCCTCTCCAACAAAGAGAGGTAAAAACCACGAGCGCCAACTAGCAAAACTTTACTATATCGTAAGTGTTTACAAACGTCGTGGGTTATCTTATGATGCGATTAATCCTAGCCGGCGACTTACAAAGAGTATATATAGACGGCAGCAACGATCCATACCACGGAGGGCAGCACCAATATATAGGCGGCAGCAACGATCCATACTCGGCTCAAGCCTCCAGCGACGAACCTCGCTCCGCTCGTCAGAAGTTGACTTTTACTTTGTAGAATTTAAATCAACATATAACAATTTGATCAGATATCTCTGGTAACCGTGGTTATCGAAAATCCCAGCCCCATCCGAGATATTTTCTTACGGGTACCCAAATCGTACTTCTGCCAGCGTGAAGTTCCGCCGCTAGTATATTTGCCACCGCTAATGAGACAGGTAATTAGCGCTGTTTGATCTTCTCGTGTAAACAGAACTGGGTGGGTAGCTAAGCTACCTAGTGGGTTAGTTGGTGCGTGACGGACGAGGGTGATCGGATATGGTAGTGCTCCAAGCGTGGGTCGGTCGATCTGAGACTGGCGAATGGATTGCACCGTGATCCGATGACCAAATCGCCATGTTTGACGTATCAAAAGGGTTTCGTTTGTTCCATCCAAGTGGTGACTGAAATCATCAATGTCTCGGATATCTTGGCATGTGGCTCAAGACTGCCATGGTCGTGAGCGATTGGAACTGTAAAAAATACTACTCATTCCTTCGCTTTGGCAAACGAAAAAACATTTTTATTTATTTTCTAGGCTTGTTTATGCGTTGACAAAGTGAGTGGCCTTTGCAACACAAAAATTGCGCCCACAGAGTCAAGTTGTTCCATCAACTCCACCTGGCACGATAGCACACACTACGGCATTTTCCATTATACTTTTTCGGATCAAGTAACAATACCTACGTAAAATTTTGCTTGTTCTACTAACTTTCAAGTTGTCGCAACTGGAGCCTTGATGAATGCAGACATAGATGGATATATATTTTTGATAACCAAAGGATTTTGTTGCCCAAAATACCAAATAACAATGCAGACATGCATGATGCACCGAGAACTCCAATAACAATAGAATATTTACTTCTAGTTTGCAACATACAATGTCAAATCCATATGACTTTGCTGGGCGAATAAAAACACAAAATCCGGACAAGTTAATCTTTGTTTTTCACCTAAATGTATGAAAAGACGTCCATACCAATGTTTCAAGCGACATTTTTGTCTTCTAATTTGTGTGTCCAACTATGTACTTGACGACTCCTTCAAACAGACTTTCACCCCGCTTTATAAATAAAGCTACACCGACGGAAAGATACAAGGTGATGGGGAGACCCCTTACAAAGCAGATCAAGGTAAACACGAAAAATGCGAAAAACCAACACACAACAAAATATCCGTTGGTACATGACATTCTCAAAGTGGTAGAATGTCATAGGTAGCCATCCATGACAAAAAAAAAATGTCATGTACCTTGCGTCATAGATAAATTTATGACATTTTTGGCTGCTAGAAAATGGCACGACCCTCCGTGACAATTTGAAATTTCATCATGAGCATATCTGGACAAGCCCAGCTAGGGCCCAATCATACATGTCTTTTTTCCATCATGAATAATGCCACGTGGCAGACGCCATTTTAACAGTCGTTAGCCATTGTTTGCTGACGTTATCGTCACCATTTCTGGCACCATCAACTCCATGACTTTTTTTGTCGCGGTTATTGCCCATCAGCGCCATTTGCTAACATCACTGCAAGGTATGCTGATGTCATTAGTACCCATGATGATGTTTTTTTGTCACAGTTTATGAGATGTGCGGTTATATTCAGATGTGATGTGCCACCTCAAACACTATCTGTTTCAGATCCTGGGCCAAATTATTGGAGCATTCAACTAATATTTTCTTCATTTTTATTTAACTTGCAACAAAATTTTCTGTGACAGATTAAATACAAAAATTGTATGTTTTAAATATCCACACCAAATTCACAGTTACAGAGTTATAAAAATAACACTTCACCAAAACACACAATGCTTACCTTGCTTGGCATCACACTAGTACTACAGAAACATAACTCCTAGCATCAGAATAGTACTACAGCAATAAACGGTGAGCCCTGTGCAATTATCTTCCATTGTAGCTTCTTGCCAATCTTCCATTGCATCTTCTTTCCTATCTTCTACTGCAGCTTGCCTCCACAATGGCCTACAATTCACCTTATATCTGCTCAAAATTAGAGATTTATTACCAAATTGGAGTTTGTGATGGTATGTCATCTCAAAATTATTTGACATCAAACATTGGAAAGATCTGGATCATCCAGTATACATCTAATGGTACAGTGAGTCATCTCAGTACTTAGCTTGGTTAATTACATGTCTTTGCCACCGATAAGTGGAGAATGCCGGTTTACAACGAGCAGCTGCCCCGACCAATCCTTCCCCGACCTCCTCCCATGAACCCTAGCATAGTTATCCCTCTGTCGTCCCTCCCATCTCACCCCTGCCCCAGCCGCTCCTCTCGCCGCCGGTAATAGCCCAAGCACCTCCAAGGAGGACGCCTTCCTCCTTCCGAAGCGCCTCTAGGCCGACGTGGTATGACAATCGTCGTCGATGACCTTCCCTGGCCCGTCGAGGAGGAACTCCGCAGCACGATCCGTGCAAGTTGTTGGAATTGGCCAATGCGCGATATGAAGCAGCGGCGACAAATTCACCTAGGTGGGCGGAAATCCCTCACGACCTCTACCTCTCGCATGTCTTGCTCCTCTACGGATCTACCCCAATCCCCTTGTCACCCTCTCAATCCAATCGCATCGCCGCCTCACCACCCACCTCACCGGCCAACCCCTCCCACCATTGGTCTATCCTCAGACGCTCAGGTGCCCTCCTCTCGGTGACTGCAGAGCACCCTATGGATGAGGGATGCATGGGGGCATACACCCATACTGGCTGGACGCCATGCTCGTGATCGCTCATGTGGCAGGCGGGGATGACCAAGGTAGGGCGACGGGATGCTCGGTGACGGACGCGGCCCGCGGGAGAGGACAACAGGAATGGCGGCGGCGAGGTACATAGGAGGAGCCCTCGTCAGCAATGTCATCAACTCCACCTGGAACGATAGCACACACTATGGCATTTTCCATTATATTTTTTTCGGATCAAATAACAACAGGCCTAAGTAAAATGTTGCTTGTTCCACTAACTTTCAAGTTGTCGCAACTGGAGCCTTGATGAATGCAGACATATATGAATATATATTTTTTGATAAAGGAAGGATTTTTTTGCCCAAAATACCAAATAACAATGCTGACATGGAAGATGCACTGAGAACTCCAATAACAATAGAATATTTACTTCTAGTTTGCAACATACAATGTCAAATCAATATGACTTTGTTGGGCGAATAAAAACACAAAATCCGGACGAGTTAATCTTTGTTTTTCACCAAAATGTATGAAAAGTCGTCCATACCAATGTTTCAAGCAACATTTTTGTCTTCTAATTCGTGTGTCCAGCAATGTACTTGACAACTCCTCGAAACAGACTTTCACCCCGCTTTATAAATAAAGCCACACTGACCAAAAGATACAAGGTGATGGAGAGACCCCTTACAAAGCAGATCAAGGTAAACAAAAAAGTGAAACACCAACACACTACAAGAGATCCGGTGGTACATGACATTCTCAAAGTGTCATAGGCCAGAGGCAGAATGTCATGGGTACCCATCCATGACAAAATTGTGGACAAAAAAATGTCATGTATCTCGCATCATAGATAAATCCATGACATTTTGGGCTTCTAGAAAATATCACGACCGTCCATGACATTTTGGAATTTCATCATGAGCATCTGGACAAGCCCAGACAGGGCCCAATCACACATGTCATTTTTTTCGTCATGGATAATGCCACATGGCAGACGCCATATTAACAGTCGTTAGCCATCATTTGCTGACGTTATCATCACCGTTTATGGCGCCATTTGCTAACATCACTGCAAGGTATGCTGATGTCATTAGTACTCATGACGCTGTTTTTTCATCACGGTTTATGAGACGTGCGGTTATATTCAGACACTACGTGGATTACTGTACATGTGCCACATCAACCACTTTCTGTTTCAGATCCTGGGCCGAGCATTCAACTAATATTTTCTCCATTTTTATTAAACTTGCAACAAATTTTTGTGAGTGGTTAAATACAAAAATTGTATGGTCCAAATATCCAAACCAAATTCACAGTTACAGAGTTTTAAAAATAACACTTCACCAAAATGCACAATGATCGCCTTGCTTGGCATCGAACTAGTACTACAGCAATAGAACGCGTGGCATCAGAATAGTACTAAAGCAATGAAAGGTGAACCCTGTGCATTTGTCTTCCATTGCAGCTTCTTTCCTATCTTTTATTGCAGCTTGCCTCCACAACAGCCTACAATTCAGCTTGTATTTACCCAAAATTAGAGCATATTGGTGCGGTGATGGGGCATATTAGTTGGTAAGAGCCAAGATTTTGTTTAGAGCATCCACCGTCAATGGAGCATCGCTAGGTATCTCGGGAAAGGTTCTAGCCTCTCCCTCTTTGCCGACCATTCTCTTTAGGCAGTGAAGCATTTAACAAAGAGAAGAAACTCTAATATCAATAAAAGGATCAAGACGGACTAGATGGGGTGAATAGATGACTACAACTTTTTATTTATTTTCCAATTTTAGGGATCACTAGATATAAGTTCTCTAGATAATGTGACTAGATGAACAACCTATAAGACATGGATGCAAAAGGCATACACGATAGATAGGCCCGGTCCTGAGATTTCAGGGCCCAGGGCGAAACTGGAATCCAAGGGCCCCTAATATTTTTTTTACTATGCATGTATGAAATCATACCAATAAAGACTTAAAAGGAATATTTCTTGCCAAATAGGCCTCTTATCCATTGATGTATCACTTGCTTTGTTATCAGGACTAACCCTATTTACCAGTCATAAATATCCACACTAATCGATTTCTAATCAGCACTATGAGATTATGTAGGAGATAAATTAGATATGTGCTCATGATCACTCACATTGTTATCATCTGAGTTGATGTTGGAGTTGTCTTTAGGAACCTCATTTTATACTAGAATCTTAAGCGCGCCTTGCTGCTCCGCTTTCATACAATGATGTTTTTTTTATAGGTTACCGACTATACATGTTCAGCTTGCCTATTTCTTTAAAATGGTTGGGGTAATCGCTAGCTCCCCTTTTTTCCCTGCATACCCTAGGGTCACAATTAGGTCACCATTGGCACCATTTCAGTGGTATCTACGGCAGACAAGCAGACTTGGCACACATGAAGTTGATCATGTAGATGAGATTAATGTAGCTCAGAAAAGTAATGGTGTTTTGCTTTGTCGCTCTATCTACAACCTTCTTTTTTATCTACAACCTTCTGATGGAGTCAGATGATACGTAGAACTACTCCGACTGTTTATTTGTCCATGACTCATATCTTTAATTCTGAAGTTTTTGTGTGTGCACAGAACCTGAGATCGTTGTCAGATGCACTCTGGGTAACAACTTCAGTAGTCATGTGTCATGTCAATTTTTTATTAATATGTACCACGTCTGAAATATTTGGCTGTTATATACTTGTTTCCAAACGCAACTCAGTGATTAAGCAAATTATTCCCATGTTAAAAAAAGCAAATTATTCCTTATATTGTGCATGAAAAATATCCTATTTAGTCAAGGAGAGTCCAGTTTCTTGTACAGCCAGTCTTCAGGAAGATGCACCGGCAGAAGAAATGAAAAAAAATGTTCTTTGAGCCTCCTATTGATCTTGCGAGGCACGTAAACACTGTTATTGATTAAAAATAGGTGTGTTTGAGTCAAAAAAAAAAGAAACGAAAATGAGAGCCAGCTGTACTTGTGAACAAAGATGGGTAAACACCGTGTGTTTTTTACATAGCAGAACTTTGTTTGATGACTGCGTACTACAAATCTTCTTTTACTGCAATCCTGATCCCACGGTCCCAGCAACGGCGGATGAAAGCAAAGACCCACACTGATGTGCACCCATTGCTAATGTTGTCTGCATCATCGGCCCCGAACGCACAGCCAATGTCACGTTCTTCCCCGTCCACGCCAACTCCATAGACAGTACAAATAAATGAACTAAATCAAAATCACACTTAAGAACACCTATTCCGTTCAAGAGAACTTGGAGATGCGCTTTGTGTTGCCAACTGGGGGCAGAGGAGGTTCTTGATCTGAAACAGAGAGGTGATAAATGGTTTAAAAAATTAAACCGAGAAACACTAGCTAAAGCAGCGACAGGCTAACAGCCCAACAAAGACACGGATCTTTATAGGAACAATCTATTTCCAGCTTCTTCACCAGATAAGTTACTGATCAAAACTACTCGCAGAGCCACTGGATGCAAACTTGATTTTGCTATCACGAGATAGGCATATAAGACGGAGTAAAAACCCATGTTTTTCTTGTGTCCATGTGTACTAATATCCAGGAGCACCACCCTTGGGAAAATGCTATCGAGATCGGTCATCTTGTGGGTTGAAGGAAGTACAGTCATCTTCATCTTCTGAGGACTGACAATCATCTGAAATAATTTCTTGAACAGTGTTGAAATGTTATAGGCTTGAAACTAAAGCGATATATAATCCAAAAAAGAATTTAAATATTTGTTTCCTTTACATTCCTAGTCCTGTAATCGAACATCGTCCCAAAATATCTCTACCAGTTAGGATATCTCTCCAAGGTACAACTTGAGTGCTTTTTTTACCAGCAACCATTGGGGAAACCCCTACGACAACTTGAGTCCTTCATCCTGGGTGCCGACAAGAAAAGTTCCATTGGGAAACTAACTTGCTTTAAGAAACCGAGAACATTTAAAATCAGGCTTGGAGTAACTATAAGCTTTGCTTAGGCAACAACTTGAAACTTAAAAATCTTATGTCCATAAAACCCATACCTCTAGGATTTTTTGGTCAGTTTATCGACACCAATGAATATTCCGGCTTTCTGAACCATTACCCACAAAACAATTAGAGACAAAACTCTTTATCTCGCATAGTTTTTTAGTCTGCACCTTTTTATCCACAAAAATTGAATGACCATTCAACAACAGATAAAGAAATAATCCGTGTGTCGCCAAAAGAAACTAAGAAAGAACAATTTTCTAGCAAAATGTACAGTAATTAATATGAATATAGATGTAGAAGAGAAGCAGGAATATACATTATAACACAAACATGGCGAACTATTAGCACTAAGCAAGCAATATCACAAAACATCATCTAATTAAAATATGTAGAATGACTATTTGAAAGCACAACAACAAATGTATGGCTGGCCTAAATACTAAATTGTATACACAATAGTTGACCAACAAAAAAATAAGTGAAGGCACAGTAGAATCCCTTCACAAGAGAAGATATTGAATCACAACTATGCCAACTTATCAATGAATACGTTGAGCAAGGTGTAAAATAGGGTTGTGTGCCCATTATTCTGGTACTAATATGACAAACAAAATTAAAGCCCTCTAAAAAGAGATTTTTACTACATAGAAAAGTAAATGGATATATAAAAATGGTAGCATAGACTACTTGATTAGAATGAATAAACAATCTACGGTCAAGAAGGTATTATTATTATCCTAGCATAAATAGAACACAAAGAAATAGGTCAATTATCCATAGCATGTTCAGTTCGGTAGACTGAATATGGCATTTTCTCATCTGATATTTCTTCAGGATTAACAATGAGATAACTAATTAGTTTCCAAAGATGAATAATAGGCAGCAAAATGGGTAGATATCTTTGTAGGAACAAACCTCACATCTTGTTCTCTGTCTGAATTACATCGAATACTAAAATTGTGAACAAAAATATGCACCTCAATAAACAGCTGAAGAGCCGACTTAAAAAACACAAGCAAAACACCAGATAAATTATAGGAAACCCAATCACCAAAGATAAATACACAAAAATTCAATATGAGAAACTGAAAAGAGGAAGAAACTCAATATGGTATTTTGGGTGATCTGCAATCAGCGAGGAACACGCGCGGTAGCAACACCCAATCAAATCCCTAGCCATCTTCCCTCTTTTCTCTTTGTTCTCCCTGAGATCTGAGGCTCTCAGCAACTAACAAGAAGCACCATAGCATCACCTCTTTCCCCGTTTCTCCTGTCAAAGTTCTAGGGTTGGAACCGTACCCTCTCCCTGGGATGGGTTACGTGTTAATATATGTGTGGAAAAGCCCCACACGTGGCCGATACAAACTCTGATTACAATAGGTTTAACACCCTCCCTTAATCTAAACCCCGGGAGAGGTTGAGATTACGCTTAAACTCATCTAGACCTTTAACACCTAAAGCTTTAGTGAAACCATCAGCTACTTGATCCTTGGTCGAAATAAATTTAACGTCAAGCTGTCTATTACTGACTCTCTCACGAACAAAGTGATAGTCAATCTCTATGTGTTTTGTACTAGCATGAAAAATTGGATTTGCAGACAAGTAAGTAGCTCCAAGATTATCACACCAAAGAATTGGTCTTTGGCGAAACATGACTCCTAGCTCACGAGCCAAAGCTTCCACCCAAATCAGTTCAGCTGTTGCATTTGCCACAGCTTTGTATTCTGCTTCAGTGCTTGACCTTGACACCGTTGCTTGCTTCCTGGCACTCCATGATATCAGATTTGGACCAAAGAATATGGCAAAACCACCAGTAGACCGTCTGTCATCGAGGCATCCTGCCCAGTCTGCATCTGAGAAGGCACTAAGAAGAGAGGATCTAGATCTCTGAAAAGTTAGTCCAACTTTTACTGTACCTCGAATATACCTTAATATGCGTTTCACTGCTGTCCAATGCACAGTAGTAGGAGCATGAAGATACTGACATACTTTGTTTACTGCAAATGCCAAATCAGGTCGTGTTAGTGTCAAATACTGCAATGCTCCAACTATGCTTCTGTAGTTTGTACTATCCTCTGCACCAAGTGGTTCTCCATCTGTTAAGGATAACTGTTCTGTGACAGACAAAGGTGTCGGACAGGTGGTACACTGAAGCATACCGACTTTCTTAAGTAAATCCAAAGCATATTTTTCCTGTGTTAAGACAATGCCATTTAAACCTTTTTAACTTCAATGCCCAGGAAGAAATGCAAATCACCAAGGTCCTTGAGTGCAAAGTCATGATTTAACTTCCGTAAAAGAGCAGTAGTTGCCGCATCAGAAGAGCTTGCAACAATGATATCATCAACATAGACAAGGATAAACATGGTGATATCCGATGTACTTAATAGGAACAGTGATGTGTCTGCCTTTGATGCTATGAACCCAAGTTCCTGCAATTTAGAGCTCAAGCGAGAGTACCATGCTCGTGGGGCTTGTTTTAGACCATAAAGAGATTTATCTAGTTTGCAAATGTAATGCGGAAAGCGAGGATCTTCATACCCAGGTGGTTGTTTCATATATACTTCCTCCTCCAGAACGCCATGGAGAAACGCGTTCTTAACATCTAGTTGTCGAAGGCTCCATCCTCTAGACACTGCAACAGAGAGAACAAGACGAACAGTAGCTGCTTTGACAACAGGACTGAAGGTATCTTCATAGTCAAGACCATATCTCTGTTTAAACCCTTTTGCAACCAAGCGAGCCTTGTACCGTTCAACTTTACCATCTGCATGTTTCTTGACTCTGTAAACCCACTTGCAGTCAATAAGATTTTTAGTGGAATTTGGAGGTACTAAGTGCCAGGTATTGTTTTGCATGAGTGCCGTGTGTTCTTCATTCATTGCCTGTCTCCATTTTTCATCTCCAAGTGCCTCGGCCAGACTGTCAGGTTCACCTGTAGAAGAAAACATGCCATACCGAATAGTGCCATCAGTATATTGACGCGGTTTGCGAATACCTCTTTGAAGCCTAGTACGAGGTCGCGGTGGTTCAGGTGAAGGATCTCTGTCAGAGTCTGTGTTGACAACAGAACCAACCGGCGAAATATCATCAGTGTCTGAATCAGTATCCGCATTAAATTCTGCATTGTCATCTTGTGCATTGGCATGTTCTACATTGTCATTTTCTGCTTCGTCTTCTTGTATAGGTGGCGAGCCAGGAGAGGCTGGCGGAGATTCTGCGGGCCCCGCACTGCTGCTGTCAGCAGGGCCATTATTGGCACCATCATTGGGGCAATCAGTGCTGCCATCATGGCGCACAGGCGACGATGTGGAGATGCCGCGCTCTCCTGCGCGTGCTGCAGGCGCATGTGGGCGGGTCCCCACCCGGTCGGCCACAGACGGAGACGTGGCAGGTGGAGAACGGCCAGGACCAGGCGCAGCAGTCGAAGACGATCTGGGCTGCGGATCCAAGAAGGATCTCCTGGCAGGAGAATCAGCTTGGCAATCAGTGCTGGTTTGTCCTGTCTCCAGATTTCTTGTTTGTGCACCGTTTTGATTCAAATTTTTAGCAGAATCAGAATTTGAACCTGTATTTGCTGTACTATCACCATAAACTTGCAAAACATCAGTAACAGGAACAATATGCATATGATCATCAACAGTTACTCCCTCATGTGCATGTGATGATGACAAGATGTCAGATAGTAAAAGAATTTCAGCTCTAAGTTGTGCACCGGCATTGGGATGAAGAGATTTGAAGGGAAAGATATTTTCATCAAATACTACATCACGAGATATGTAAATACGACCAGTGGAGACATCAAGACACTTGACACCCTTATGTAGAGGACTGTAGCCAAGAAAAACACACTGTTTTGATCGAAAAGAAAGCTTGTGTTTATTGTATGGGCGAAGATTAGGCCAGCAAGCACAACCAAAAACACGAAGAGCATCATAGTTTGGCTTGACATCAAGTAGTTTCTCAGCTGGAGACATAAGACCAAGAACTTTAGTAGGCAGTAAGTTTATGAGGAAGGTGGCAGTGAGGAAAGCTTCATCCCAGAACTTAAGGGGCATGGAAGCATTTGCTAGAAGGGCAAGACCAACCTCAACAATATGTCTATGCTTGCGTTCAGCAGAACCATTTTGTTGGTGAGCATGTGGACAAGAAACATGATGAGTGATGCCTACTTTTTGAAAGAAACCGTGGAGTTTTTCATATTCACCACCCCAATCGGTTTGCATAGTGACAATTTTTCTATTGAATTTTCGTTCAACAAGCTGCTGAAAATTGAGAAAAACTTGATACACATCACTTCTCTTTTTCAACAAATAAATCCATGTAAACTTACTATAATCATCAATAAAGCTTACATAATACTGATGTCTTCCAACAGAGGCTGGAGCAGGACCCCATACATCAGAAAACACTTGTTCCAAAGGAACAGTAGACACACTAATGGAAACAGGATATGGTAATTGATGACTCTTTGCTTGCTGACAGGGATCACACACATATGGATTTATTTCAGGAGTGTATGCTAAATTATTCTTCCTAAGCACTTGTTGAACAATAAAGGATGAAGGATGTCCTAGACGACGATGCCATGTGGATGAAGACGGCTTGATGGTGATGAAGGCATGCTTGTGAGGTTCGGCAACATTGGAGATGGGCACAAGGGGGTAGAGGCCGTCATGACAAGGACCCTTAAACGGAATTTTCTTGGTGGCCTGATCCTTTATCAAAAAGAAGAAAGGGTGAATTTCAACAAAAGCATTATTGTCTAGGGTAATCCTATGAGCTGATAACAAGTTTTTAGTGGCACAAGGAACATGAAGAATATTATTCAAATGCAATGAACTATGAGGGGTATGTAATGTTGAATGACCAATATGCTGTATTGCCATACCTGTACCACTGGCATTGTGAACTTGATCACGGCCCTTGTAATTGTCATGAGTATGCAGCTTATTTAGTTGTCCAGTGATGTGATCCGTAGCACCAGTGTCCACGTACCAGTTGGTATCAACTCCATATGCACCCTTCTCATTGCGAGAGCGATCCTCATCATCATCATCACGATCAGAATAACGCCACCAACAATCACGTGCAGGGTGCCCATATTTGGCGCAGATCTGACAAGTGGTGTCAACAAACCGAGTGGGTGTACGTCCACGGCCACGGCCACGGCCGCCACCACGGCCGCCACCATCGCGACGCTGCATATCTTTGTCATCACGCCTATCATCACGCCTGTTATACCCCCGATCATCGCGGCGATATTGCCTGTCATCTCGCCTGTCATCACGCCTGTTGTAACCATCTCTGTCATCGCGGCGGTAGCCGTTGTAACCATCTCTGTCATCTCGGCGGTAGCCACCACCACCGCCATACCTATCACGATCATCAGATCGGTAACCACGGTCATCACGACGCTGCATGTCTCTGTCATCACGAGAAGAAACATTGTCATCGCAGCGCTGAGACGCACCACCACCACCACGTGCAGCAGCATTAGCACTGCTCTGAAACACAGTACTACTCTGGCCAGATTGAGAGATGGCGGTCTGGCGGTCATCAAAAGCTTGAAGCTGCGAGCACATGTCAACACAGGTAGTGGTAGGGTTTGCATTAATGGATGTAACAAATGGTGTATAGCGGTCGTCCTCCAGACCACCAAGAATATAGCCCTTCAATTCATCTTGATCAACAGTTTTCCCGGCAGCAGCAAGTTCTTGGACAAAACCTTGCATTGTGGCAATGTACTGACGAGCGGACAAGTCCTGTTTCTTGGTGTTGATCAAGGCACCACGCAGAAAGTTCACACGAGCCCGAGACTGGGATGCAAACAGACTCTGAATTGTCGACCAAATTTGATGAGAATACTTCAATCCGATCATCTGAGCTAAGAGATCTTGATCAAGAGATTTCACCAAATAGCTCATCAGTGCTTGATCCCGAGCAAACCAGACAGCATAGTCACGGCTCGGAACTCAAATTTTCTTTTTATCTGTATCTTCTATCTCCTCCGTTTCCGCGCAGTGGAACGCCGGCACCACCTGTGTCGTCCAGAACAGGTGATTGTCCCGCGACAGTTTTTCCGACGGCGGCGAGCCAAGGGCTGCAATCAGAGTTGCTGCAGCAGCGGCCGCCGATGGTGAAGAGGTCGAGGAAGACATGATCGAGCGCGGCGGCAGAAGGCGGCCGGGCTGGGTTGTGTGTATTGCGGTTTGATCTAGGGTTTTGAACTCTCGACGGCGTGAGGCGATCGGAGCGGATTTGTCTGAGACTCTCGATGGCGTGAGGCGATCGGAGCAGGTTGTGTTGTCTGTTTTTCTGGTTGTGCTGTCTGTTGTCAGGTCCTTCACCGGCGATAGGGAACGCCGGCGGGTGGGTTGTGATGCGGCGGCTGCGCTCACGAGTTGGGAGGAGGCAGCTCTGATACCATGTCAAAGTTCTAGGGTTGGAACCGTACCCTCTCCCTGGGCCGGGTTACGTGTTAATATATGTGTGGAAAAGCCCCACATGTGGCCGATACAAACTCTGATTACAATAGGTTTAACATCTCCTTCTCTCACCAAGCTAGACTCTTCAAACCCTTTCTAGATTCTCCCCAATCATGAGCGGAGGATCAAACGACCCTTTCTCCTCAAACAAGACCAAATGGAAGCAGATCCGATGCCTTTCCTGATCTCAGCTCTTCCACTGCGAAGGACCCCTCTCAGCAGGCTCGCCTCTCTCCCAACCATGCCTCGCTTCCTCGGGATTTGGGCCATGATGAGACCATCCTGCTGCTGCACCGCCGATATGGCCTTTGCCTTCACTGACATCGTGGCCGGCAAGAAACAAACTGAAACGAAAATACCCAGCGGACCAACCCCTTCTCCTTTACCCGGTTTCCTAGCTGGACCCAGCTGTTGTTGGGATAATCAAAACTTGTCCGAAACCATATGAGGTCGGTTTGATTATTCCATGTTTAGGTTCAGTACGTGAGTCTTAGAGTTCTACTTTGTGTCCAAGTTGAGTCTAGGTAGAGTCCAAGTTTACGTTTAGGTTTTGAGTCGGTTCCGTATTTCTTTGTATTCTGTCTAAGCAACCACCTATGGCTGCTATAAATAAAAGTCCCGGTCGTGGACGACGTACAAGTTCAGCTAGCTGAAATCGATTGACGTTTGTGCTAGCTTGGTTATCGTGTGCAGCTCGATGGAAGTATACAGATCGTGCATGTGCGTCTCGTCGAAACACTTCGTCGTGCTCGTCGGATTGTACTCAGCACCAGGGGCTAGTCCAACAGCTGTCACACGAGATCAACAAGGCACGTCTCTGCATAGGGGTCCCACCCACGAAAAAAAAACTCAGATCAACCAGAGAGCTCCATTTGCTTTGCTACTACATATTGGAATAAATATCAGTCGTACTTTGTTCCCCCCGCAAGAACTAGTGCCAATTTGTTTAGATCCTCTCTTTCATCAAATTCTCTTTTTTGTTTTGCTCTTCCTTTCAGCACTACCGGATATAAGCTTTCTAGTCAACATAACCATGCGGAAAAAATAAAAACAAATTATACCTGAAATTAGGGCGTAGATCTATAGACAGATAACTAACTACGACTGTACTAGAGATTAGAAAATATCAGGAATTCAGATCACCACACCTTGTGTGATTGATTCTTTTAGGTTTTGGACCTCCTACCAGCGCCTGCGTTGATGATTTGGCCAGACGAAATAGTCGGCGACCGAGCAATCAGGCGAAGTGTTTCAGATCTCAAGAACTGATCGAACAGGTAAGCATGAATATTTAACAGTCTCTCCAAAGGCTTCGACAAGGCTAGAAACACCTAATTTGGAGGAGGATGAAGCCGATGTCATCTCAGATGGTCGGCTTCTCTCTGCTCTAGTAGCTTCTCAACGTAATTCTAAGTCAACCACTGAAAAGCAGAAAAATTGTAGGACAGTTTTATCTACAAAATCCAAAGTAGTTTCCGGATGAATGGTATGTTCAGAAATAGCAGAGGTCTTCATGACTTGGCTAAACATTCTCACATTGCTGATTGTTGTAAGGACTATAATTTGGATTTTGTAGCTATTTCTGAGACGGGTAAACGCAATTACTCTCAAAGCCTATTGAACCGGTTATCTGGTGGTCTAGATTTTGGGTGGTTTTCGCGTCCACCCCGTGGACGGTCTGGTGGTATGCTAGTTGGCGTTTGATCAGGTACCACGAATGTTTTAGCTAGTTTTGATGGAGAGTATCACATCAAACTCACTATTCGGAACAAAGCTGATAATTTCATTTGGCGTCTGGTCGTCATCTATGGTGCGGCCCAAGATACGTTCAAGACTGACTTTTTACGTGAATTGGTAAATCTGGCAAAAGATAATCAGTATCCAATGATCATTGGTGGTGATTTTAACTTGCTTAGATTCCAACACAAAAAGAGTAAGGGCCATTTTAAAAGCCATTGGCCTTTCTTGTTTAATGTTGTCATTAATAGCTTAGACTTGAGAGAGGTTGCTATGGTTGGTCGACAATTCACTTGGGCTAATCGTTTACCTGACCCAACATACGAGAAACTAGATCGCGTACTAATGGACACTGATTGGGAATCTAAATACCTGTTAATGATTGTCAGACCATGCTCCCATCTTATTGACCACTGGAGTATCTAAATCGCCATGTAAGCATCCTTTCAAGTTTGAACTTAGGTGGCTACAGCGGGAGGGATTCCAAGATATGGTCAAGAATGTTTGGGAAAGACCGGTGAGTGGTCACAGTCCTATATTGAGGTGGAACAGTAAGATGCACGCCTTGCGCAGACACCTCTCTCGGTGGGCTAGACACACAGCTGGTATTCTTAAAAAAGAGAAGCTTCGATTATCATCCATTATTTATGAGTTGGAGTCTCTTGCTGAAGTAAGGCGCTGTTATCAAGTGATGAGTTTGAATTAAAAAAGTCAATCAAATGCCCAGAGAACATCTCTACTTCGGGAGGAGGAGCTAAAATGGTATCAATGCTCGGAGGCTCAATTCATTTTGGAAGGGGATTCGAATACTAGATATTTTCATGGGATAGCCAATGGCCGTCACAGGAGAAAACGTATTCAATCTTTAGCACAAGATGAGGGTCAGATTGAAGGCCATGAGCAGCTCAAATCGTACATTACAAATTATTCTAAGGGTCTGTTTGGTCCTCCGGAGGAGAGCTCCTTCTCTTTGGAGGAATCTCAAAGATATGATATACCCCAGGTGTCCATGGAGGAAAATGGCTTACTAACCGCTCCATATTCGGAGGAAGAGATTAAGAAAGTTGTATTCCAAATGGAACATAATAAGGCACCGGGTCCGAATGGTTTTCCTGCTGAGTTCTATCAGACTTTTTGGGATACTATTAAATCGGATCTTCTACATATATTCAGTGTTTTACACGCTAGGCAGTTAGAATTATTTTGTTTCCATTTTGGAGAGGTTATCTTGTGACCTAAAGTTAATGAGGCAAAAAGGATTCAACAATACAGACCTATCTGCCTTTTAAACGTAAGTTTCAAGATTTTCATGAAAGTGGCCACCATTAGACTGAATACAGTGGCTGATCATGTAGTGCAGCCTTTGATGGCTTGTAAATACAGTCCGTTGGGAACCCTAAGATGAAGGTATGATGAGCACAGTAGCAAGTCTTCCCTCAGTTGTAAAACCAAGGTCTAATCGAACCAGTAGAAGAAAGCCAAACTTCAGAAGGTGATGCTTGCTAGCTTCGTGACATTCCAGACAAGGGCGCCAGATACAACTGGTTGTTGGCGTGTCTTCCTCCAGCAGCAACGTGAAACCTGCACACAACACAAACAAGTACTTTGCTCCCAACTTACGATGAGGTTGTCAATCTCACCGGTTTGCTGTAAACAAAGGATTGAGCGTATCGAGTGGTAAAAGGATAATAGTAATGCAATTAAAGTAAACAGAGCGAGTAATAGTAAAATGGTAAAGCTATATAAAGGAAATTGGACCGGGGTCCACAGTTCACTAGTGGCGTCTCTCCATAAGATAAATAAAAGCATGCTGGCTAAACCAATTACAGTTGGGCAATTGATAGAGTAAAGATAACGTACATACATCACGAGGATCACTATGAGGCTTACTCTGGGCATTACGACAAAATACATAGACCGCCATCCAACTGCATCTATGACTAAAAATCCACTCATGGGGAATCGTCCGAGGACCCCTTGAGTATTAAGTTGTGAACAACAGATAATTGTATTAAGCAAAGTGCATAATGTAAACAAAGCAAATGTCCTTGGAAACAAGAATGTTGTTTTCTCCCTAGTGGCAATAGCACATCTAAAACCTTAGAGGTTTCTGTCACTCCCCCAGATTAAATAGAGGCATGAACCCAACTGTCGAGCATAAATACTCTCTCTTGGAGTCACTAGCATCTACTCGGCCAAGATAGCTACTAGCAACAGAAAGTATGCAAGATCATAAACAACATAGAGATAACATAAGATAAATAATTCAGCACATCAACTTGACATAGTACCAATACTCATCGGATCCCAACAAACACAACATGTATGATTACATAAAGATGATCTTGATCATGTAGGGCAGCTCACAAGATCTAAACATGAAGCACATGGTGGAGAAGACAACCATCTAGCTACTGCTATGGACCCATAGTCCAAGGTAGACTACTCACACATCACTCCGGAGGCGACCATGGTGGTGAAGAAGGCCTCCGGCAGGGATTCTCCTCTCCGGCAGGGTGACGGGAAGAGCTCCTGGATCCTCCTGATCTTGTTTCGACGATGGCGGCGGCTTGCAGTATGTTTCGAGGAAAAGCGATCCCCCCTTTAGGTTTTTCCCATCGAGGGGACTTTATAGGCGAAGGGGCAGCGTCAGGAGGTGGACCAGGGGGTCTCACCACAGGTGGGCGCGGCCAGGGGCTGGGCCGCGCCCCCTGGTGGTGAGGCTGGCCCCTAGCCCCCCTCCGTCTCATCTTCGGTCTTTGCGAAGCTTCGGTAAAAATAGGAGGTTCGGCTTTTGTTTCGTCCAATTCCGAGAATATTTCTTGTGTAACTTTTCTGAAACACAAAAACAGTAGAAAACAGGGAACTGACACTGTGGCATCTTGTTAATAGGTTAGTTCCAGAAAATGCATAAAAACGCCACGAAGTGTAACAAAACTCAAAGCAAATGGTGTAAGAACAAGCATGGAGCATCAAAAATTATAGATACGTTTGAGACGTATCAAGCATCCCCAAGCTTAACTCCTGCTCGTCCTCGAGTAGGTAAGTGATGGTCCTTGTGCGTGATGAATGACCAGCCCGTTGGGAGCCCCAAGAGGAAGGTGTGATGAGTATAGCAGCTAGTTTTCCCTCAGTTAAGAAACCAAGGTTTAATCGTTCTTGGAGAGGAGAGACAGACGACTGAAGGTGATGCAGACTAGCTTAATAGCACTCCAACAAGGGCGCCGTTTACGACACTTGTTGACTCGTCTTCGGCCAGTAGCAACGTGGAACCTTCACACAACACAACCAAGTACTTTGTTCCCAACTTGCGATGAGGTTGTCAATCTCACCGGTTTGCTTAAAACAAAGGTTATGAGTGTATCGAGTGGAAAACAGTAGAAGTATGCGAGTAAAGTAAACAGTGCGAGTAAAGTAAATAGGTGATAGCAATATGATGGAAATAGGACCGGGGTCCACAGTTCACTAGTGGTGTCTCTCCATAAGATAAATAACACATGCTGGGTAAACAAATTACAGTTGGGGAATTGATAGAATAAAGATAAACGTGATATGTCAAGAAGATCACTATGAGATTTACTCTGGGCATTACAACAAAATACATAGACCGCCATCCAACTGCATCTATGACTAATAATCCACTTGTGGCGAATCAATCCGAGAACTCCACAAGTATTAAGTTGCGAACAACAGGTAATTGCATTAAGCAAAGTGTGTAATGTAAACAAAGCATATGCCCTTGAGCATATGAATGTTGTTTTCTCCCTAGTAGCAACAGCACATCTACAACCATAGAGGTTTCTATCACTCCCCCAGGTTAAATAGAGGCATGAACCCACTATCGAGCATAAATACCCCCTCTTGGAGTCACTAGCAACTACTCGGCCAAGATAGCTACTAACAACGGAGAGCATGCAAGATCATAAACAACATAGAGATAACATAAGATATATTTCAGTATAGCAAATCAATCATAACACCAATATTCATCAGATCCCAACAAACCAAACATGTAGAATTACATAACGGTGATCTCAATCATGTAGGACAGCTCATGAGATCTAAACATGAAGCACATGGAGGAGAAGACAACCATCTAGCTACTGCTATGGACCCATAGTCCAAGGTAGACTACTCACTCATCGCTCCGGAGGCAAGCATGGCGATGAAGAAGACCTCCGGTGGCGATTCCCCTCTCCGGCAGGGTGCCGGGAAGAGCTTCTGGACCCTCCCGATCTTCGGGTCGACGGTGGCGGCGGATCGCGATGTGTTCTGGAAAAGTGATCGGGTACTTAGGTTTTTTCCGTCGGGGGGTCTTTATAGGCGAAGGGGCGATGTCAGAGGTGGAGCCAGGTGGCCTCACACCATGGCGGCGCGGCCAGGCCCTGGGCCGCGCCAGCCTGGTGTGTGGGGCCCCTGTGGCCCCCCTCCTACTCTCCTTCGGATCTCTGGAAGCTCCCGGACAAAATAAGACTTCAGGAACTTGTTTCGTCCAATTCCGAAAATATTTCCTATGTATCACTTCTGAAACACAAAAACAGCAGAAAACAGGGAACTGGCACTGTGGCGACTTGTTAATAGGTTAGTTCCGGAAAATGCATAAAAGTGCCACTAAGTGTAACGAAACATTAGGTAAATGGTGTAAAAACAAGCATGGAGCATCAAAAATTATAGATACGTTGGAGACGTATCAAGCAACCCCAAGCTTAACTCCTGCTCGTCCTCGAGTAGGTAAGTGATAACAAAAGAATAATTTTTGAGGTGACATGCACCTACACAATCTTGATCATATATGTAAGCATTTGTGAGCTGGGATCATAAGAACTTAAAACATGGGCATGAAGATATAATCTTGACAATAAGAACTTAGCAACCATGTTGTAAACATGCAAATGAACACAAACAAAAGATCATGAAAACGAAACAATGAAAGTTAAACGTGTGTTCAAATCATAAGGAAAAACATACAAATGGTTTTCAGCTTGTCCTTCAAAGAGAGCAAAACATAAATGCATAGGACACCTTCAAGTTTAAGAGGGCGACTAGATACAAATAATTTAAGAACAATTGAAACCAACAATATGAATCAATCAATGAAAACTTTGGGACAATGCACATTATACTAAGAATGACAACTATGCTCTCTTAATGGTGCATAAAGATAGAAGGTGGTGACTCAACATAAAAGTAGAAGAAAGGTCCTTCGCGGAGGGAAGCAGTGATTGCAAGTTTTATAACCTTCAAAAATTATGGTACTTACCGGCTTTGAGCTCTCATTGCCCCCATCATAAGCATCTTGAATGGTTAAAGTTAATGCGAGAACAATTATGATGCATATGCTTGACAAATCATAAGTTGAAAACCTCGTGTCCTGTGAATACGAGTACCCAAACCTCATGCTACTTTACTTAGAGTCCCAAGCAAGGCTCTTGTCATTGTAAGTATATGCATATCACTGAGAACCGCCAACGGGGTACCTCTGTGCCCGATGACATGGAACAAGCCCACATCAAAATGACAGGACAAGCAGACAATGAACACCTCGACATCTCTTTTATTTGCCATTTGTTTAGCTTTTTATTGTGAGATGCGTCGTCGAATGTTAACCATGGGTATGCTACAAATTTACACCATGAATTATGCATGGCTTAGATTAGCGGCCCGGTGTTTCCCTAACACATATACAAACTCCATGATCCCCACAAGATTCCCAATTCATTTCACACCGCGGGCATCCATAAACAAAAGATCACGATATCAACTCAAATAAGAAGTGCAATGTTGAAAGCTTGCCCATGACTGCATGGCTGGGCTAGTCTCCAACTTACAACTTGCAAGCATAACAACTCAACATAAGAGACCACAATGTCAAATTTTTAAGAATAGGAAAAAGTAAAGTGTGCCTTCCGGTTCGTGAGAGCTTTAATGACCGAATTTCGCATAATACTGGTAAGAGTTTAATTTGAAGAGAAAATAAAAGAAAGTCTAATTTACTTGGAATAGCAAATTGCTAGTAGGCATGTATGGTGGACACTTTGGAAGACTTTGGCTTTTAGGAGTTGGATGCACGAGTAGAGCTCATACTCAGTACAAGGCGAGGGCTAGCAAAATACTGGGAGCGACCAACTAAGAGAGCAATAATGGCCATAATCATGCAAAGCGACAAAGCGACATTAAAAGAAGCATAAGATGGAATTAAAAGTCAAAAACTAAATGATCATAGAGGCTATTGGCGACTTTGTAAGAGTCTAACATGTGTGAGCATGCGCCAAGTCAACCCAAATAAAGCATCAAGGAGAAAACCAAAATAATGCTTCCATACAATAAAAACAACGCATGATTTTTTCAAAGGCTCATTAAGCAATCTCAATTATTTGAGACAAGTCATGCTACAGAAAAACCACTAAGCATACTATCAAAAAGACATCAAGCATGACATGAAAAAGCCTAAGCCGCAGTCTACACAAGCTCCTTCTTGTACCACTATTTTGCATAAAGCTTTTTCTCTTTTCCAACACCATTTGAAATTTTTTAAAGACACCTCTTTTGATGAAAACCAATAAAGATCAGAGGCAAAAATACACCTTGATGAAAAGATATGACAAGGTCTGAACGCAAATCAAGGCGAAAATGAAAACCAAAAGCAGTAGCGGAAAAAGAAGAACACTCGATCAACTCCGTTTTTCATTCTTATAATTTCAACGAGTGTTCTTGGCAAATGAAAAGCAAGCCAACTTCTCCAAAGGAAATTTGTTGGGGTCCAACCATTTATTGCAGCAAACAAACTAAACTAACTAAGAAAACTAAAACAACTGACGCTCCAAGAAAAACACATAGTGCATGAAGCAATAAAAATATAGTGTTTTGAAAGGTGACCTGATTTTTGCCGATGAAGAAGGGGTGCCTCGGGGGCATCCCCAAGCTTTGACGCTTGTACTTCTTGGATATTTCTTGGGGTGATGCATGGGCATCCCCAAGCTTGAGCTTTTGTCCATTCTTCAACTCATCTCATCATTCTCCAATCCCTACACTTGAAAACTTCCTTCATACAAAACTAAACACAATTCTATTAGCAACATTAGTGTAGGCATAACATATAATCAACCTCTTTTTGCTTCAGGTTTCAACCCAAAACCACCACATATATAGCATATACTACAGTATCAACTTCCCCAAAAGTTCCATGATCAAAAGAACTCAAAAGAAAGCGATAAAGCGGCAAACACAAATATTGGCAGAAATCTGTCAAAACAGAACAGCTGACAAAGGCCGAATTTTGGAGAGGTTTTCTGTTGCTCAAATCAAAAAGTGTTCAACTAACGAAAGTTTGGATATAACCTGGGGGATATGCACAAGAAATCGCAGGTTCAAAAGATATACAGAGAATTTATACGAATTTTTATGGTGCAGTACTGAAAACAGTTTCAGGACAGCAACATCCCCAAATCTTTACCTCACTCGAATTAGAGGCTTCTCTTGGCACACACAAAAAAAACAAGATAAGGAGCGGTAATTACAGTAGTAATGACTTCCAAGACTCAAATAAAAGAAAAAGTACTGAAAATAAAAATATTGGGTTATCTCCCAAGAGTGCTTTTCTTTAACGCCTTTGAGCTAGGCGCAGAAAATTGCGAATCAAGTAATATCAAGAGATGAAGTGCTAGGATCAGCGCGTGCCTTACGTCTTCATTTCTTACCTTTGTTCTTTACTCTAGGAAAGACGTGGCTATTGCAAGGTGGAGAGATAAATCTTATATTGCCTTTTCCCACATCAATAACGGCGCCCAGGAGCTTCAGGAGGGATCTTCCAAGTGTGATTTGTCCTTTTCCTACACATTCAATAACAAGATAATCAGTAGATATCATTCTTCCTAGGACTTTTGTAAAAACTCCTTCAGCTATTCCAATGGGAAATATAGTGGCATTGTTAGTAAGAGAAATTCCTTCTCCCCCCTCAGAAAGCTTCCAAAGGCTCAACGATTCATAAACATCCTTTGGCATAAGATAAAATTCAGACATAATATCACAACGAGCATGAAAAGTTTCACCACTAATGGTGATTTTTACCGTAGGAGACCAACTTGAAGGTTCAAAATTGGTTGGCACATGATGTCTACGCACTTCTATTCTTGTAGACACTTGTTGGGCCTCCAAGTGCAGAGGTTTGTAGAACAACAGCAAGTTTCCCTTAAGTGGATCACCCAAGGTTTTATCGAACTCAGGGAGGAAGAGGTCAAAGCTATCCCTCTCAAGCAACCCTGCAATTACAATACAGAAAGTCTCTTGTGTCCCCAACACACCCAATACACTTGTCAGATGTATAGGTGCACTAGTTCGGCGAAGAGATAGTGAAATACAAGCGGTAGTGATGATTATAAGTAGTAACTGTGGTATGAAATAAATATCGCTGCGAGCAAACATGTAACAAAACAGCAAGTAAACGGTGTGCAATGCTTGGAAACAAGGCCTAAGGATCATACTTTCACTAGTGGACACACTCCCAACAAATATAACATAACTGAACAAATAGATAACTTCTCTTCACTATGGTACTCTGAATTACTCTCCTATTGAACAACACTAATCATTGCGTAGTGGCTACATAAGCACCCCTTAAAGTTCATCAAGTACTTGACAAACACCACTCATAGAGATATCCAAATCAAAGCACAACTCAAAATAGATATTATTGCAACATAAACCAAGTACTAACACGGTGCACACACTATCAACATTACACCATGAAAGGAGGAATAAATCACTTCAATACTATCATAGCGATAATTATTCTCATAATCCATAAAAGATCATAATCGTAGCCTAGACCAAGTACCACCATGATGCACGCACTGTCACCGTTACACCATGGCAGGAGGAATAGATTACTTTAATAATACCACTAGAGTACACATAATATCTGAATAATAACATCTACTTGTTCAACATGATACAAAGCTCACGATCACATAAAGATCACATCATGGGAGAGAGAGGTGAACCACATAGCTACCGGTAGAGCCCTCAGCCCCGGGGATGAACTACTCCCTCCTCATCATAGGAGATAGCAAGGTTGATGGAGATGGCGGTGAGGTCGATGGAGACGGCGGAGACGGCGATGGAGACCGATGGAGATGGCTCCGGGGGCACTTCCCTGTCCCGGCAGGGTGCCGGAACAGAGACTTCTATCCCCCGAAATTCGTCGGCGGTGGCGGCAGAGCTGCGGAACTGCTTCTGGAAAATTGCCGACTCCCTTAGGGTTTTCCGTCCCGAGGCTTTATATAGGCGAAGGGGCGTCGCGAGAGGGCAGCCAGGGGCTCCTCACACATGGGTGGCATGGCCAGGGCCTGGGCCGCGCCACCCTAGTGTGAGGGCAGGCCCTGGCCCCTCTCCGGCTCTCTTTTGGATGTCTGGATGCTCCCGGGTAAAATAAGACTTCAGGAACTTATTTCGTCCAATTCCGAGAATATTTCCTATGTATCACTCTAAAACACAAAAACAGCAGAAAACAGGGAGAGAGGTGAACCACATAGCTACCGGTAGAGCCCTCAGCCCCGGGGATGAACTACTCCCTCCTCATCATAGGAGACAGCAAGGTTGATGGAGATGGCGGTGAGGTCGATGGAGACGGCAGAGACGGTGATGGAGACCGATGGAGATGGCTCCGGGGGCACTTCCCCATCCTGGCAGGGTGCCGGAATAGAGACTTCTGTCCCCCAAAATTCGTCGGTGGCGGCGGCGGAACTGCGGAACTCTTTCTGGAAAATTGCCAACTCCCTTAGGGTTTTCCGTCCCGAAGCTTTATATAGGCGAAGGGGCGATGTCAGAGGAGGGACCAGGCGTCCTCACACCATGGTGGCGCGGCCAGGGCCTGGGCCGCGCCACCCATGTGTGAGCCTGGCCCGTGGCCCCTCTCCTACTCCTCTTCGGATCTCTGGAAGCTTCCGGGCAAAATAAGACTTCAGGAACTTGTTTCGTCCAATTCCGAGAATATTTCCTGTGTATCACTTCTGAAACACAAAAACAGCAGAAAATAGGGAACTGGCACTGTGGCATCTTGTCAATAGGTTAGTTCTGGAAATCACATAAAAATGCCACGAAGTGTAACGAAACAGTAGGCAAATGGTGTAAAAACAAGCATGGAGCATAAAAAATTATAGATACGTTTGAGACGTATCAGCATCCCTAAGCTTAACTCCTGCTCGTCCTCGAGTAGGTAAGTGATAACAAAAGAAATAATTTTTGAGGTGACATGCACCATCACAATCTTGATCATGTATGTAAGCGTTGTGAGCTGGGATCAAAAGAACTTAAAACATGGGCATGAAAGATATAATCTTGATAATAGAAACTTAGCAACCATATTATAACATGAAATAGAACACAAACAAAAGATCATGAAAATGAAACAATGAAAGTCAAACGTGTGTTCAAATCATATGGAAAAACATATAAATGGTTTTCAGCTTGTCCTTCATGGAGAACAAAACATAAATGCATAGGACACCTTCAAGTTTAAGAGGGCGACTAGATACAAATAATTTAGGAACAAGTGAAACCAACAATATGAATCAATCAATGAAAACTTTGGGACAATGCACATTATACTAAGAATGACAACTATGCTCTCTTAATGGTGCAAAAAGATAGAAGGTGGTGACTCAACATAAAAGTAAAAGAAAGGCCCTTCGCAGAGGGAAGCAGTGATTAAACATGTGCTAGAGCTTTTCATTTGTAAAACAGAGAGATAAAAATTGGTTTTGAGAGGTGGTTGTCTTTGTCAACGACTGACAATGGGGTTCTTACTATCCTCCATACAAAAATGAAGCAAGTTTTTGAGAGAGATTGGCACTTTTGTGCTCTTTTATAAAGCTTGGCACTCCTCCCCACCTTTTTTCCTTTCTCAAACCATGGCTAACCGATTCCATCGGGTGCCCACCAACATTCACATTCCATGGAGGAGTGCCTTTTTTCTTTCTTTTTTCTCTTTTTTTTTCTTTTTGGAATAAGCAATATGGAAGATAGCAAATCCGACCACTACGTCCCCATGAGCTGAAAATAGTGTCACAAAACGAGAAGTGTTTTGAAGGTTTTTTGAAAGGTAGCACATGAAAATTTACTTGGAATGGCTTACAAATACCATGCATAGGAATTTATAGTGGACACAATGGCAAACTTGGTTTTTGGGAGTTGGATGCACGAGTAGAGCTCATACTCAGTACAAAATGAAGGCTAGCAAAAGACTAGGAGCGACCAACTAAGAGAGCAATAACGGCCATAATCATGCAAAACGACAAAGCAACATTAAAAGAAGCATAAGATGGCATCAAAATTCAAAAACTAAATGATCATAGAGGCTATTGGCGACTTATTTTTGTAGTCAACATGTGTGAGCATGCGCCAAGTCAACCCAAATAAAGCATCAAGGAGAAAACCAAAATAATGCTTCCAAATAATTAAAACAACGCATGATTTTTTCAAAGGCTCATTAAGCAATCTCATTTATTTGAGACAAGTCATGCTACAGCAAAACCACTAAGCACTATCAAAAAGATATCAAGCACGACATGCAAAAGCCTAGGCCGCAGTCTACACAAGCTCCTTCTTGTACCACTTTTTTGCATAAAGCTTTTTCTCTTTTCCAACACCATTCAAACTTTTTATAAACACCTCTTTTGATGAAAACCAATAAAGACCAGAGGCAAAAATACACCTTGATGAAAAGATATAACAAGATCTGAACACAAATAAATTCGAAAAACAAAAGCTAAACGCGGTAGCAGAAAAAGAGAACACTCGTTGAACGATAAGAGTGAAAACTAGAGTGTTCTTGGCAAATGAAAAGCGAGTTCATCTCCTCCAAAAGAAACATGATGTGATCTAACCATTTATTGCAGCAAACAAAGCAAAAGAAAACTAAAAACAAAAACAACTGACGCTCCAAGAAAAACGCATAGTGCATGAAGCAATAAAAATATAGTGTCTTGAAAGGTGACCTGATTTTTACCGATGAAGAAGGGGTGCCTTGGGGGCATCCCCAAGCTTTGACGCTTGTACTTCTTGGATATTTCTTGGGGTGATGCATGGGCATCCCCAAGCTTGAGCTTTTGTCCATTCTTCAACTCATCTTATCATTCTCCAATCCCTACACTTGAAAACTTCCTTCATACAAAACTAAACACAAATCTATTAGCAACATTAGTGTAAGCATAACATATAATCAACCTCTTTTTGCTTCAGGTTTCAACCTAAAACCACCACATATAAAGTATATACTACTTTAGCAACTTCCCCAAAAGTTTCGTGATAAAAAGAACTAAAAAAAAGCGATAAAGCGGCAAACACAAATATTGACAGAAATCTGTCAAAACAGAACAGCTGACAAAGGTCGAATTTTTGAGGGGTTTTCTGTTGCTCAAATCAAAAAGTGTTCAACTAATTAAAGTTTGGATATAACCTGGGGCACATGCACAAGAAATCGCAGGTCCAAAAGATATACAGAGAATTTTCACGAATTTTTACGGTGCAGCACCGAAAACTGTTTCAGGACAGCAACATCCCCAAATCTTACCTCACTCAAATTAGAGGCTTCTCTTGGCACAACAACGAAATAAAAAGAATAAGGAGAGGTCATTACAGTAGTAATAACTTCCAAGACTCAAATAAAAGAAAAAGTACTGGAAATAAAACAATGGGTTATCTCCCAAGAGTGCTTTTCTTTAACGCCTTTGAGCTAGGCGCAGTAATTTGCAAAGATGCTCATGTAGGCACCATATAAGAGCTTGAGGCAAAGGCGCTATATAAAAACTTAAAGCAAAAGAGAGCATCAAAAAGCAAATATGGAACACATTTAAATCTAAACCACTTCCTATGCATAGGAATCTTGTAAGAAAATAAATCAACGAGGCACATAGTAGCAAGCATGGATAGATAAAACAAGTGCCACTTCAAGATTTGCAACATAAAGAGGGGAAACTTAATATTGTTGAGATCCATCAAACCATGTTTCCCTCTCTCATAATAACTTTCAGTAGCATCATGAATAGAACTAACAATATAACTATCACATAAAGCATCCCTATCATGAGCCACATGCATAAAAGAATTAATACTCACCACAGGAACAATCGTAGTAGGAGCAGATTCAACAGAAAAATTATTCTCATCACCATAATCATCAAAAACAGGAGGCATATTGTAATCATAACTAATTTTCTCCTCAAAAGTAGGTGAACTGAAAATATTATACTCATCATCATAGCCATCATAAACTAGAGGTTTAGTATCATCACAAGCTAAAGAACAGCTATTTCGCAAAGCATATTCTTCAAACATATCATCATAAGGAGGAATATCACATATGGGAGATAAAATATTATCAGAGCAAATTTTCTCCACTAAAGCTGGGGAACTAAAAATATCATGCTTAACAAAACCAGCTTCCCCAAGCTTAGACTTTTCTATAGCATTAGCAACAACGGTGTTCAAAGCATTCATACTAACAACACTATTAGCATGCAAATTAAGCTCCAAAGGTTTTTCAATTTTCTCTTCAAACACTTCATATCTAAACTCAGGAAAAATACTACAGAACTCTTTGTTTTCCATTAAGCCTAACTAGTGAAAATAAAAACAAGAAACAAAAAGATGTAATTGCAGAATCTAAAGGAAATAACTCCGAGCACTCACTAGCAACTAAAAGACTTAGTAGCCAAAGGATGTGAGTACCTTTTACCTTACCTCCCCGGCAACGGCGCCAGAAAAGAGCTTGATGTCTATGCACTTCTATTCTTGTAGACACTTGTTGGGCCTCCAAGTGCAGAGGTTTGTAGAACAGCTGCAAGTTTCCCTTAAGTGGATCACCCAAGGTTTTATCGAACTCAGGTAGGAAGAGGTCAAAGCTATCCCTCTCAAGCAACCCTGCAATTACGATACAGAAAGTCTCTTGTGTCCCCAACACACCCAATACACTTGTCAGATGTATAGGTGCACTAGTTCGGCGAAGAGATAGTGAAATACAAGCGGTAGTGATGATTATAAGTAGTAACTGTGGTATGAAATAAATATCGCTGCGAGCAAACATGTAACAAAACAGCAAGTAAACGGTGTGCAATGCTTGGAAACAAGGCCTAGGGATCATACTTTCACTAGTGGACACACTCCCAACAAATATAACATAACTGAACAAATAGATAACTTCTCTTCACTATGGTACTCTGAATTACTCTCCTATTGAACAACACTAATCATTGCGTAGTGGCTACAGAAGCACCCCTTAAAGTTCATCAAGTACTTGACAAACACCACTCATAGAGATATCCAAATCAAAGCACAACTCAAAATAGATATTATTGCAACATAAACCAAGTACTAACACGGTGCACACACTGTCAACATTACACCATGAAAGGAGGAATAAATCACTTCAATACTATCATAGCGATAATTATTCTCATAATCCATAAAAGATCATAATCGTAGCCTAGACCAAGTACCACCATGATGCACGCACTGTCACCGTTACACCATGGCAGGAGGAATAGATTACTTTAATAATACCACTAGAGTACACATAATATCTGAATAATAACATCTACTTGTTCAACATGATACAAAGCTCACGATCACATAAAGATCACATCATGGGAGAGAGAGGTGAACCACATAGCTACCGGTAGAGCCCTCAGCCCCGGGGATGAACTACTCCCTCCTCATCATAGGAGACAGCAAGGTCGATGGAGATGGCGGTGAGGTCGATGGAGACGGCGGAGACGGTGATGGAGACCGATGGAGATGGCTCCGGGGGCACTTCCCCGTCCTGGCAGGGTGCCGGAACAGAGACTTCTGTCCCCCGAAATTCGTCGATGGCGGCGGCGGAACTGCGGAACTCTTTCTGGAAAATTGCCGACTCCCTTAGGGTTTTCCGTCCCGAGGCTTTATATAGGCGAAGGGGCGATGTCAGAGGAGGGACCAGGCGTCCTCACACCATGGTGGCACGGCCAGGGCCTGGGCCGCGCCACCCATGTGTGAGCCTGGCCTGTGGCCCCTCTCCTACTCCTCTTCGGATCTCTGGAAGTTTCCGGGCAAAATAAGACTTCAGGAACTTGTTTCGTCCAATTCCGAGAATATTTCCTGTGTATCACTTCTAAAACACAAAAACAGCAGAAAACAGGGAACTAGCACTGTGGCATCTTGTCAATAGGTTAGTTCCAGAAATCACATAAAAATGCCACGAAGTGTAACGAAACAGTAGGCAAATGGTGTAAAAACAAGCATGGAGCATCAAAAATTATAGATACGTTTGAGACGTATCAGCACATAATCAAAATGCTGGCGCAAAGTATTGTAGCAAGAATTCAAACTAGCAGTGCGAGTCTCAAGAGTATCAAGTCTATTAAAAATGCACACCAGAGAGGAATCAAAATAGGTTGGCATGCTATAGATTGTAATCAACTTTTTTATAATATTGAAGGCTTGATCTCCATCACAATGAAGGAAATCTCCTTCTGCAGTAGCATCCAAAGCATATCTATAACGAAGAGCAAGTCCAAAGTAAAAGCTACTAAGAAGCAAACTCAAGGTCATTTTAGGTTCAGTTTTTCCATGCCAATCATAAATTCTAGACCAAGCTTCTTTAAAACTTTCCTCATCCTTTTGTTTAAAAGTGAAAATCATATCCTCGGGCGACATAGTAGTAGCAACTGAACTAGACATAATAAACTAAAGTAAAGAAATAGCAACTAGCAAGGATTCTAATTTTTTTGGGTTTTTGATATACAACGATGCAGGTAAAATAAATAAAGTAAAGCAAAACAATAACAATAACAAAGTAAAGGATGTGCGTGCAAAAAACTCCCCTCGCAGAAGTCTTCTACTTCCTCCCTGGCAACGGCGCCAGAAAAATAGCTGATGGCGTGTAGTTGACGTGGGAGAGTGTAGTTGATGTCGGAGCTTCTTCTTCTTCAATCCCCGGCAACGGCGCCAGAAAAACAGCTGATGGTCCTTGTGTGTGATGAATGACCAGCCCATTGGGAACCCCAAGAGGAAGGTGTGATGAGTATAGCAGCTAGTTTTCCCTCAGTTAAGAAACCAAGGTTTAATCGTTCTTGGAGAGGAGAGACAGACGACTGAAGGTGATGCAGACTGGCTTAATAGCACTCCAACAAGGGCGCCATTTACGACACTTGTTGACTCGTCTTCGGCCAGTAGCAACGCGGAACCTGCACACAACACAAGCAAGTACTTTGTTCCCAACTTGCGATGAGGTTGTCAATCTCACCGGTTTGCTTGAAACAAAGGTTATGAGTGTATCGAGTGGAAAATAGTAGAAGTATGCGAGTAAAGTAAACAGTGCGAGTAAAGTAAACAGGTGATAGCAATATGATGGAAATAGGACCGGGGTCCACAGTTCACTAGTGGTGTCTCTCCATAAGATAAATAACACATGCTGGGTAAACAAATTACAGTTGGGCAATTGATAGAATAAAGATAAACGTGATATGTCAAGAAGATCACTATGAGATTTACTCTGGGCATTACAACAAAATACATAGACCGCCATCCAACTGCATCTATGACTAATAATCCACTTGTGGCGAATCAATCCGAGAACTCCACAAGTATTAAGTTGCGAACAACAGATAATTGCATTAAGCAAAGTGTGTAATGTAAACAAAGCATATGCCCTTGAGCATATGAATGTTGTTTTCTCCCTAGTAGCAACAGCACATCTACAACCTTAGAGGTTTCTGTCACTCCCCCAGGTTAAATAGAGGCATGAACCCACTATCGAGCATAAATACCCCCTCTTGGAGTCACTAGCAACTACTCGGCCAAGATAGCTACTAACAACGGAGAGCATGCAAGATCATAAACAACATAGAGATAACATAAGATATATTTCAGTATAGCAACTCAATCATAACACCAATATTCATCGGATCCCAACAAACCAAACATGTAAAATTACATCACGGTGATCTCAATCATGTAGGGCAGCTCATGAGATCTAAACATGAAGCACATGGTGGAGAAGACAACCATCTAGCTACTGCTATGGACCCATAGTCCAAGGTAGACTACTCACTCATCGCTCCGGAGGCAAGCATGGCGATGAAGAAGACCTCCGATGGCGATTCCCCTCTCCGGCAGGGTGCCGGGAAGAGCTTCTGGACCCTCCCGATCTTCGGGTCGATGGTGGCGGCGGATCGCGATGTGTTCTGGAAAAGTGATCGGGTACTTAGGTTTTTTCCGTCGGGGGGTCTTTATAGGCGAAGGGGCGATGTCAGAGGTGGAGCCAGGTGGCCTCACACCATGGTGGCGCAGCCAGGCCCTGGGTCGCGCCAGCCTGGTGTGTGGGGCCCCTATGGCCCCCCTCCTACTCTCCTTCGGATCTCTGGAAGCTCCCGGACAAAATAAGACTTCAGGAACTTGTTTCGTCCAATTCCGAGAATATTTCCTGTGTATCACTTTTGAAACACAAAAATAGCAGAAAACATGGAACTGGCACTGTGGTGACTTGTTAATAGGTTAGTTCCGGAAAATGCATAAAAGTACCACTAAGTGTAATGAAACATTAGGTAAATGGTGTAAAAACAAGCATGGAGCCTCAAAAATTATAGATACGTTGGAGACGTATCAGTAAGTGATAACAAAAGAATAATTTTTGAGGTGACATGCACCATCACAATCTTGATCATCAAAGTAAGCATTGGGTGCTGGGATCAAAGAACTTAAAACATGGGCATAAGAGACATAATCTTGATAATAAAAACTTAGCAACCATGTTATAACATGAAAAGAAACACAAACGAAAGATCATGAATAAGGAAATAATGAAAGTCGAACGTGTGTCCAAATCATATGGAAAAACATAGCAAATGGTTTTCAGCTTGTACTTCATGGAATAGCAAAACATAAATGCATAGGACACCTTCAAGTTTAAGAGGGCGACTAGATACAAATAATTTAAGAACAAGTGAAACCATAGTCGTAAATCAATCAATGATAACTTTGGGACTATGCATATTAAACTCAGAATGACAACTATGCTCTCTTAGACGGTGCATAAAGGTAGAAGGTGGTGACTCAACATAAAAGTAAAAGAAAGGCCCTTCGCAGAAGGAAGCAGTGATCCCAAGAGCTTGCAAGGTATGGGTACTTCGGCTCCTTCATTGTTTGTACTAATAACCTTTATAGGTGAACCGAGTTTATTAAAACGTTTAAGAACTTTTCTAGCTTCAATAACAATATCTTTAAATTCTAAGCGCAAAGTTTCCAAGATAAAAGCTTTCTTTTCGGGATCCTCAATTTCATGAAGCTTAAGGAACATGTATTGCATAAAAGGATTAAGACTAGCAAACCTAGCTTCTAACATGTGAACTAAATGAGCAGAAGCAACTTCATAACTAGGAGCTAGCTCAACCAAAGACTTTTCCTCAACTTCCTTATGCATACTAATGTGATTAAAGAACTCCTCAATGTTACTTTTTCCAATAATTGAACCACTACCTACTGAGAGGTCCTCCAGAATGTACTTAGGAAACAGCATGATGAACTAAAAGCAAAGAAATAACAACTACCAAGGATTCTAATTTTTTTGGGTTTTTGATATAAAGCAATGCAGGTAAAATAAATAAAGTAAAGCAAAACAATAACAAGGTAAAGGATGTGCGTGCGAAAACTCCCCTCGCAGAAGTCTTCTACTTCCTCCCCGGCAACGGCGCCAGAAAATTAGCTGCTACTGGTTGATGGCGCCAGAAAATTAGCTTGATGGTGCCAAGTTGACGTGGAAGCAGACTGTCCTTGTGCGTGGTGGATAACCAGCCCGTTGGGAACCCCAAGAGGAAGGTATGATGAGTATAGCAGCTAGTCTTCCCTCAGTTAAGAAACCAAGGTTTAATATCGATCAGGAGAGGAGGGACAAACGACTGAAGGTAATGCGGAACCTGCACACACACAACCAAGTACTTTGTTCCCAACTTGCGATGAGGTTGTCAATCTCACCGGTTTGCTTGAAACAAAGATTATGAGTGTATCGAGTGGAAAACAATATAGTATGCGAGTAAAGTAAACAGTATGAGTAAACTAAACAGGTGATAGCAATATGATGGAAATAGGACCGGGATCCACAGTTCACTAGTGGTGTCCCTCCATAAGATAAATAACACATGCTGGGTAAACAAATTACAGTTGGGCAATTGATAGAATAAAGATAAACGTGATATGTCAAGAAGATCACTATGAGATTTACTCTGGGCATTACAACAAAATACATAGACCGCCATCCAACTGCATCTATGACTAATAATCCACTCCCGGGGATATCAATCCGAACACCCCAGTAGTATTAAGTTGCGAACAACAGATAATTGCATTAAGCAAAGTGTGTAATGTAAACAAAGCATATGCCCTTGAGAATATGAATGTTGTTTTCTCCCTAGTAGCAACAGCACATCTACCACCTTAGAGGTTTCTGTCACTCCCCCAGGTGAAATAGAGGCATGAACCCACTATCGAGCATAAATACCCCCTCTTGGAGTCACTAGCAACTACTCGGCCAAGATAGCTACTAACAACGGAGAGCATGCAAGATCATAAACAACATAGAGATAACAAAAGATAATATTCAGTACAGCAACTTAATCATAAACACCAATATTCATCGGATCCCAACAAACCAAACATGTAGAATTACATAACGGTGATCTCAATCATGTAGGGCAGCTCATGAGATCTAAACATGAAGCACATGGTGGAGAAGACAACCATCTAGCTACTGCTATGGACCCATAGTCGAAGGTAGACTACTCACTCATCGCTCCGGAGGCAAGCATGGCGATGAAGAAGACCTCCGGTGGCGATTCCCCTCTCCGGCAGGGTGCCGGGAAGAGCTTTTGGACCCTCCCGATCTTCGGGTCGACGGTGGCGGCGGATCGCAATGTGTTCTGGAAATCTGATCGGGTACTTAGGTTTTTTCCGTCGGGGGGTCTTTATAGGCGAAGGGGCGATGTCAGAGGAGGAGCCAGGCGCCCTCACGCGCGGCCCGCGCGGCCAGGGGGCTGGCCGCGCCACCCCTGCGTGTGGGGCCCTGGTGGCCCACCTCCTACTCCTCTTCGGATCTCTGGAAGCTTCCGGGTAAAATAAGACTTCAAGAACTTGTTTCGTCCAATTCCAAGAATATTTCCTGTGTATCACTTCTGAAACACAAAAACAGCAAAAAACAGGAAACTGGCATTGTGGCAACTTGTTAATAGGTTAGTTCCGGAAAATGCATAAAAGTGCCACTAAGTGTAACGAAACAATAGGCAAATGGTGTAAAAACAAGCATGGAGCATCAAAAATTATAGATACGTTGGAGACGTATCAAGCATCCCCAAGCTTAACTCCTGCTCGTCCTCGAGTAGGTAAGTGATAACAAAGAATAATTTTTGAGGTGACATGCACCTACACAACCTTGATCATATATGTAAGCATTTGTGAGCTGGGATCATAAGAACTTAAAACATGGGCATGAAGATATAATCTTGACAATAAGAACTTAGCAACCATGTTGTAAACATGCAAATGAACACAAACAAAAGATCATGAAAATGAAACAATGAAAGTCAAACGTGTGTTCAAATCATAAGGAAAAACATACAAATGGTTTTCAGCTTGTCCTTCAAAGAGAGCAAAACATAAATGCATAGGACACCTTCAAGTTTAAGAGGGCGACTAGATACAAATAATTTAAGAACAACTGAAACCAATCATCATGAATCAATCAATGAACTTTGGGACAATGCATATCACACTAAGAATGACAACTATGCTCTCTTAATGGTGCATAAAGAAAGAAGGTGGTGACTCAACATAAAAGTAGAAGGAAGGCCCTTCGCAGAGGGAAGCAGTGATTGCAAGTTTTATAACCTTCAAAAATTATGGTACTTACCGGCTTTGAGCTCTCATTGCCCCCATCATAAGCATCTTGAATGGTTAAAGTTAATGCAAGAACAATTATGATGCATATGCTTGACAAATCATAAGTTGAAAACCTCGTGCCCCGTGAATACGAGTACCCAAACCTCATGCTACTTTACTTAGAGTCCCAAGCAAGGCTCTTGTCATTGTAAATATATGCATATCATTGAGAACCGCCAATGGGGTACCTCCGTGCCCGATGACATGGAACAAGCCCACGCCAAAATGACAGGACAAGCAGACAATGAACACCTCGACATCTCTTTTATTTGCCTTTTGTTTAGCTTTTTATTGTGAGATGCGTCATCGAATGTTCACCATGGGTATGCTGCAAATTTCCACCATGAATTATGCATGGCTTAGATTGGCGGCCCGGCGTTTCCCTAACACATATACAAACTCCATGATCCCCACAAGATTCCCAATTCATTTCACACCACGGGCATCCATAAACAAAAGATCACGATATCAACTCAAATAAGAAGTGCAATGTTGAAAGCTTGCCCCATGACAGCATGGATGGGCTAGAATCCAACTTACAACTTGCAAGCATAACAACTCAACATAAGAGACCACAATGTCAAAAAAATTAGAACAGGAAAAAGTAAAGTGTGCCTTCCGGTTTGTGAGAGCTTTACTGACCGAATTTTGCATAACACTGGTAAGAGTTTAATTTGAAGAGAAAATAAAAGCAAGTCAAATTTACTTGGAATAGCAAATTGCTAGTAGGTATGTATGGTGGACACTTTGGAAAACTTTGGCTTTTAGGAGTTGGATGCACGAGTAGAGCTCATACTCAGTACAAGGCGAGGGCTAGCAAAAGACTGGGAGCGACCAACTAAGAGAGCAATAATGGCCATAATCATGCAAAGCGACAAAGCGACATTAAAAGAAGCATAAGATGGCATCAAAAGTCAAAAAATAAATGATCATGAAGGCTATTGGCGACTTTGTAAGAGTCTAACATGTGTGAGCATGCGCCAAGTCAACCCAAATAAAGCATCAAGGAGAAAACCAAAATAATGCTTCCATACAATAAAAACAACGCATGATTTTTTCAAAGGCTCATTAAGCAATCTCAATTATTTGAGACAAGTCATGCTACAGCAAAACCACTAAGCATACTATCAAAAAGACATCAAGCATGACATGAAAAAGCCTAAGCCGCAGTCTACACAAGCTCCTTCTTGTACCACTATTTTGCACAAAGCTTTTTCTCTTTTCCAACACCATTTGAAATTTTTATAGACACCTCTTTTGATGAAAACCAATAAAGATCAGAGGCAAAAATACACCTTGATGAAAAGATATGACAAGGTCTGAACGCAAATCAAGGCGAAAACGAAAACCAAAAGCAGTAGCAGAAAAAGAAGAACGCTCGATTTTTAATAAGAGTGAAAACTAGAGCGTTCATTGCAAATGAAAAGCAAGGCAACTTCTCCAAAAGAAATTTGTTGGGATCCAACCATTTATTGCAGCAAACAAACAAACTAAACTAACTAATAAAACTAAAACAACTGACGCTCCAAGAAAAACACATAGTGCATGAAGCAATAAAAATATAGTGTCTTGAAAGGTGACCTGATTTTTGCCGATGAAGAAGGGGTGCCTCGGGGGCATCCCCAAGCTTTGACGCTTGTACTTCTTGGATATTTCTTGGGGTGATGCATGGGCATCCCCAAGCTTGAGATTTTGTCCATTCTTCAACTCATCTCATCATTCTCCAATCCCTACACTTGAAAACTTCCTTCATACAAAACTAAACACAATCCTATTAGCAACATTAGTGTAAGCATAACATATATTAAACCTCTTTTTGCTTCAGGTTTCAACTCAAAACCACCACATATATAGAAAATACTACTGTAGCAACTTCTCTAAAAGTTCCATGATCAAAAGAACTCAAAAGAAAGCGATAAAGTGGCAAACACAAATATTGGCAGAAATCTGTCAAAACTGAACAGCTGACAAAGGTCGAATTTTTTAGGGATTTTCTGTTGCTCAAATCAAAAAGTGTTCAACTAACAAAAGTTTGTACATAACCTGGGTCATATGCACAAGAAATCGCAGGTCCAAAAGATAAACAGAGAATTTTCACAAATTTTTACGGTGCAGCACCGAAAACAGTTTCAGGACAGCAACATTCCCAAATCTTTACCTCACTCAAATTAGAGGCTTCTCTTGGCACAAAAACGAAATTAACAAGATAAGGAGCGGTCATTACAGTAGTAATGACTTCCAAGACTCAAATAAAAGAAAAAGTACTGAAAAGAAAACATTGGGTTATCTCCCAAGAGTGCTTTTCTTTAACGCCTTTGAGCTAGGCGCAGAAAATTGCGAATCAAGTAACTTCAGAAGAAGCATTAAGATCAACAGCAGAGGTCTTGTCAATAAGGCATTGTATTTCATCCACATAAGTTTTAGAAGACCCTTTGTGATCATGCTTTGGTATACTATCTTCATCAAAAAGATTTTCAGGACAGATCCAGTCAAAATTATTTTCGAAAGCTTCACACAATCCCAAGAGCTTGCAAGGTATGGGTACTTCGGCTCCTTCATTGTTTGTACTAATAACCTTTATAGGTGAACCGAGTTTATTAAAACGTTTAAGAACTTTTCTAGCTTCAATAACAATATCTTTAAATTCTAAGCGCAAAGTTTCCAAGATAAAAGCTTTCTTTTCGGGATCCTCAATTTCATGAAGCTTAAGGAACATGTATTGCATAAAAGGATTAAGACTAGCAAACCTAGCTTCTAACATGTGAACTAAATGAGCAGAAGCAACTTCATAACTAGGAGCTAGCTCAACCAAAGACTTTTCCTCAACTTCCTTATGCATACTAATGTGATTAAAGAACTCCTCAATGTTACTTTTTCCAATAATTGAACCACTACCTACTGAGAGGTCCTCCAGAATGTACTTAGGAAATAGCATGATGAACTAAAAGCAAAGAAATAACAACTACCAAGGATTCTAATTTTTTTGGGTTTTTGATATAAAGCAATGCAGGTAAAATAAATAAAGTAAAGCAAAACAATAACAAGGTAAAGGATGTGCGTGCGAAAACTCCCCTCGCAGAAGTCTTCTACTTCCTCCCCGGCAACGGCGCCAGAAAATTAGCTGCTACTGGTTGATGGCGCCAGAAAATTAGCTTGATGGTGCCAAGTTGACGTGGAAGCAGACTGTCCTTGTGCGTGGTGGATAACCAGCCCGTTGGGAACCCCAAGAGGAAGGTATGATGAGTATAGCAGCTAGTCTTCCCTCAGTTAAGAAACCAAGGTTTAATATCGATCAGGAGAGGAGGGACAAACGACTGAAGGTAATGCGGAACCTGCACACACACAACCAAGTACTTTGTTCCCAACTTGCGATGAGGTTGTCAATCTCACCGGTTTGCTTGAAACAAAGATTATGAGTGTATCGAGTGGAAAACAATATAGTATGCGAGTAAAGTAAACAGTATGAGTAAAGTAAACAGGTGATAGCAATATGATGGAAATAGGACCGGGATCCACAGTTCACTAGTGGTGTCTCTCCATAAGATAAATAACACATGCTGGGTAAACAAATTACAGTTGGGCAATTGATAGAATAAAGATAAACGTGATATGTCAAGAAGATCACTATGAGATTTACTCTGGGCATTACAACAAAATACATAGACCGCCATCCAACTGCATTTATGACTAATAATCCACTCCCGGGGATATCAATCCGAACACCCCAGTAGTATTAAGTTGCGAACAACAGATAATTGCATTAAGCAAAGTGTGTAATGTAAACAAAGCATATGCCCTTGAGCATATGAATGTTGTTTTCTCCCTAGTAGCAACAGCACATCTACCACCTTAGAGGTTTCTGTCACTCCCCCAGGTGAAATAGAGGCATGAACCCACTATCGAGCATAAATACCCCCTCTTGGAGTCACTAGCAACTACTCGGCCAAGATAGCTACTAACAACGGAGAGCATACAAGATCATAAACAACATAGAGATAACAAAAGATAATATTCAGTATAGCAACTTAATCATGAACACCAATATTCATCGGATACCAACAAACCAAACATGTAGAATTACATAACGGTGATCTCAATCATGTAGGGCAGCTCATGAGATCTAAACAGGAAGCACATGGTGGAGAAGACAACCATCTAGCTACTGCTATAGACCCATAGTCCAAGGTAGACTACTCACTCATCGCTCCGGAGGCAAGCATGGCGATGAAGAAGACCTCCGGTGGCGATTCCCCTCTCCGGCAGGGTGCCGGGAAGAGCTTCTGGACCCTCCCGATCTTCGGGTCGATGGTGGCGGCGGATCGCGATGTGTTCTGGAAATCTGATCGGGTACTTAGGTTTTTTTCCGTCGGGGGGTCTTTATAGGCGAAGGGGCGATGTCAGAGGAGGAGCCAGGCGCCCTCACGCGGGGCCCGCGCGGCCAGGGGGCTGGCCGCGCCACCCCTGTGTGTGGGGCCCTGGTGGCCCACCTCCTACTCCTCTTCGGATCTCTGGAAGCTTCCGGGTAAAATAAGACTTCAGGAACTTGTTTCGTCCAATTCCGAGAATATTTCCTGTGTATCACTTCTGAAACACAAAAACAGCAGAAAATAGGAAACTGGCACTGTGGCAACTTGTTAATAGGTTAGTTCCGGAAAATGCATAAAAGTGCCACTAAGTGTAACGAAACAATAGGCAAATGGTGTAAAAACAAGCATGGAGCATAAAAAATTATAGATACGTTGGAGACGTATCAACGGCCTATAATTATTGCTAGCAAAATTGTTCCTATAAGCACTATTGTTGAAATTGTTATTTCTAATGAAGTTTACATCAACATGCTCTTCTTGAGCAACCAAAGAGGCCAAAGGAACATTATTAGGATCAATATGAGTTCTATCATTAGAAAGCATAAGCATAATAGCATCAATCTTATCACTCAAGGAAGAGGTTTCCTCAACAGAATTTACCTTCTTACCTTGTGGAGCTCTCTCGGTGTGCCACTCAGAATAATTTACCATCATGTTGTCAAGAAGCTTTGTTGTGGCGCCCAAGGTAAGGGACATAAAAGTGCCTCCAGCAGCTGAATCCAATAGATTTCTTGAGGAAAAATTCAGTCCTGCATAAAAAGTTTGGACAATCATCCAAGTAGTCAGTCCATGAGTAGGGCAATTCTTTATCATAGATTTCATTCTTTCCCAAGCTTGAGCAACATGTTCATTATCAAACTGTCTAAACTTCATGATATCACTACGCAAAGCTATAATCTTAGCAGGAGGATAGTATTTTCCAATAAAAGCATCCTTACACTTATCCCAAGAATTAATACTATTTATAGGCAAAGATAACAACCAATCCTTAACTCTTCCTCTTAAAGAGAAAGGAAACAACTTAAGCTTAATAATATTACCATCTACATCCTTATACTTTTGCATCTCACATAGCTCAACAAAATTGTCGAGATGAGTTGCAGCATCATCAGAACTGGCACAAGAAAATTGCTCTTTCATAACAAGATTCAACAAAGCAGGTTTGATCTCATAAAAATTTGCCTCAGGAGCAGGTGGCGCAATAGGAGTGCAGATAAAATCATTGTTTTTGGTGCTAGTAAAGTCACACAACTTGGTGTTATCAGGAGTACCCATTCCAACAAAACTAAAAGCAAGTAAATAAAAGCAACTATAAAGGAAACTAATTTTTTTGTATTTTTGATAAAACGATGCAAGCAAAAATAAAATAAAGCAAAACTAAAAACAAAGTAAAAGATTGTGCGTGTGAGACTCCCCTTGCAGAAGTCTTCTTCCTCCCCGGCAATGGCGCCAGAAAACTGCTTGATGGCTTGTAAGTATAGCCCATTGGGAACCCCAAGAGGAAGGTATGATGAGCAGAGTAGCAAGTCTTCCCTCAGTTATAAAACCAAGGTTTAATCTAACCAGTAGGAGAAAGCCAAACTTCAGAAGGTGATGCTTGCTACCTTCATGACACTCCGGACAAGGGCGCCAGATACAACTGCTTGTTCGCGTGTCTTCCCCCAGCAGCTACGTGAAACTTGCACACAACACAAACAAGTACTTTGCTCCCAACTTACAATAAGGTTGTCAATCTCACCGGTTTGCTGTAAACAAAGGATTGAGCGTATCGAGTGGTAAAAGGATAATAGTAATGCAAGTAAAGTAAACAGAGCGAGTAATAGTAAAACGGTAAAGCTATGTAAAGGAAATTGGACCGGGGTCCACAGTTCACTAGTGGCGTCTCTCCGTAAGATAATTAAAAGCATGCTGGGTAAACAAATTATAGTTGGGAAATTGATAGAGTAAAGATAACGTACATACATCACGAGGATCACTATGAGGCTTACTCTGGGCATTACGACAAAATACATAGACCGCCATCCAACTGCATCTATGACTAAAAATCCACTCACGGGGAATCGTCCGAGGACCCCTTGAGTATTAAGTTGCGAACAACAGATAATTGCATTAAGCAAAGTGCGTAATGTAAACAAAGCAAATATCCTTGGACACAAGAATGTTGTTTTCTCCCTAGTGGCAACAGCACATCTACAACCTTAGAGGTTTCTGTCACTCCCCCAGATTAAATAGAGGCATGAACCCAACTATCGAGCATAAATACTCCCTCTTGGAGTCACTAGCATCTACTCGGCCAAGATAGCTACTAGCAATGGAAAGCATGCAAGATCATAAACAACATAGAGATAACATAAGATAAATAATTCAGCACTTCAACTTGACATAGTACCAATACTCATCGGATCCCAACAAACACAACATGTATGATTATATAAAGATGATCTTGATCATGTAGCACAGCTCACAAGATCTAAATATGAAGCACATGGTGGAGAAGACAACCATCTAGCTACTACTATGGACCCATAGTCCAAGGTAGACTACTCAGACATCACGCCGGAGGCGACCATGGTGGTGAAGAAGGCCTCTGGTAGGGTGCCGGGAAGAGCTCCTGGATCCTCCCGATCTCGTTTCAACGACGGCGGCGGCTTGCAGTACGTTTCGAGGAAAAGCGATCCCCCTTTAGGTTTTTCCCGTCGAGGGGACTTTATAGGCGAAGGGGCAGCGTCATGAGGTGGACCAGGGGGTCTCACCACAGGTGGGCGCGGCCAGGGGCTGGGCCGCGCCCCCTGGTGGTGAGGCTGGCCCCTGGCCCCCTTCCGTCTCATCTTTGGTCTTCGTGAATCTTCGGTAAAAATAGGAGGTTCGGCTTTTGTTTCGTCCAATTCCGAGAATATTTCCTATGTAACTTTTCTGAAACACAAAAATAGCAGAAAATAGGGAACTGGCACTGTGGCATCTTGTTAATAGGTTAGTTCCGGAAAATGCATAAAAATGCCACAAAGTGTAATAAAACTCAAAGCAAATGGTGTAAGAACAAGCATGGAGCATAAAAAATTATAGATACGTTTGAGACGTATCAGCCTTCACAAACTGCATTCATGTAGGGGCGAAATATCCTGGATGGAGTACTTGTCCTACATGAGGTGGTTCATGAGCTGCATTCCAAGAAGCGAAATGGGGTTATTTTAAAATTAGATTTTGAAAAAGCTGATGACAAAGTCAAGTGGTCTTTTCTACATCATACACTCAGGATGAAAGGTTTTTCTCCTGAATGGCGTGCTTTGATCAATGATTTCGTGTCTGGGGGTAGTGTAGCGATTAGAGTCAATAATGACACCAGCCGCTCTTTCCAGACAAGAAAAGTCCTACCCAAGGCGATCCTTTGTCACCAATGTTATTTAACATAGTGGTGGATATGCTATTTATCCTGATCGAACGAGCTAAGTCTGATGGTAAGATTGATGGAGTAATCCCACATCTAGTCGATGCTGGATTATCGATTCTTCAGTATGCCGATGATACAATTCTATTTATGGAATATGACCTTGAAAAAGCTCGAAACCTCAAGTTGATCTTGGTGGCCTTCGAGCAACTTTCAGGTCTGAAAATAAATTTCCATCAGAGTGAATTGTTCTGTTTCGGTGAAGCCCATAATTCAGTGGCCAATTATGCGGAGCTGTTTGGTTGTGGGCAAGGTCAGTTTCCTATTCGATATTTGGGAATGCCAATTCATTATCGACAATTAACACTAGCCGAATGGAAATTAGTTGAGGAATGACTGCAGCAGTGTCTTAGTAGTTGGAAAGGAAAATTGATTTCCCTAGGAGGAAGATTGGTTCTCATTAATTCAATACTCACTAATATGGTGTTGTATATGATATCTTTTTTTTCTTGTCAAAGGGGTTCTACACAAGCTCAATTATTATCGATCTAGAATTATTTTGGCAAGGGGATAGCGAGAAAAAGAAATATCGGGTGGTAAAATGGAGTGTGGTCTGCCGTCCCAAAGATTAGGGAGGCTGGGGGTTCATGACCTAGTGGTCAAAAACTCGACCCTCCTAGGTAAATGGCTTTTTAAGCCTCTTAATGAAGATGGTGTTTGGCAAACCCTCCTTAAGAAAAAGTATGTAGGCATGAAAGCACTATACAAAGTGCTATGGAGACCCGGAGATTGACATTTCTGGGCTGGCCTAATGGCTACAAAGAAGTTTTCTTCCGCTATGGTACTTTCTCGATCAAAGATGGATTGCAGATTCGCTTCTGGGAAGACTCCTGGTTAGGGAATAGTCCTCTTAGTGAACAATATCCAGCGTTGTATAGTATAGTTCATCGTAAGAGTGATACCATTGCTTTAGTAATGGCCACCTCACCTCCAGACGTAACTTTTAGACGTGATTTAATTGGTCCCAGATTAGTGGCGTGGAATGTGCTACTCCAACTTTCGGTTGGTCCTGATGAATTTTGTTGGAACCTACATCCCAATGGAAATTTTTCTGTAGGTTCTCTTTACAAAGCAATTATCCAGTCCGATATTCCAGTAAATAGTAACAAGAAAATGAGATGATCAACCACTTATTCTTTCAATGTCACTTTGCCACATCTATATGGTCACTCATCCAAGTAGCTTCAAGCTTATATCCTCCAACTAGTGTCGCCAATATCTTTGGAAATTGTCTTCATGGTATTGATCTAAGGTTTAGGACACTTATTAGGGTGGGAGCGCTTGCCATGATATGGTCACTATCGCTATGAAGAAATGACAAAGTTTTTAATGACAAAAATTGTTCTCTCTTGGAGGTTCTCTACAGATGTACCGGTATTCTCCGCTTATGGTCACCTCTACAGCGGATGGAGAATCGCGACCTATTTACGGAGGTTTGTACACAGTTTGAGGCTACAGTGAGGGATACTTTTCCCCACATAGGTGGCCGCATAATCTACAGATTGGACCTCCACCTACTCCTTAGGCGATATACACTTACTCATTTTGATATGTATTTCGTCTATTTTCTTTTCGTTTGATGCTTGAGACTTTCAGAACGGTTATGTGCATCTTAGTTATATAGAGGCTAGGTGTAATTTCTTATTGAGTAATGAAATCCTTTTTCGAAAAAAGGTACGGACTATGGACGACGTCGGTGCATCTCTAAAAAAGGCTAAAGTCGTTGCCTCATTGATCCAGTCAAATCGTATATGTACGTATTAATCGGTATAATCGTGGAACGACGGCCCCCCACAATCGATCTGCTCCTCTCCATACACATGTCCTTGTGCAGGAAAATGAAAAGCCCAGCGTGCAAATCACATTAATCCTCTACTAATACAAAGCATGTACCGGGGGAGGGCCCCTAATTTTCTTGGGCCCGGGGCGGCTGCCCCTCCAGTCCTCCCTAGGGCTGGGCCTGACGATAGACAATAAAGTAAGATTGAACAAGTAAGTAAAGGATAGAAATAACCACAAGTTGGAGATAATGATCTATCCAATTTCCCTTCTCTGGGGGAGGTACGTCTCTGTTGGAGAGGTGTGGTAGCATGATACCCATAAATATCCACAAAGATTCACCTATTCTCCTCGTACCCTTGCATGATGCAAGGTGGCGCAATCCACTATGCGAGGCCCTTAGAGGCGGCAACCTGACCATTACAAACAAGTTGTACTTCGTGGCTCCTTTGTGAAACTCTTGTACTTCCTACCGATTTTTCACCACTGGACCGCATCGGCTTAGTACGTACCTCAACATTCTATCTTTTATGTCCATCCTCATGCCATCACATCAAATTTTCCTTTATAGGGTTTCCAAACATACGCTTCAAACGAGGAATTACAACCAAGTACCACACAACCATGAAAGGGATTCTTGTCTTGTTCTCATCGTCGGACTTATTCTTGTGCTTTTATCCATTATACTTGTACCATGGATGTTTGCAAATCGGAAAGGCATGCAAATCTTTGTACTAATCTCTATGGTACAGGTTGCAATCGTTGTTAGTAGCATGTATATTTTGTACCTCCGATTCTAATGGGGATATTACTTTATTCGTCAGATTCATGCTTTCCAGGATCTCATTATCCTCTAGAAGCATGTATTTAAAAATATATAAAATCTTAGTGAAGCTTTTGTTTAGTAATCTGCTTCCTGTCTTAAATATCACTAATTCTATGTAGTGGTAATAGTTTGCACCCCGCTCTAAAACAAAGAAAAATATGTGTGCTACAGTCATGAGGGCCCACAATTTCGCACATGTCACACCATAGAACTGGCAAGCGGTTCAGGTCAGACCGGGTCAATCTCTGCCAAACTCATGCCCAATTGATATTGTCTTGCCCATGACCCGACCCATGGGTCTAAACACAAAATTGTGCCTGAATCCAAGAAGTGACCCGACCCGATCGGGCACCCATGCATTGGGCTTATAGTTGTTGTTAAGTTTCAAGTGCCAACAAGCAATACTGCACTAGTCATGCATAGTTCTCAGTCCCTTTTAAAAGTTGATACACTCCTCTAACGCACTTCACTAGTTGAGGTGGAAAGCTCCGCTTCCCAGCTTCATGTCGTAAGGCAGCAGAGTCGATTGAGATCCTTCGTCTACTACTAAAATTTCAAAATAACCCGAACATTGCCCGTTGCTTTCGTCATATCTTGAAATATTGGAGGCCTTATCAGATTTTTTTTAATCCATACATGCGTGTGACTCTATTCAGAGGTTAGTAAGCCCGGCATACGGAAATGGAATGACTACCAGAGATATTCGTGTTATATCATCTGCACTTGTTTGTACATGAATGAGTGAGTTATACTGAGTACTCATTAAATTATGGATCTCTCAATCCCTCCATACTCTTTTTTTCCTAGGCATATATATAGGCTTACAAAGTTGACCGCCCACATTCATCCATCGACTATTTGGGAAAAGGAAACAAAATCACTATGATCTCTGATTTTGGAGAAATAAGTAGCTCATGAGGAATGGAGAGCCAGATTCTATGCAAAATATGTTCATTGAATTTGATAGGCCTAAAATGGCAAGATCTATAATCTTGAACCTCTAGGCCTTTCACAATGCATTGTATCTTAGCACGATATTTTAGGTAATGGTTTATCTTAAGAGATAACCATTATAATGTATTATATCTTAAGTGTTGTATCTATATTTAATGTACATGCATGCATGTGATTGGATTAGCCATGCATTTTACGTATGATACAGTGTAAGGGTTGTAGCTTAGCTGAAAAAGAACGTTACTCTCTTTCATCATTAAATAGAGTGCCACATTAGCATTATACCTTTCATATCATGCTAAGAAACCCCCATTGTACAAGACCTTACAACCCAGCAGGCCAACGTGATGCACTAAGTAATTAACTACAATAGCTTTTATATCTACACTATGGCACAACACTGCAAATCCAATATTAGCCTGCATTTCAGAAGATATAGTCTACTTTATAAAAATTAAAAATTATATGTAATTATCAATATAATTGAGTTGTCCATGGGTAACCCTTCAGGTCCCCATGGGTCTGACCCATGGGCAAAAATGGCGACCCATACACTACCCATTAGGGTTAGGTGCCCATGGGCGGCAGAACCTATGTATAGTCCTATGTCATATTGTCACACATAGTCACAACCCTCTACCTCTAGACACATCAGCAACAACTACATCAGCCCCAACCTTGCCATGCCTCAAAACGCCACTGTTGCTGCCAAAAGCTGCTAAGTAGTGAAATGGTGATGCCTAAATTCTATTGTATGGTTGGAACCGCAATTATTAACAAGTGAACAACTAAGTTTAGAATAACAGGCTATGCTTCTTAGTGGTGGCATTTTCCGACCGCTAAGAAAGCTATAGCGGCGCTAAGCTACTTAGCATTTTCAAAACCAAAAAAAAACTTCTTGAAAAATTAGGCATCATATATTCATATCATCTAAAAAAATATGACAAAAAAATCAATGATACAATCATGTATTGATCAATCATGAGGGCTATAGCAATAAAATGAGTGCATAAATGCATATTGCATAACAATGTCCAACTTATAAATTTAAATCAATAAATTGTTGGACATGGCGGGAGAAATAGAGCTATGTTTGCCCAATTTAGCATTTTAGCGCGATTTAGTGAGCTATTAGTGTTAGTTTCTATTTAATGTTAAAAGTGCGTAGCTTTAGTGGGAGTGCTTTGTATCCGTTATAGCGACCCTATAGCTATGGTATAGCGTGCTATTTAAAAGTTTGGTGAACAATCAGAATCAATTCAAATAGAGAAACCGTTTGAGATTAAACATCACAAATGTTTGATAATATTGAAACGTGTTTGAAGATACATACAAATTTTCTGAATAATGTTCGTGTGTGATATAGGGAATCTTCGTAGACGGTTAGCGCAGGATGCACCATGTTTGATATAAGGCACACATTTCTTTCTTGTCTAACCGTGTGCGATATCCTGGACGCTCTGTGTGGGTAGAGAACATGCATACGTGTTCTAATTTTAACTACAAGGGGTCATTTGCAGCGCACATGAATTTCCCTTCCATATGCGATTGGGGGCTTAAAGACTCGATGTGTACTACTGTAAAGCCATCGGGTTCGTGTGCTTTGTCGGACCCCCGACATAACAAGCACTTCGATAGAAGACCAAATCTCATCTTAAGAGAAGATGGCGTCCAAGCCCCCCAAGATCAAATATGAGATCCCTGTTGACTTTCTTTATAGAAGAAGCACCATGAACATCAAAGGGAGACTCCGGGAACTCAAACTCCGATGGGCTCGGTGCACACTCACTACCACAACTAACGGGTCGGCGCCCGGTTATTTGCCCCCTAAGATCATGTCCTTGCAGTTCAAACCTTTTCTAACTAGACATAGTAAATTCTAATGTAATACTATATGCCAATAATTGTTGTCTTAACCTTGAAGTACACATCCTGGATCAGTGGATCTGGCCATACTAGCTCACAGGCCTCGGCTTCGCGCTGCAACTTGGGTGTCACTAAAATCACTATCTGCCATTGCTAAGTACGGCTCTGTCCCGACAAGGTAAGCTACGATTTAAAATAACCCAGGCGATGCCGAAACCAGGGGCGTGTCTCTACGTGACCATCAAATAAATATGCATACACTCGTGTGATGTTACGAAACCAGGAACTTGATCGATACAACATGTTGATCATGTGACGATGTTTTCGATGGTGTCAGGAGACCCACGTAGTGCTCCATTTGGAACAGAGACGACAGTGATACTACCCACACGTACGCACGTACTCCATCTCCATGCATCTCGTGCCATGGACAGATCGGTTTGTACTTTAACCAGGGTAGCTTGTGGAGAGCAAACAAAAGTTGTAGCCAATATGTACGTGCAAGATGCCGGCAGCTAGCTAGCATATACGCAAGCTAGATGCTTGTGCATACTTGGAGCAAGTGGCCATAGTATAAGTTTTATACATTAAAGAGAGCATCGATCAAGAATTTTTGGATTCATGGGGAGAGTCTTGTCCTGACCTATCAGCCTATCAGGTCTCGGATTCTCTTTGCAAGATGCATGTAGGGCAGCATCAGGCCAGAGGTAGCTAATTAACCATATCAACACCGAGCCCGTCCAAGAACTTCCACTGTTTTGATTAAACTATATGATTACATACTTGTGACAACCTAGATGCCTGACTCATGCCTAAGGGCAATTGTTCATCAACAATATATGCATCAATCATCAATTGATCTACTCTCTCAGATCCATAATACTCTTCGCTAATACGCTAGATATATTTTGGTGGTAGATACATTCATATTAGCAAAAAGTAATATGGATCGAAGGGAGTAGCATTTCTTTGAATTGCATGTATATAAATGTTTAAATGTGTCTATTCACTCATTTCAGTCTATATGGTGCATGTGAGCACGTTAAAATATCTAAAACATCTTATATTTCAAAATGTAGGGTTTACTATACAACCCCAAAATCCATTTATACATGTTGGACCGTATGTCGATTTTATTCTTGATGTATACAGCCGTGCAGGGTATGATGCAAAGGACAACATGATAATCATAAATTCTATTCATATTCAAAACAAATGGGAGAGTAGCCCCGAAGAGGACAATATATTTGGTATATATATTCGCTTGGCTCGCTGATTTTGTATAAAATTGTGCTAAATCAGCGACAAGACAACTAGTATTGAAGGAAGGAGTACATGCATCGGAACAACTAACAAGGGTACAAGAGAGGACGAGAGGGTTTTGTAGTTTCTTGACTATGCATCTCTGCCCATACTTTCGCTAATGTTGTGTGCATCAGTGGTGGTGCTGTGTTTAGCTTGTTACGATGAAGACGACGCGCGGACGACATGGATGCATGCATGTGACCCGGCACCAAAAGCGCCTACTTTGGCGCGTCTGGCGTCGCCTTATGCATGATGCAGTTGTACTGTATGGTATACTCTATATGTTGTACTCCTTCTAACCACTATTACCTGTCCTAATATGGATGTATCTAGACATTAAAATATATTCGGATGCATCCGTATTAGAACAAGTAATAGTGGTCAGAGAGAGTATATACCATGTTCCAAAATTTAAGTATTTGGTAGAGCTAGCTCGCCGTGCGATTGGGTGCAGGCGACACAAGTCTTTGTGTATATATACCTTTAGTGCTTCTGTTTCTGCATTGTGTCCATGCCCACGTGGGGGCATGAATGGACGAACTTCAGCAGATAGTGACTACGTATCTTGTCTACGTATGGGTAGTTGATCGCATCATTAAGGAATTTTCAATTGTGTGTCTTTTTTTTCAAATTTTGAAACCTGCAAGCTTAATCCAGTTTGCATAGGTTATTTGGTCTTTTGCAAATTTTTATCCGATGCTTCAAAAAAATCAAGATGGATAGAGCTAGAGATAGCGACTTCGAAGGATTTTGATGTAAATTCAAGTTCATACGAGATCTTACTATTGATGTGTGTTTCAGTTTCTTGGATCTAACATAATTTGTTTGAGCATGAATAAAGATGGATCATTTCTAGGAAAATAAGAGTTTTCCTTAACATATTGCAATCCCGCGATTCTCTTATGCGCCAGGTGCTCGCTACCAGTGTTGCGACTATTAATTTGTAGAGTCACTTCATCTACAGACCAACCAACCACATAGCTTTGTAGTAACTTTTTATTTTTTTAACAAGAGTGTCGTAGTAACAGCTGGTAGGACCATATATAGGCCGAGAGTTACAGATATGGTGTTTTGGCTCATAGGATCAAATACACCTATTATGTAAAATATGTTTTAAATATATTTTAAAAAATTTAAAAAGTTGGATAAGAAATCAGTGTACTGAACATCCTATATTCATCCACCAAAGTGTTCTAGAGAAAAGATATTTCTTGTGAGCTATGTAAAAAATATTAAAAAATGTCACGTAAATAGCAATTTTCTTGGTGAGTGAACATAAAATATATAGATGTTGATGAGGGTTAATCTCGACAATGTCCTAGATGAAGGACTTAGGATCGGAGGAAGAGGGCGTCGGATGAACTCAAAGGTAAAGGATCAGACAAACAAGACGAAACTTAATGTGTATTGGGACAAAGCTTAGTATTACAGGCTAAATCTCGTTCTATCCCTCGCCGGCCTCTCCTGGCCCCTATTTATAGGTGGCCAGATCTCAAGGATCCGGTCGGGTTCTATACAAATTCACCGTGTCATGGCAATTTACATATTGTTTTCTTATTCGAATACAACATATATTGGCTCCTATCTTGGGCCTATCTTTATATGGGTCTTAACCCAAATATATCCTATGGGTACTAACTCCATGAGCCCTGGCGGACGTACCCTTGTCAGATGTATACCAAGAGTTTTTTTTCAGATTTTGTTAAACATTTAAAAAAATATTTTTTAGGCAATGGTGGATCTACACCCATGAGCCAAAGTGAATTTCCGGATAGATACTCTCATATCCATTAGAAAATCACAAAAAAAAAAGCATCATAAATGGACTCCAATTTTAAAATACCACCACAATTTTTTGTGTGAGTAAAAACTACTCGCATTGCGTAATAGTTTCTCAAAATACATTGAATGGTCTACTAAGCCATTGTAACGACGATTCAGACAGACGGAACCTGCTTTATCCTCTTTAAATTATGTTATGCGATGATACGTTCAAATGAATCATAACTTGCTAAAAAGGCTTATATTGCGGAACAGAGGAAGTACATGATAATCATTTCATGTGGTGACCGGTGGTGACTATGAATGTTAGCAGGAGAGCTGCTAAATTCATTGATTAGATAGAAAGTTTGTTACACGAAAGGCGGAAAAACAAAGGCAAAAACCCAAGTCGCCCAATACAAAAAAAATACAAAAGGAAACTCAACCCGGGTCAAAGGGAATTGTCGCTCCTGCCATGTTCCACAAGGCCGCCTCGTCCTGGATACGTACCAAGAGCGCTTCAACCGAAAGCTCTTTATTCTCAAAAATGCGCCTATTGCGCTCCCGCCAAATCTCCCACGTCGCGACCGGTGGTGACTGGCGGCTCCTTTTTGTGACTATGCATGTTCGCCTTCAGCCATGCATCCTTGCATATCGCTTTCGCTGTCTCAAATTCGTTATGCTCGTAGCCAGGTGAAGCCAAGAGCGGGCGGCAGGCCATGTGTAATGTTTGACTTCCATTAGGTTAAGGTTAAGCAAGCTGACTCTTTCTCGCCGGCCTGCTAGTTTTTCTATCCACGCGGCAATATATGGGAGCCGGGACGGACGTCGGGAGAAAGGAGAACTTTTGTGTCTCCTAAAACACAATTAGTTGAGTTTTCTTGTTTCGCATGCCGTCGTTAAATATATTTTTTTGTGATTGCCTGTCGCGAAATATTAGTCCAACTGAATGGCGTGCTCCATTGAAACCAATCTGCAGTCCTGAAAAAAATCTGAGAATGGCGTGGACGCGGCATTTTGGATCTGGGGTACATATACATTATTTCAAAATGCATTTTAAATATATTTTGAATTGTTGAAAAAATTCAAAAAAATGTTGCGTGGACTTTTTCACAACCTATACGTCAACCAAGTTGTCTCGTGAAAAATAGACTTTTTATGTAAGCTAGATAAAAAGGACAAAATTTGATACTAAAATGAGGGTTTATATGTGATATATTTTTATTATTTTATGCAGGACACTAAAAGTATCGATTTACCACGAAACTTTGTTGTAGGCACATAAAATGTCAAGATGTACACGACAAACTTTGGTTCATAATTTTTCGTATTTTGAAATATATTTTTTAGATAAAGAAAGCATATACCCTAGATCAAAATTGGATTTCCGAAATGGCGTGCTATATTGAACAGCTAGCTAGCTCCGTAGATCGCATTTGTGAGGCGTAGCATACTGTGTCTCTGAATGGCGTGCGAGACCGAAGCAGGCGAGGCGAGGAGGCACATCCACGTGGCGGCCAGTGCAGAAGGCTGCTGGTGGCGGGCTCCCCCCTGGTCGATCAGCGCAAATGCAATGTATGCGGTGCATTAGATGGTGAATCCTCTGCCTCGAACAGTCGTCCACGCTACCTGACGTACGCGGATGGCGTCGTGCTGGCTGCACATCGTCGCTCGGGTGCGAGTGCTAGTGCGTAATAAACTGGGCTGTCCCAACGTGTCCCAACCTGTCCCAACGTGTCTACGTTTTAAGTTTTCAGAAAGAATTTGTTATCTATACCTAATCTATACCTAACTAGCTACATGTGCCCGCGCGATGCCGCGGATCTCTATTTATACTTGCTAGCCTTTTGTAGTATTTTCCACAGTCTGATGTAGCTAATATTTTTAATGAATGTATGCAATAAAAATATTACACATAAAATTATGACGATATAACAATACCATTCATGTTCGATGGATCTCGGGATTTTGTTCTATTATAACTGGAGAAATGATTGAGAAATTTAGATGCCCTTTCATTAAAATAATGCATCCCTCGAGAAACACTTTAAAAATATGCACATGCATTGCTATGAGTTTTTTTAGACTGATAAATCATAGCCACCGCATGTCGGGGAACCATTTTCTCTCCCAGTTAGCCCCGAGCCACAAATTCTTGTCATGAGTGTGTATGATCGAGCCTTGAGATGATCGCCTTGATTATTTGCTAATGCGCTTCTCTGGTGAAACTCCCCGCTTGATGTAATAATATTTTGTATGCGACCTTCTTTTAGACCACGTAACATTATTTATTGAATTATTGCTAGATAAATGGAAAAAATGGCATACCATTAGTTATGGTTTAATATCAGTATATTACCTTTTATATTTTGCTTAGCAGGGTGATGTTCTAATATTGTGAATCCAGATGTATAAGACAAACAAGCTTTTTTATATAAACCTGTTGTTCTCATACAGCTCACTACAAACTTCACTAATTTAAATTTTGATGATTTCCATGTTGAAGAGATGTTGAGTTAAGCAATTAGCATATACACCATGTAAAAGAACCAACATATGACATCTTCTAAGTGTACACATCTCAATTAATCCATGTCAAAGTAATTTGCAATGTCAATCCAACAAATTCTACACGCACGTGAACACACCCTTACACATATTTTTCTCATATTTCTTTTACTTCAAAAATATTTCTTTTCCCATCCAAACCTCTCATACCAGGCAGCAAATAGGAGAGAAGAATATCCAATATGCTTAGGCATACCTCCGTTACTCTCATCTCTGAAACTTCCTGGTGCTGAAACGCTACCACTAATGGTATCCATATGCAGATATATCAGAACAATCCTGCATCAAATGACTAAAGATGGAAAGATTGTATAGGATAAGCGTTGAAGGATAGGAAACAATGGGATTTTAGGAGGTTCACGCTCGACGCTGCCCAGCAGCCTGCTCTCATCAGATGTCGATTCAGGGCAATGAATAAATTAAGGCCACGGATGTTAACTGGAGAAGCAGTTGCATGTTGCGACCAGCTACGGGATACAAGAATTGACGAGTCTGGCGACGGCGCTTGTGGGGATGAATCTGGTGTGGCACGCAGCGAGATTAGGAGGCGCCTCCTCTCGTATTCCCCACAACGACCAGGTTGGCACTGTCGTCGGGAGCACCGTGGCCTGTTTGTGCAGTTGGAGGACTGCCACCTCTCGGAACTTTGCCTCCACCTCCCCGCTAGGAACTCCGCCGCCGGAAGCTCGTCTTCGCGGGCGTCTCAATCACCTAGTGCAACGCCTCGCAGCAGGTAAGCTTCTCGGCCTCCGACTCCCGAGCGCCAACTTGATATGATGATACATGTGGACGGTAGGGAGCTCGGGATGGCGGCCGCAACGCGTGGCCTGAGGCGGGAACTCGGGCTGGCCGCCGCGACGCGTGAACTACAGCGAGTGCAGGCTTTCCGCCGCGGCGTGTGGCCGACGGCGAGTCGGTCGCCGCGATGCATGAGATCCTCCCAGCCACGCCCTCGCTCCTCTTTCCGTCGGTCTCTCTGCTTCTCCCGCAAGCTCTCTCTGCTCTCTTTTCTTGCTCAGCTCTCTCCCCGGTCTCCAATCACTGGCCCGCCCGCGGCACCGCCATCACGCATAAGCCAGTCCATCGTTGTTGGGCGAGACAGGGGCGGAGTCGGAGACCTCGTCGCGCGTGGCTCTGCCCCCACGGGTTTGGCTCGGTGCGGGACGCGGTCGTGCGGCCCGGGCTTTCCATCGTCTCGGTCAGTTTCACTTAGCGGTGGTATTGTTTTGTAAATTTGAAAACGTATTTTAGGTGGATTGAAAACGTATTTGCGAGCCACGGACCATACCAGTAGCAATATTAGTAGTAGAGATAATAAAATACGCAAGGGTTCCATGGTTTGGTTCTTCTGTCAGACATTTTGCAAAAAAGCCCTCCATAATTCTGTAAATCAACCCGTAGTCCGGTCTTTAGTCAACCCTCGCTTGTCTGGTCTTCTTCCTCGCTTGTCCCGACGGAGACGAACGGCAGCACTCCCGCCCCTACCGCAGACCAGGAGCGCGTGCGGGCGGCCAGCGGCGTGCGGGAGCTCGGGCGGTGCCGCAGACGAGGAGCGCGTGCGGGCGGACGGCGGCGTGCGGGCGCGGACGGCCGGCGGCGTGCGGGAGCTCGGGTGGTTCCAGGCGGGCGCGACGCGGCCGGCGGTGTGCGGACGCGAACGACGGCATGGCCGGCGCTCGGGCGGCAGGGAGGTTCCATGTGGGCGCGGGCGGCTATGCGGGCGCAGACGGGGCGCCCATCCCTTCCCCGCCGCAGACCAGTCGACTCCTGTGGCGAGTGATCGGGCGGCAGGGCGGTTCTAGGTGTGTGGTCACGAACGGAGCGGGGCGTGGCCGTCGCCCCTCCATTCCCATCTCCTCCTCCATGTGCTGGGTCCGGCTTGTCGGAGTCTACTGCCGGCGTCCTGTGCCACGACGCACTGAGCGCACCAAGGTCCTCCTCCCGGCGGCGGCCAAGGTCGACGTCGTCCTCTGTAGTCCCCTGCGCGGCCGGTGATCGGGCCGTGCTGCCAGCGTCCTGTTCCGCGGCGCACTGAGTCCCCTGGTGCCGGAGCGCACCAAGTTCCTCCTCCCTACGGCGGCGGCCAAGGTCGGCATCGTCCTCTGCAGTCCCGTACGCGGCCGGTGAACGGGCCGACGAGAACTCTACTCCTACCCGAAATCCGCTCAGAGCACGCGTCCATGGGGATCCCGACATGGATAGGAACTCTACTCCCACCTGAATTTCGCTCAGAACATGGGGATCCTGTTTGTAACCTTCCACTTATGTTATTCAGAGGTGCGCTGTCACGTGTCCAGGGTCAGTGTCGCCTCCATCACCCTCCTGGTGCTCGGTGTATTAGCGGGTGGTCGCCTGTCAGGTACATACTCGCCTGGTATGACTAACCCAAAGCATGGGGCCTACCTAATCCTATCTGTGTCATCACCATCGTCCTCTTCACGTGCTTCCGCGTACTCTCCATGTCATTTGTATGTCATCTGCAGCCCGTCCAGCGTCCTCTCCGTGTCGTCCATGGTCGAGAGCCGCTAGCCTGAGCGCCGATCAAGTGTTGCGTGTCGAGAACGGGTGGGTTTGGCTTGGAGGAGTGGTATTGTGTTCAACATGGACTTGCTTCGGACCAGGGTGCCAAGGACGGCCGAGGATAGTGGTGGTGTTCAAGATAATCGTGTACATCAGGGACACGGAGAGCGAGGATCAAGTGCTCTGATTCTCCATCAAAAACTAGGTGTTCCTACGAGGCTAAGAGTCGCCTCCTTGCGTTTTAGAGGACACAAGTTCTATTGCTGCCTCCTTCTGTTTCACCGCCATATGCTTTTGATGCACTGGTCAAGGAGATAGCTTCCAAATAACATCGTGAAGAAAATACATTGGTAGGGTAGATGAATTAATCAGCTCTAGCTGTCCGGAGCGAACATGAAGGCAACGCCAAAATAAAAGGTTGCACACGAGAGCTGTCTTAGCAGTTTCTCGATACCTCTACACCAAGGACGCTAGCGCTTGAAAACATGCACCCAGCTGGAGAATAACTTCCGCAGAGATGCGTGACGCACCTATGGAGGCAGCGGCAACATGAAGAGCGGACAGACGCGTCCACCGTCATCGCTGAACGGGTGGCCTAGATGGCGTGCTCGCTAGAGAAGATACTTTTTTGCGAATGAAATTAAATTAATATAAAAAGTATAGTAAAAAGAGAAACATAATAACAATATACAATAGTACATTAGATAAAATCAAATTGAAATATAATTATAGAATTTTAAACTAATAGTATAAATCAACTAAAAATATAATAAAAATAAAGATTGAATAACCATAATTGTAAATAAAATACAAGAAACAAGCGGTTTACATGAATTCAATGATTCTTCTCGTTAATTTTTAACGTTTTATAATCAATGAGCTCGGTTGGGCGACACCAAATGTAGATAATATTCAATTTTTGCCCACCATCATAACATGCAATTAAAATTTGGGGATGGAGCATGCATCAAACTAAAATTACAATGGGTGTGCCGACCGTCGTTATAAGTTTGCGCTATTGCAAGTCTATGAAGTCATGAATAGGAGGATGTGATCATATTCGTCGATGATGCCACAAACAAGAAGTGTCATCAAGGATGGTACGCTGAAGTTCCCGGTGCAACGCACGGGCATTTTTCCTAGTAAAATATAAATACTAATACGTGTCTAACATATACTCCCTTCATTCCAAAATATAAGATGTTTTAGTCCGTCATTGACATGCATGTATATAGACATATTTTAGTGTGTAGGTTAGAAGAAAAAAGAGTGAACCTATATACTAAAAATCATCTAGATACATGTGTGGCAATGATGAGCTACAATATCTTATATTTTGAAACGGAGGGAGTATATTCTAACACCCTTCCTCAATCTCAACCGGAAGAACCGGAAGAAGGTTAAGCTTACGCTTACAATGCTCATACAATAGTAAAGGGAGTGGTTTAGTAAAGATATTAGCAACTTGATCCTTTGAAGAGATGAACCGAATTTAAAGCTGCTTCTTATTCACGCGCTCACTGACACTTCAATATGCTTTGTGCATGCATGTAAAACTGGTTTGAAGACAGGTAAGTCGCTCCAATATTGTCACACCATAACATTGGAGGTTGCATTTGTGCAACATCAATCTCCCGTAACAAAGACTGAACCCATATAAGCTCTGTCGTAGCATTAGCAAGACCCTTATACTCAGACTCAGTGCTCGATCTAGAAAGTGTATACTGCTTGCGAGCACTCCAGGAGATCAAATTTCCTCCATAGAATATAGCATATCCCCCCATTGATCGCCGATCATCCATACTGTCAGCCCAATCAGCATCCGAAAAGCAGACAACAAGATCAAAGAAGTAGAACATAACTGAAGGCCACTGTCAATAGTATAACGGACATAGCAAAGAATGCGCTTAATAGACATCATATGAGGAGTGCGAGGCTCATGAAGATATTGACACACCTTGTTGACAACAAAGGAAAGATCAAGCCTTGTCATAGTAAGATACTAAAGACCGCCAACAAGACTGTGATAATGCATAGCCTCAAACGAAAGAACACCACCATCAGCATTACATAGCCGTTCAGAAGATGACACGGGAGTAATGTAACAGGACTACACTTTAACATACCAGCACGTGCAAAAAGCTCAAGAGCATACTTGCATTGACAGAGAATACGTCTACCAGGGGATGGTGAAGAAACCTCAATACCCAATAAATAATGCAGATCTCCTACGGAATGTAGACCCGAGTTGAGCAATTAACCACGGAATAGCTGAGGTAGATAAGCTGAGAACAATGATATCATCAAAATATACCAGCATAAAGATAGTCACATTTGAACGCTAAAGGATGAATAGCGATGTATCAGTAGCAGATGGTGGAAAACCCAGAGAGCCTAGGATAGAACCAAGGCATGCATGCCATGCCCGAGTAGCTTGTTTTAGACCACAAAGAGACTTGATCAAATGAAAGTAGTGATCAGGCTTAGAAGGATCAGTAAACCTAGGAGGATGTCGCATATAGACCTGCTCATCAAGAAATCCATTAAGAAAAGAATTCTGGATATCAAGTGACAAATGTGCCAATGCCAAGAGAGAGCCATAGAAAGCAACAATCTCATAGTAGTAGGCCTAACCACCGGGCAAAAGGTCTCATCATAATCCAGACCATACTGATGCTTGAACCATTTTGCCACCTATTGGGCCTTATAGCGCTCAATGGAACCATCAGCATGAAGCTTCACTTTGAACACCCACTAAGAATCAATCAGGTTTATACTAGGAACATGAGATACAAGATTCCAGGTACCATTAGCCTGCAGATCTGAAAATCCCTTCTCCATAGCATCACGCTAGTGAGGGATACGAAGCGCCACACGATAGCCATGGGGTTCAACAGCATCCCTAGAAGCAGCACGTGTAGCCAAAATAGTATTCCAGGTAATGGTGCAATCAGTATGAACCCTAGACTGAATAATACCATGCTTGCGTCGGGTAACTCGCTCGAACAACACAGGAGGAGGTGTTGGAGAAGGTGTCGCTATAGGCAAGTCAGGAGGCAGATATTCTGCCGAAGAAGACCCTGGGTGGAGCTAGATGGTGTCGAGGAGGAGCTAGGCGGTGTTGAGATAGAGGAGATCAGTGAGTCTCCTCCATATGGAGAATCAAAGCCGGACCCAGAACCCGAGGCGATTGGGGACTCAGGTGACGGCTCGTCTGGGGGCAGGGTAGCATGCGGAGTCGGGATGCTGGCTGGAGGCGGCAGCAGAGCCGGGGAGCAACGCTGGCTGGAGGCGGCTGCGGAGCCGGGTGAGCCACACCATGCATGGGCATGATACCTGAGGTGGAACCATGCACGCCATGCACAAGCGGGGGGGGGGGGGACGGGAGAGATCGACGTGAACATCGCCATTTGAGCTATTCTGTGGAGCATCGGGAGAAAGAAGCTCCAGGCGAGCACCACATCATGTTCCTGCACAATGATTAGCAAGCAAAGATGATGCATATGCAGTATCCACAAATTGGTCAGCTGAAAGTAAAGAGGATTCCGTAACTGGTGGATGTTGTGACACGGGCAAGTTTGCAAAGGGAAAAACATGTTCATCAAAGACGACATCTCTAGAGATATAGACTCGATTGGAGGGAAGATGGAGACATTTATAGCCTTTGTGTAACGAACTATAGCCCAGAAATACACACTTTTTAGAACGGAAATCAAGTTTGTGATTGTTATATTGACGGATATGAGGGCAATAAGCACAACCAAAGACCTTAAAGAACGTATAATACGGAATTTTATAAAGAACTCGTTGAAGAGGTGTTTGCATTTCAATAGTACGATGAGGAAGCCTATTTATCAAAAAACAGGTGATGGCAAAAGCATCATTCCAATAACATAAAGGAACAGAAGCATGGGCAAGCAAGGTAAGACCGGTCTCAACAATGTGATGGCGTTTATGTTCAGCAGTGTCATTCTGTTGATGAGTGTGGGGACATGGCACTCGATGAGATATGCTTAGGCCATGAAAGAAAGGGTGAAGTTTTTCATATTCCCCACTCTAGTAAGTTTGAACATGAATAATTTTGCGACTAAGGAGTCATTCTACATGTTTCTGAAACTGAAGGAACACATCATAGACATCAGATTTATGTTTGAGCAAATAAAGCCAAGTGAATCGACTGTAAACATCAACAAAACTCACATAGAAACGATGTCCACTGACAAAAGTTTGGGCACGGCCCCACGCATCGGAATAAATAATCTCTAGTGGATGTTTTGTTACACAATTAGACAAAGAAAAAATTAAATGGTGACTTTTCCTTGTTGACAAGCATCACAAACTGCTTTATTTTTATTGGACTCAATAGTGGAAGGTAAATCATGAGTATGAAGGGCATGCTGAACGACCATGTGACACCTTGACACTCCTGAGCACTTGTTTGATGACAAGGGCTTTAATCTCATAGAGACCACAACGGCACCGACCTCTAAGAATGGGTTTCTTCGTGTCCATATCCTTTATAAAAAGATCATGAGGATGAAGTTCAATAAAAACATTGTTATCATTAGCAAGTTTACTCATAGATAAAAGATTATTACGATCTTGAGGAACATGAAGAATGTGTTTGAGGTCTAATGACTTAGATGATGGAATAAGAAGAGTAGCATGACCAATATTATGAATACGCACACCTGCTCTGTTTGCAGTCTGAACGTGCTCATTGTCGTGGTAGGGCTCCTTGGTGGTGAGCTTATCAAGCTGATGCGTGATGTGATGCGTAGCCCCTGAGTCCGCATACCACGCCAGGTCTACGTAATCCTACTGGCCGCTATGAGCACTAAAAGCAACAACCAAATTTGCAGCCATAGCAATTTGCTTTTTGATGTTACTTCCATTGTTGCTGATATTGAGGAAGTCACGGTTGAACCGCTTGAAGCATTTTGATGCAATATGGTGAGGTATGCCACATAGTTGGCACACAATAGTACCACGTCCACCCATAGTCTGCTTGTTACCAGGAGGGGCGGTCGGTGCCTTTGGCTGGTAGGACGGCGGTGGAGGCGGACGTGCATCAGGGCATTAGGATGGGCGGAACCCACCACCGCATGGGGCACCATATGCAGCATGTGCTGCCACTCCATATAGGGCAGGTGAAGACTAGTGCATCGACGGATAGTGAAGTTGGTCCACGTGGCGTGAATTCCAATGGTGCTCCGTAGCTTGAAGCTGAGCATATAAATCACGAATCGGCATGGGCGTAGTATAAAGATTGACCACCTTGTACAGTGCATCATATTCTTGCGGAAGTCCAGCAAGAATATAGGAGATGAGCTCACTATCCCGGAGAGGTTGGCCAATGCTCGTCAGTTCATCAGCAAGAGCCTTCATCTTGGAAAAATAGACTGTGATAGTCATGTCGCGCTTCTTCATCTCAACCATCTATTGACAAAGACTGGAGGAGCGAGCAAAAGATGTGGCGGCGAAGGCACCAGACAGAGTTTCCCCTGCCTCCCTTGACGAGCTGAAGAACATGACCATGCCGACGACGCTTTTGGTCATCAAAGAGACAAAGGCCAAGAGAATAGCCTGATCATGTTGTACCTAGTGTTAGTACATTGATGCTTCGCTAGGTTGAGACTCCAAGTGCAGAGTGCTGAGCATAGGGAAGCTTGATTTTCCCCACAAAGGTGAGTCGAGGGTTTATATCGAACTCTCGGGGAACTGTGTGTATAATGATCCTTCCTGTCCCACTTCTAACAACCTGCAAGGTAAAAAAAAATGGCTTTGTGCCCTCAACCTCACCAAGTGGTTATCAAGCACAAGGTGTGTGTAAGTTTACAAAACTGGAAATGAATATGCAATATAAAATAAATATGCAAATGCAACGGCGCCAAAAAATCTCTTGCCGCGGGAATATACAAACTAAAGTAATATGCAATGCAATGATAAACTGTAAGAGATATAGTTGTAGTATTTTGGTTTGTGAAATGCAATAAAGGAATTGTTTTTGTATCTTTGAAATTAATAATAACTGAAAATAAAAAGAGCGATAAAGTGAACGAAAAGTTGTTTCTTATAATAGAAAGTGGACCGGGGTTCATAGGTTCACTAATGCACTCTCTCATAAAAGATATGGTGGAAATAGGATCATACAATTAACATAAAAGATTGCAACAAAGTTCACATTCAAATGAATTCATATGGGCATCACATCCTATATAGAGATGTTTTAGTTATTCATCTCTCTCATACTCCACCAAGATGGGAATTTAATCTAGTCATCTCGGTATTAAGATAAACTCAGAGCATAGCATTAAGCATAGTGACATGTAGTTAAAATAAGAACATACTGGATCAAGTCACGGATACTCAGCAAGGTCACGCTAGAGATACCCTATAGCATAGTATTTCCTTTATCCCTAGTGAGGCAACAAAGTAAGGTAAACACCCAAGTGACTCCAAAGGACTGTCCTCCCCGAAAAAATCACCCCCGTTACTCCAACTAATGCACACGTTCCCCCACACACGCTCTCATAAACATGCTTGATCATAACAAGTAAATAAGAATGGGGTACATAATATAAATCTACTCATACACTGAAATTAAAGAACAATTGCAATCTCATATATTACTCATAGAAAGATCCACCACAAAAGTGATACAAAGATGGCCATAATCATGTTATGCAGCTCATATGACGCTAAGATGATGAAGAACAAAACAGAGATACAATTAGATACTGCCACAAACCCGTAGTCTAGAGGTAGACTACTCCCTCTTCATCATCGTGACGAAGGTAGAGTCGTCAGAGGGGATGGAGATCACACCGGCAGCACCCCACGGAGTTTTCCCCTCCAATCTTCGATCTCCCAGACTTCTGTTTCATGTTTCTGTGTTTCGGCGGCACTCTCTTTCGCAACCCGTGGGGGGACCCTTTTTATAGATTGTTTTAGGTCAAGACAAATCTATCGAGACGAAGATCAACGGCATCGGAGCAACGAGGGGGAATGGGTAGGCCCCACGTGGCCAGGGAATCTGGCCATGTGGGCCATGCCCGTTTGGCCCTCGTGGCTCCCCTGTTGCATCTCCTTCGCTCCTAAGTCTTGTTCGGTGGAAAAACTCGTTCCCCCAAAGTTTCAGGTAATTTGAACTCTGTATGGGTCCGTGGAAGTCAAAAACATAGAAAAAGAGGTTTTCTAGTTTTCCCAGGTTAATCCGATAAAATTAGGGAACATGTGAATTATTCCCAATAATCATCAAAAAGCATGAATATAACCATTATATGATGCAAATAAGGTGGAATATCAAGTGGTAAAGTGCAAAGATCATGTATGCATTTTACATGCATCATACGCCGGCTTTAGCTGAGGCACCATGGAGTTGCCTTGATCGGCATGAATAGGTGGACACATGACCAAGCCATCGACATACCCCATGAGTAGGTTGCTCCAAAGCAGAGGGGCAACTTGAGCTCTCCATAACATGTAGTTGTCATCCGTCAACCTGATGGTGATGGACGACATGATGTTGACAATGCCTGGAGTTCCTGTGATCGGCAGCAGTCATAGGTAGGGCGGCATCACCCCTGTGTAGGACGGCTACCCCATGTTGGAGAAGTCTAAAGCATGGACTAGGGGCGCGGTATAGCCGTAGGGCGCTGAGTAGCTGTAGTGCGTCGTATAACCATACGGGGGTGGCACAGAGAACCCCGGCGACACGGAGAATCCCGGTGACATGAAGGTAGATAGTCTGCCCAAGGTTGATGAGGCGGTGAGCGTGGCGGTGAAGATCCTGGGTGATGCAGGAGGCCGGGCTATGCTGGTTGTAGATGGTGATAAGGTGAACGCCATCAACAGAAGGAACGGCACGGAGAGCGATGCCATCGGTCCAGAGGACAACAACGACATGATGGTGACCACGGTGGCAGGCACCGTTGCAGACGCAGCTGAGGACTTCGTGGCCATCGCGGGGAACAGAGAGGAGAACGGAGGTGGCCGAAGGAAGCGTGGCGGTGGCTGAAGGATGAGGCAACAACGGCGGAAGCTAGGGTTAGATTAGGATTGTTTCTCTGATACCATAATAAACTAGGCAAAATAGACAGGGCTGTCTCGACGTGCCTTGTCAGGTAGGGATCCTTTACTTTGTATAATAGAAAGAGTTTGTTGCAAAGTACAAATACTAATACATTCTAACACATATATATTCAAACAGTGCGCACATGTGCTATTGGGAAAACTAGAACGTTGATTTGAAAATACGTAGCAAAATAAGTTGTAAATTTTAGCATTATTTATGTACTAACTCCATGGATCATAACTCGTGTTGGATAAAAACATATGCATCAAACATATATGAAGAAACTAGGTTCAGATAATAAACATATAGATCAAACATATATGGATAAACCTGGGTACAAAGAGCATCTAGGTAGTATAAGTATTAGCTAAAATGGACAACAACTAGTACATGTACTAGTATTCTCAACCTAAAACTGCAGTAGAAAGCATTAATACACAGACACCAGATTTTATATGGAAAATCTCTCAACTTGATAAAAACCATGGGGAGAAGCTGAAGGAAATATGCCCTAGAGAAAAATAATAAAAGGTTTTATTTGCATATTTCATTTGTTCATAATAAGTTCAATACTATGCTAGAACTATATCAATCGGAAACATTGATACACGTGTGGTATTAAATGAAATAGTGTCCCTAGTAATCCTCTTATTGCTAGTTCATTGTGCAACTGATGATCGAGGTTTCCAGATCGTGGAGCATTTATGCCAATTGACAATGAGATCATGCCATTACGATAATGCCATGGTGGACATACCCAAACATTAGTATTGCAACACGATTGTGTCATGATGTTCACGTTGCAATAATAAGAAAGTGTTGTAACTTAATCCTTAGACCGTGAGGTCATATGTATCACTACTTTCCAACGGATACTTTAATGGCATCAACCTTCATTCCATGAAAGGGTGGCTGAAAAGGTGTCGTCGGGTATTCCAATGGAGTAGGTTGAGGCGTATGCACCAAGAGCAGGATTTGTTCATCCGCATGACAGAAAGATACTTAGGGCCCGCTCGATGAAATTACATCCGAAGCTGCGCAACATGTGACTAGGTCACGGGGATGGAATATCGTGGAACTAGTTAAGTAGCAAATGTCGGTAATGAGATTGAATGAGGTATAGGAATACCGACGATCAGATCTCGGACTTTGCTAGTATCATAGTAACAAAGGAAAAGGAACATCGATAGTTACGGTTCAACAAACAAAAGATCTTTGTAGAATACACATGGATCATTATGGACCTCTAGGTCCCCCTAATCATCATTTACCGGAGAGAGTTCTCGGCAATTTCTGGAGTATTCTCGAATCGTCTGGTAACACGCTTAAGGGATCAAAGATGTTTTAAGATGGTTTTGGTTATATTCGGAAACATTGAGTGTTGACAAACGAGAGAAGGAAAAGTTCCGATATTGTCTGAAAGTCGTTCGGAGGTTTCCAGAAGAGTTTCAGAGTAACAGGGAATTAAATAAAGAGTAATTAGTATTAATTAAATGAATAAATATTTATTTAATGTTATTTAATAAATAAAAATGAGCAGCCCACCTTAATGGGACCCTCTCGGAGGGGAGCTCATTAAGCCTATGCACCCCCTTATTGGATAAGGCTCGAGGGGGCGCCATGGGCCATGGGCCCTAGCCCTAGCCGACTAGGGTTAGGGTTTTGGGTAGGTGGGGCTGGCTTGGACCCACCAAACCCTGGCTGCCGTCGCCTTGCCCCTCTTGGCCGCGACCTTTGGTGCCTTGGGGAGGGGGCAAGGTGCAACTCCCCCTCCCTCCTATATAAAGAGGGCCCCAGGAGAGAGAGGAGCACACAACAAGTTGAGCCAAGATCTCTCCTCTCCCCCTGGCGCGCCACCTTCACCACCTCTCTCTTCTCCCTCTCACGTGGCCTCCCGAAGGGCTGTGTAGGAGCGAGATTACACCACCGCTGCACGCCATCATGCTGCAGAGTTTCCGGATCCCGTCCGAAGGCATCTACTTCCGCAATCTCGGCTGGATTGGGGATTTCGGGGGTCATCTTGATCATTCTACGTGTGTGAGTACATGGAGGTTTTCCTGCTTGTGGCACCAGAGTCGTTGCGCCAAGTTCTTCAATGACCTTGAGGTCAGCTACATCGACTTCATCATCAACGCTTGTGCAGGAGCGTAATCCTCGCATTCGGTCAGGTATGTTACCGAAGCTCCGATCATTAAAGTATTACTAATAGATAGATCTTGGGTGTTTTGGGATTGCGTAGATAATAAATTTTTTTTTATTAGCATCGAACCTCAACAAAAGCCACCTAAATCTTCTCCCACTATTATCAAAAGGAGATACAACAGTTCTTCTCTAGAGAGCACTAAATGATCTCATACATCAAGATTTGAGGCACAAGAGCTAGAGATTGGAGAAATCTTGTCAAAGATGGTGGAACAATAGTTTGAAGGAGACAAGCATGAAGATCTAGTCTTCACAACCTTGTGGGCAAGGTCTGACACTTGATTTAGCTTCCTCCTTCAACTTCTCTTCTTTTCCTTCTCTCTTGGTTTTCTTCTCCAATAGAGGCTATCCTAGGATTTTCGTCCCTCCTCTTGTGGTGGCTGGAAAGAAGGCTTATCATCCTCTTTCCCTCATATTCAATGTCCAAAATGACCCTTGGTCATAATCCTAAAGGTTGGTGGTCTCTTGCAATAGTTTAGACCGCCTAAAAGGCTACATAAGGTCATCTCCTCACAGCTCACATGAGGAGGACACCCAACATTCTCCCCATCTGACTCATGTGGGGGGCATCACCATGCCCGCTGCCATACAACATACAAGCAGCTTCTCTTGTGGCAATATCATGATCATCATATCCGAGTCATTCATGTCGGTATGAATATTTCAAGTTGCACCAACTTGGAACTCACAACATCTCGAATCCAATGATACCTCACATCAATGTGATTGGTTTGAGAGTGAAACTTAGATTCTTGGCAAGGTGGATAGCGCTTTGGCTATCACAAAACAGACTGTACTTCTCTTGCTTCATTCCTAACTCTTGCAAGAAGTTCTTCATCCATACCACTTTCTTGCAGGCATTAACCGCTGCTATGTACTTAGCATCTGTGATTGATAATGAAATGTATTTCTGCAACTTCATTTGCCATGACACTGCCACCCCCCTAACACACACACACACACACATAAGTCACCATGTATCCATAGGTAGACTTCCTAGAATCTGCATCTATGTAGCCCTACAACACTGGATCACTGCTTCCAAAGCGCAAGCATAATCTAGAAGTACCTTTGAGATACCTAAAAATCCATTTCACTGCATTCTAGTGAACTTAGCCTAGATTTATCATGAACCGCCTAACAACTCCAAATGCATATATAGGCAATGTCAGGCCTAGTGCACACCATGGCATACATCAAAATGCCCACAACAGATTGTTATGGTACTCTACTTTTTATTCTTTCTCCTTCTTGCTGCTAGGACATTGTTCTAAATTCAGTTTGTGATGGCTTGCAAGTGGAGAGGTAGCATACCATGTGTCTTTCATGTTGAACCTTTCAAGTACCTTCTCAATGTATCATTCCTGTGAGAGCCAACACAGCTTTTTTGATCTATCATGGGAGATCTTCATGCCAAGTATTTGCTAAGCTGGTCCTAAATCCTTCATGACAAGTAATTTACTCAATTCTCTCTTTGTGCCATTTCCAACAATCAGCATGTCATTGACATATAGCAAGAGAATAATGAAGTCACCATCGGTGTACGTCTTCATAAATGCACAATGATCAGGTTGTGCTTTGTGATAACCATGCTCGGTCATGAATGAATCGAACTTCTTGTACCACTATCGAGGAGCTTGCTTCAAGCCATAAAAGCTCTTATTCAATCTGCACACTTGGTGCTCCTTGACTACAACCATGAATCCTTATGATTGCTCCATGTATATCTCCACTAGGTCACCGTGTAAAAACGTTGTCTTTACATCAAGTTGTTCAATTTCCAAGTCCATGGTGGAAGCAATGCCAAGCACAACTCAAATTGAAGACATCTTGACAATTGGAGAGAATATCTCATAGAAGACAATACCCTTTTTTTGACTGAATTATTTTAGAAAAAATCTTGCCTTGTACCTTGGATGTGAGCTATCTTCTTCAGTCTTCACTTTGTACACCCACTTGTTCTTGGGTGCTTTCTTGCGCTTTGGCAAAGATACCAATTTGAAGAGTGTCATTCTCTTACATGGATTTCATCTCATCCTACATGGATTCTGACTGTTCATTCTTTTGCTCATCAGACATTTCCTCCTCATAGCATGCGGGCTCACCTGCATCAGTCATCAACACATATTGATGTGGTGGATATTTGGTGAAGGTACTTGAGCTCTCCCACTTCTTCTCAACCGTTGCACTAGTGGTGAATCATTATCAGACACTGCCTCCTCATAGCATGAGGGCTCACATGCATCAGTCATCAACACATATTGATCTCTCCCACTTCTTCTCAACCAATGCACTAGTGGTGAATCAGGTGGATATCATCACCTTGATCTTCATCATCACCATCAGATAGTTGTTCATGTCCCTGTATTGCCTTCATCAGTTGCATCATCACTATCTTCGGCATCTTCATCATCTTCCCCATGATTTAACAAGATCCAAGACAACCTAGGGTGTGGTGGCCTTCGGCTTCTCCGGTTTTCCATTATATTGTATTATTTCATCTTTAATGAAAACCACATCTCGGCTTCTCACGGTCTTCTTTTTTATTGGATCCCACAAACCTTATCAAAATTCATCACTTGGACTGCTGAGATAGATGCACTACTTTATATTGCTATCAAGCTTGGATCTCTCATCCATCGGGATGTGCAAAAATGCCTTACAAACCAAAGACCTTCAATTGCTTGCATGACACATCTTTCCCTGACCAAACTCTCTTAGTAATATCACCTGCAAGAGTAACTAGAGGGGATAAGTTTAGTACATACATATAATGATTCAAAGCTTCATCTCAAAATGAATAAGGTAACTTTGCATGAGAGAGTGTAGTTGTGACCCTCTCAGTGAGAGTCTTTTTCATTCTCTCAGCAAGTCCATTGAGCCAGGGTGTCTTTGATGGAGTCTTCTCAAGACTGATGCTGAACTTTCTGCAATATCTCTCGAAGGGACCTCGGTATTCACCACCATTGTCTGATCTCACGCACTTCAATTTCCTGCCAGTTTCTCTTTCAACCTTGGAATGGAATTCCTTGAAGATATCGAGCACCTGCATGTTATTTTGGCACATAGAGAAATATTTTTTTGAGTGGTCATCAATGAATGTCACAAACTATAATGCTCCACTGAGGGATTTTTCGGTCATGGAGCAAACATCAGTATGCATAATGTCTAGAACAATCTCCTCATGATGCGTCAGACGTGTACTAAATGCAACCTATGTTTTTTTGCCAACAAAACAATGTTCACAGGGTTTCAATGTTATACCTTTCAACTCGGGGAGGAACTCCTTGCGAGCAAGAGCTAAAATGTCATTCTCACTTATATGCCCAAGCCTCTTGTGTCACAATTCTGCCGAAGTGTCGTTCTCGGCAATGGTTAGCACATCATTGCATAGATTTATTTTATTCACATAGAGACAACATTTCTTGCTTCCTCGAGCCACAATCAAAGAGCCTTTGGTTACTTTCCATTTTGCATCACCAATATAACTTCCATGGAAAATGTCATCAAGTTTGACAACTAATAACAAATTCAGCCGTATATTGGGCACATGCCTCACATCATTGAGCATCAATCTGAAGCTTGTGTTTGTCTCAATGCATATAGTGCCCTTGCGAACAATACTGGACAAACCACTATTTCCCATTCTCACCTGGCTAGTAACGGCACTGGTATAGGAAGTGAAATACTTCTTATGTGATGTAATGTGGAAGGACGCACCTGAATCTACAACCCAACTCATGGCATCATCACGAACAACACTATACCATTCTTCATCTTCAATGAATAGGTAATCGTCACCTTATTCACATTCGGCAGTCATGGCGGCACCATTCATGTTTGCAACTTTACCCTCTACAAGATATCTTTTGTATTTCCTGCAATCGCTCTTCTTGTGATTTGGCTTGCCACAATAAAAGAAAGTGACTTCTTGTCTCTTTATTGATTTTGATCTCCCCCTAAATTTTTTGGTTTTTGCTTTACTGAAACCTTGTTTGGCCACGTCCATGGGCTTTATTCTTGCCGTGGGATTCAACCACATGAGCATCAGATAAGGAGGCATCACCTTTTTCCTTCTTTTTATCTTATTAATTTAGCATGCTGTTCTTCACCATCTCTAAACTCATCTTCCCATCCAGAGCTAAATGGCTAACTAACACAACAAGCATGCTCCAACTATCGGGCATGGAAGTCAGCAGCAACAATGTTTGCACCTCATCTTCGAAGTTGATCTTCATGACTGAAAGTTGACTTATGACACTGGAAGACATTCAAGTGTTCAATCACACTGTTACCATCCAGGTACTCAAGCTTTTCTAGCCTTTTGATCACTGGGGCCTTGTTCATAGTTGTCCCTCTCATACATTGGCTCCAACTTCTGCCACATCTCATATGCATTTGTGTCATTTGCAACATAGTGGAATATATTATGGTTGATATACACTCGAATCATACCTATTTTCTTCCGGTTCAACACTCTCCATTCTTCTTCCATGACACCATCCGATAACTTCTCGTTCACAATTAGCTGGTACAAATTCTTACAATAAAGAATATCTTCCATCATGTTCTTCCATAATGAGTAATCGGAAGAGTCAAGCTTTATCATGCCACTTGTGGTGGCGCCTTCTTCCAAAGCCATTGCAAACAACAAGCAACCTCTTAGCAACATGGAGCTCTAATACCACTCTGTTGGAAAATTAGGACACTTTAAATGCAGCGGTATAAGTTGTAAACTTCAGCACCGCTCATGTACTAACTCTACAGGTCTTTGCTCATGTGGGAAAGAAACATATGCATCAAACATATAAAAAAAAAACTAGGTTCATCCTAGACCTAGTACAAGTCCTAGGTACAAACAATAGCCAAATAGTACAAGTACTAGCTGAAACAGATAACAACTAGTACAAGTAATAGTAACTCTCAGCCCAAAAATGATGTAGCAAGCATCACCACGGAGAAACCAGATTTACGTGAAAACCTCTCAACTTAAAAGAAAAAACTATGGTCCGAAGCCACCTAAATATTTTTCCACTATCAATAAATATGGATACAACATGTCTTTTCTAGAGAGCATTAGAGCATCTCATACATCAAGATTTGGAGCATAAGAGCTAGGGATTAGAGCAATCTTACCAAAAATAACAAAACATTGAAGAAGACAATGATGCAGATATGATCTTCACAATCTTGTAGGCAAGACCCGACATTTGATTTAGTTTTTTTCTTCAACTTATTTTTTCTCTTGGTTTTCGTCTTTATGAAGGCTATCCTAGGATTTTTGTCCCTCCTCTTTTGGTGGCTGTAAAGGAAGTTTATCATTACATTTCTCTCATATGTAACGTCCAAATAACTTTTGGTTATAATCCTATAGATTGATGAGCTCTTACACTAGTTCAGGTCGCCTAAAAACACGTGCTGGATTGGATTAGTTAATTCATCCAAGTGTCACTCAAGCATCTCCCCGGGATCAGTATTGCGGCCACGCTGCTGCTCCTGTGGGGAGCACGCACGCGGTGGTTCACCTCTGCGTGGTCTGCAACTGCAAGGCTGCTACTGCCCTGCATGCATGGCATGGCATAACATAGCATGGCGTCGACAGCGTTTGCTCCAGGCTGAGCTGCCAGACGCCGCACTCACCACAGTGAACACACTGCTTACTTGCAGCGCCTTCTACATACAGTAGTGACGTACTCCCTCCGTTTATAAGATATTTTAGGTTTGTGAAATAAATATATTTAGACAAGTTTTAGTAGGTGTATTTGAGGAACCTACACATTAAAAAATGTCTAAATATATTTACTTTATAAAACTAAAACATCTTATATTTATAAATGGATGGAGTAGGTGTATAGGGGCGCACGTTGCGAAGCTCGCGTGGCCCGCCGTCTCGAACCGTCAAAGTTCAAACCATGATGCCAGTGGCCTGAGACATTGCTATGAACATGCATCAGGCCGGTGCATTCTGCGGCCGTCGGTTGTGTCCAGGTTCACCGGCAAGGCTGCGCGGCGTCGCGTCCGGGGCATGGGCTGGCGCCGATCGTGCCCGCGCACAGGTCGCTGGTACTGTATTTCGCCGCGCCCACGAAGGCTTTGAAAATCATCATGGGCGTAACGTAACGGCAGCGCGACCAAAGCAATTTAACCATGGAAGGACAAGGTGGCTGCGCTGCATCTTCCATGCCTACGAAGAGCAGAACTTCCTCGGAAATGGTCGCGGCTAACTCCATGTTCTTCCTGGTCAGCAAGCTTCGTCTAATCGTCTTGTTTTCAGGCAAGAGAAGACTGACCTTTCAAGCGTGCGTCCTTCTTGATGCCCAGTGCACCAGAACGACGCGGGATCAGGAGGATGATTGCAGGCTTGCAGCCATCAGTCATGGCCACGACCTGATCAACGCCACGTTACGTCGCGTCACTGGCCTTTTCCCTCCTGCATACCACTGTGGCTCACTGCGCTGCTGCCCTTCATAGTGGTCGCGTCAGAGCAGAGCACCACTTTCAGGTTGCCAAATCCATGAGCAAATGTTGGGGCACAATTGGACGAACATGAAGCCAACAGCGCCAGAACCACCGCCACCGCACACCAATCAATCAGGCCGGAGTTGGACCGGACCACCCACAGATGAACACCGCTACAGGCTATAGCACCATTTATATGACCGAGCAGAAGAGACCGTCGGAGATACATTCAACTCACTTGTTGTCTACGACCAGCATCTATCGTTTCAAACTCAGCTACGGTCGCACCAAAACTGCGTTCAAAGGGAGTGGTGTAGTGGTCAATACACTAGTGTTATGTTCTAAGAGCTGTCGGCTGTTACCAAAACTGATAAGATGGGTATGAACCAAGAACAGCGTGCGATCGGTGGAAAGGTGTCAACATATATCAGTTTGAATATAACCAGGTGGAAAAGAACTAGTATAACAAAAGGCTCAGCATTCACACAGTAAATAAATAAACACTAACAAATAGCGCCTTTGGGCCCCAAAATCATGTGCTGCGTCTGTTAAAGCAAACGGAAGATAAACCCAACGGACAGGACACGTTTTTAATGACGAGTCAATTGCAATGGAGCTCCAAGGTGTGGTGGGGGTTGGATCGACCACAGTATCCTTTCTGCCAAATTTGGTAGTTCCACAAACGGTAATAGCTTTTCATAACCATCACTGGAGCTCCGTAACTCTTCTATGTATGATCATAATTACCCTGTTCCTCATTCTGCCTTGCGAGCCTTCGGCCTGGCAGATCTCGCTGGCTTGATAACATAGCCCAGCAAGACGCATAGAATGGGAACAACCGTGCCCACATAATATACACTCTTGAAGGACGCTAAGGTCTCCTCCAAGCTCAGTACCTGGTAGAACAAAAGTATATACAACATAGTAAATATCGGTCGGTTTTGTGCGGAAAATAACTAGTAAAGGCATGGTTGCTCATCCTAGAGTAGGTGAGCTAATATGAAATAACTAAGGAATGCAAGGAATTTAATTCACGCTATTTTTTCTCTACAAAAACGGTAATGCTACTTCAGGCTGGGCGTAACACCCAATACCGGACCCAAATAAACCAGAACCCGTACAGCTCAAACCCAACAAACCCAAACACATTTTCCGGTAGCAGATCAAGAAACCTGGTATTTATATGGGAAATTCGGGTTTAAACTCACGGTACCTGAACAGCCCGAAAAACCCGAATTACTTTGCACTTTCAGCCCAGCCCAACAATGGGAAAAACCCCGCACAACAGCCCAGTAGGCTCAACCCTTGCATTGCACTACACCCGCACAGCCGCACCAATCCCCGCAGTCCCACACCTCCTCCTCAACTCACGCAGGAATAAAGGAACGAAGACTGTCCGCCGCCACCGCCTGCAATTCGGCCAGGAACCTCCCTCATATCCCGTCGATACCGTGATAGCAGCAAAGGGCAGCGCCGGCACCGGCCTCCTCCTTCGATTTCCCGCCGGCCTCCCTAGTATCCCCCCATCCACCGCTGGTGGGACCTTCTGTTAAGTCCCTCAATCGACCGCGAGGATGAGCTCTCTGATGAAGCAATGACTAGGTGAAGCCTCCAACTTTCCCAGCATGCCAGCATCCATTTCTAGATCTAGCATGCTCTAATTCGGGCAATTCAGGAACCCGAACCTGATTTTCCAGGTACCCAACTTGTCAGGTATCAAAAAAATTGGACAAATTTCAGGTGTCAATTCTGAAAACCCGAATTACCCGAGCCGGATTTTTGGGTAAACCCGAATGCCCAGCCTGATGCTACTAGTAATACCATACTACCTCTGGTGTATCTTTCTGAATCATCAGATGTGCTTGATGGGGATAAGTTCCCTACTGCCAATGTGCTGATGACCACATCATGGTCCAAATGGTAACTTTGTGAAGAAACTAAAGCACTTAGGACCTTTTTATAATTAAGTTTGCAAAAGCGACCTGATTTCACTTCTATTGATTAATATCGTTTTGGTTAAGTGAAGCCTAAATGATACTCACAAATTCGTATATGCATTACAAATACTGCAACGGGAGAACCAATAATGCAATGGGAGAAAATTTAGGCGCATGCATTCATTCAGACAAACAACTCAGCAGATCGTGTCTCGGTTTGATACAGGGAAGTATAGCAAGATTCAGTGTTAAACTAACCTGGAAGCCAATGCATGAGTAGTTAAGCACCATCATGGTGTATGCACAGTTTAGCAAAGTCAGGATAGTGTGGAGCCCTGAATTGCTCACGGCTTGTTGCCATCTGTATATAACTGTACAGGAAGAGGAGGCCAAATCAGATTACAATCTCAAGCAGCTTTCAATCGAGTACATCTCAGAAATGTCATGAAAGGAAAGGGAGAGCTACCTTTTGAACCATTTATCATCAATGCCGACTGAACAAAGAATATCAAATATCCTGGATACAGTCCCTGTAGAATGGGGGGAAATAAGATTAATCCATGTGACATGAAATTGGCAAAGTATTAATCATCATACGGCAACAGCTTGCTGAGACAACAGAAAAATATTAATATGTCACAAGTCAAACCAGTTATTATCACTGCTTAAGCATGAGTTCAAAATGACGCATACTGCCCTCTCAAAAAAAAGGACGCATACGGCCTCTAGTTTGAAAGGCAAGTACCAACTACCAAGGCTCCACCACCAGGACAATATCAGCTCTAAATTCCCACTAGAGCATTCTTGTTCTATTTATCAAGTATCGGTCCTACAAACTTCAGGATGCTCTGCTAAATGACACGTCCAATATACAATGAACATGAACTAAAGACATAGAAGGTAGAGAGAAATACAACTCACATGCCAGATAGCACTGACTGTCTGTGTGCCCAGTAACTGAAGGAAACCAGGCTTCCTTCCTTTCTGAATTAACCTCTCGTACACATCTGAATGAATAGTGGATCCATGGAAAATAGTTAGTCTCATGCAGTTAAGAACACCATAGCTTGACTGTATGGCATTCAATACATTCCATAAGTACAACGGAAGTGCATCACACCAATTATGGCATTTGCATGAAAACAAACTGCTTAGTGCATACCATACTTAGCACAAAAGTATATTTCAGACGATTATTCTCAAAGGGTACATTTTGAAGATTATTCTCAAAGGGTACATTTTGAAGACATAATACTAAATGTACACAAAGAATTTTGGAATCAGCTAGAAATTAACAATTACAGGCATACACTTCTGACTTCTCTCATTGACACTATAAATCAACTGCCGGTCAAAAGGTTCCAAAGAATTACCAAGTGGTCAACAAGATGAATTTACAAACCCTCTAAATTTAACCGGGAAAAACTGTGGAATTATGCATTACCAACTAATTTACATTTATACATATAATAATACTCAACTTTTGGGGGAAATGAATGCACACTGAATTACAGAGAAGAGTAGTGCTTCTTTGTTCTTCCAAGTCTTAGATTGCGCATATCTTAAAAGTGGTATGCAAACAGTAGTGTACTAGTGTATAGCGCGATTGCATAAAGGACCCTCAATCTACTTTAAGTGCACTTTCTATTTTATAAGGAGAGCAACAAGAGTTGACGAAAAAACATTATATCACCTAACAAAGCAAGTTAACAATCATGTTAAAGTAGTGAAAATTATTTAAATGATTGTATACTGGAATATCAACGTATAGAACTTACAGTATCTTAGCCATGTGCTAACTTGAATATTCCAGTTAAGTGGCAATTGAGCTGCACTTCCAGCTAGTTCGACGCCTAGAATATCAACATTTTTAGCACGATCCCATTTGGCTTTCGGGGGAGAAGAATCCGACCAACCCGTGAAACCCAAACCAGATATAATAATTGCAGCTTCTGAAAGTGACCATATAAAGTAGTATTTCCAACGAGCAGTAAATCCTGACATGTACTGATAGAAAAGCCGGTGCCAGAAGCCCCATTCATAATATAGAGGTTCACTAAATCGTGAAAGTGGAAACATAGATGACAGATACAAATATAGCCCCATGCATACTCCAGCCTGAACTAGAGCACGCAGAGTAGGTAACAATGGTGAAGGAGTTGAGCTGGCCCATATCTGTTGAAGATCTTATGAAATCAGGAAAGTAAATAAACAGTGCATAATCAACTCAAAGTAGATGGAGGCTACTTACTCCTTTTCTTTCAGTCCACTCAAGATAATCTTTCATCTCATATACTGGTCCAGCAAAATGGCTGCCACAGCAGAGGCAGTAACCAAAATATTCAACTAGAGAAGGAACCTTAGTCAAGCGATACTTTTTCTGAGCATCACGTAGACCCTCTTCTTCTTTCAAGAGACCATCACTGTAGTTCATTGCGCATGAAATGACTTTCAACGTTAAAACCATTAAAGCACCTGCATTGCACAACAAAGGAATTCTGAAAAGGCCAACATGGGTTGATGTTTATACTCAGAGAGTGACACAAGTAAGAGTTGATGTCACATGGTTGAATTTCTACCTATATACATTCAGTTATGTTATTCCCTCCCTATATCTTATCTAAAATTATTTTACTATGGCTTTGATCCTCTTCCTGTCTCTCAGCAAAAGAAGGCGTCCTCCTCACTACTAGAAAACAGAATCCCAATGGAAGCACTCGAAATTTCTTAAAATAACTTATTATTTGAACATGTAAATATGCGTAAGCCAACAACGATTGCACGGTGAACACTAGCTTAACTTCACATAGACACAAGCAACAAAGAACATTATACAATACCAGTTGCATCGATGCCTCCCTCCTTCCACGCATCTCCACTCATGTAGTACACGTGACTGAAACAAGAACAGAAGACGTCAGTATCTCCAAATGTATTAAATTTGTATGTAGTATGATCCACATATCTGAGGGTAAATTTAAATACATTCACAATCACAATGTGTCATTGTAACGTCTAACACCAAATTGCTCACCAGCCACTCTATCGTAAATTAGTCTAAAAGTAATTGAGCATTATATTAAGCCCCTACCAAAACCCTAAATTATTGTACCTTCTTGTATCTCCAACTTAGGCTGGCTGAATCATCCCAGTTTGCAAATTTTGAAGAGAACCCTTATTCTTAGGGAGCATAAATCGAACAGTAGAAAACACAGTATTGAAAAGCAAAGAACTAACCGACAATATATAACCACTTTATCTTTCATACAAGTAAACTACTACCTCCGTTCCAAATTACATGACGTTCGTACGCTATCTTATAATTTGGAACGGAGGTTGTACTTGTCAAGGCAAGCTTGAACATACAAAAGAATAGCACTTAGGATGAGTTTGGCAAACTCCTTAGATGGTGTAAAAAGGGAATGCACTAATAAAATCAAATAGGAGACAACATGAGCCTATCCAAACATTAATGAACGGAAACCCAGAAAATAGAACAGGCTATGATACAAAAAAATGCGGAAGAAAAAGGCGACTGACTCAAACAACCAAAAATATTAGTCATGTAGCAGAATATACATGGCGAACATGGCACGGGACAGGCACCGATCATGCGGAAAGAAGAAACAATTTTTATGTACGATTTTGGCGCTTTGCGGTAAATCTTCCCAACAGTACATGGCAGTAGAATCTAATACACACTTTCCGAACTAGCTTTTCCTCTTAGCCCGCTTTTGATGGTCTTCCTATCAAATATTGCTCTAACAATAGCTTATGACGTGGGGTTAAAGCGATATACATTTTTCCAAGGAAGCTTGCTGTCATTAGCATAATTTGGTGTAGCAGAATGGCGGTGCTAGTGCTAGCATAAGTAAACGTCTTTGCAAGACACAATAAATAATGCTATCTCGAGGTTACGAATAAAGGACGTGATCGCATCCATGGAGAAGTTCTTTAAATTCAATTGTACTTATAAAGATCTAAACAAACACAACCCTATCTTCAACAGCCAATTTAAGAATCTTCACCTAGCTCATTGATTGCCCATTGTATAGGAGCAACTGTTGTCTCGATGATATATAGCAGATGCCAACAAGGACATTCTATGGAGGGAAAGAATTGGGTGTTTGATTGGCATATTTCGGAGGTCTCGATTTTGGATACAAATAATCTTTATATGAGTGCCTGGTCCGACACAGGCTGAGTCGCCGAAGTGTAAGCCGCACGCCGCGTGAAAGATGGGCAAATGCCCCCTTCTTTTTTACCATTAATATTCGAGAATGAAGCCCATTAGAAACAGGTAACCTAGTAAACTTGGGAACCCTTATTTGGTACCATAAAACAAAAGGGGGAAGAGGGCGGTGAGGACGCATCAACGAGAACAATGGAATTAGAACTACCAATTAACACTTGTTACCGCTAATGTACACTTCTAGGTTGTAAAAACTATTAACTGCACCTCCCCTATTTTGGCACCATATGAGAACAAAGTAGAAGAGGGTGGTGAGGAGGCATCAAAATTGATAAGAATGGAACTAGAATCAACTTTCCACAGATTCACATTAATAGCTACGGACTACAGATAAGTGCACCAATCTGTTAGCTCTTAATGGAGTATCAATGTCAATGATATTGGCCAGAATATGTGGATGTAGTCAGTCTGAAATATATCTCACTGCAACACTAGTGCCCAGCCTATGTATGTGCCCAGCCTATGTATCTTCATAAATCAAACAACTGAGAATTAGTTAACTTGGATTAAAAAATGGTGGGCTTTGTATGACTCCAGCTACAAATGAATAGTAGCTGGGTGAACCAATCAGCCCCATTCCCCAGTTTGAGCCTTTGTCGGCGGTATATGGATAGGAACTAAATTTTCATCCCTGAACCTCCTTTCAAACATAGATCATACGTACTGATCAACCCCTCATTACCACTACCAATAGCAAAGTCAAACTCAACCTTACAACAGAAAAAAAATGAAGCAGGTAACTAAGAAGGGGTGAAATAACAATAAAATTCAGGTAGCATAGATGAAAAATGTTTCTCTTTGCTTCCTCTCAGCTGTGCATATGTGCATAGGTTTAATTGGCTAGACAGGCAGGTACATTTCCATATACAGCGATCGATGAAGTACAGACGCAACTTACACTAACAGATTCACTAAAAACAAGCAATCCAAAATTGCACCTAACAAGCACACAATAAAGAATTTCTCCAATAGGAACAGATTAGGTGATCAGGTCCGATCTCAACACTGCTGTTTTGGCACAATTTTCTTTAGCACTTCCGGAGTGAGATAAAGTGAAACCTGATACAGCTATACAGAAGTTAAATGTATGAGAAAAACAAGGCATAAAGTGCTCCAAAATGCTCTGATGTAATCTAAATGATGAAGTACAAGACCCTGGGAGCAATAATCTTACTCTTAAATCTGTGCATAACAATTCACCAGCACGGATGTAAAAGAGTAAAGACTCTACACTCAACAATACACTACTTTAAATTCCATGACAAAAAAAATTATAACTGGTTATGTTTTACATACGTCATGCAGTCCATTATTCTTAACCAGACATGGTGCAGGCTTTACATCAACCTGATAACAACTGAGATGGATAACAGACTTTCATTGCAAAACCACTACTGCATTTAAAGTTAAGAAAACAACATAAGAAAATTATCTTCTTTTTTTTGCAACCGAGCAAATGAGCTACCTATTCATAGGCATTAATTGCAAGCTTTAGGAGACCAGCTATCCACAAGTGTCCAGGTGTAGAAACAAATTCAAGAGGATTTAATACAAGATCCGGGTCTGCCTTGAAAATATTAATTGTAAATAGCACCACATGGCCAGCCAGGAAAAAAGTTCAGTCAGCTTCAACATGAAATGGTCAATGCTGCAGTTTTGACCACAACAAAAGTTCCATGCTCGCTTACGCTTCCTTTGGTTTTCCAATCCAAAGAAACTACTACTGTTTAACCCTGTTATCGCCCAATGCTCTGGCTCGGCCACATCCACAGATCTGCTTACAGTTCAACCGGTTTCCTAATCGAACAAACTACTGATAAAACTGTACATTCTCAGCCCGGCACTACGGACAGGTAAACGTAAATATACGAATCCGATATTGCTGATGACCCGAAACTAAGCACTGGTATGAAACCCCTGTAGTGAAGGATAGGAGGGAGGTTTTCACCATGCGATGAGGAAGCCGAAGGCACCGAGGAAGGTGACGAGGCCGGCGCGGCGACGGAAGAGGAGCATGGAGAGGTAGCCGAACGCCATGGGCCCGACGAAGAGGAGGTTGGAGGTGGCCCCGAAGGAGAGGTAGGAGAGCGCGGCGCCGCTGAGCCCCGCGTAGAGGTGCCGGCCCGTGGCGGTGGGCACCGCGCGCCAGAGGAGGCCCGTCGGGATGGTGGCCGCGAAGCAGAGCAGGAAGCGCAGCACGGGCACCGAGACGCCGATCGCGGCCGCCATCGGCTCCATCTCGAGCCCCATCGTCGCCACCGCCACCGCCGCCGCAGAGGGGGGAGACGACAGATGCGGGCGATACAGAAATTTGAGGATTTGGTTTTTTCTGAAGCGAAGAGCTCGCGGGCCGCGTGTCTGTATATGCGTGTGTGTGTCGGATGGCGTGGAAATCTTGGGAAGGTATCTTTTCTGCAGGACACCCTTTCCTTTTGTGAATTTGTGGTGTGAAACAACAGGAAACTTGCGATAATTAGGTAGATTTGGGGGAGAGATGATTTGGATAAATACTAATGACATCATTGTTGTAAGTGTCGTATGCTGGATTGCCGCTGACAAACAAACATAGTCGTTGAACATGATTGAAGCAAAGCAATATATAAGCATCATGGGGCATAAGAATTCGTATTGCTTATCATAGAATAGGTGAAGTCCACGTAATCCCAAAGCAGGTATCTTGTTCGATTGAACTTTTGGTGGATGTTACCGAGTGAACACGTCTTATGTGTGTGTGCACACACGCGTACATTCGAAGAGATATTCTCTTCCTTGTCTTCTACCCATAATGGAGGACGTTTTGGCTAGCTGTTTTAGCTTGCCAAAATGTTTTACATGATGGAACAGATGGACTTGTTCTTAACAGTTAGAAGTATACTTCCCACATTAGAACTGAGGTTAAAATTCGACTGCAATTTTATTTAGATTGAGTTTCATATTTGAATGCTGGTAATTATAGAAAAACTTGTTACTCGGGTTGTCCAATTCTGTATCATGTAATCCTCATATAGTAGTTTCTTGACTACTCCCTTCGTTTTAAAATATAAGATATTTTAGTTTTATAAAGTAAATATATCTAGACATCTTTTAGTGTGTAAATATACATACTAAAAGATGTCTAGATACATTTGCTTCACAAAGTTAAAACATCTTATATTTAAAAACGAAGGGAGTAGGAACTAAAGGTTGTGGATGGCATCCACACGAGCCCTGCTAAATCATGTTGTGCCAATATTTTTGCGGAGGTTTTCTCTGCCATGGACGGGCTCACCAAGCCGTTGGCAAAAAAGTAGAACGGGTGACCAAATAATTGGCGCGAATCCAAAAATATTAGCTTCCATCCAAACACAGCCCCACACACCCAGTCAACGCCAACACATTTGTGGATATTATTTTAAACAACTCAAACATGACAATAATTGGACAAGCAAAAGATAATTACGATAGTTATTCATAGATAAATATCAAGAAGATGTGAAACTTTATTTTTTTACAAAGAGTGTTTCTTATTCACTAATATAAACCACTGTTTACTACAACATCACCTTTTCTAAAGGGGAATATGGATGCACACCATAATATATTATTACTACCTCCGCTCCTCAAAGCAAGCCGTATAGTTTTCTAAAAAGTCAAGCAATGTTAACTCTGACCGAGCTTGTAGAAAAAATTATTAACACCTACAATATTATGTAGATATAATATGAAAATACATTTATTTATGTATTTAATGATATTGATTTGATATTGCAAATGTTGTCACTTTTCTCTATAAATTCAAGTAATCTTTATACTGTTTGACTTTGACCAAAATTTATACATCTTGTTTTGAGTTACGGAGGGAAGTATTAAAAACAACATCATATATTAATGTCTAACAAATGGCTTAAAAAAAGAGAAAAGGAAACCCAAATGTATCCTCATAGGACATGTGTCGCGACAACATTTTAAAAGACATAATTAATAGAAGCTATGTGACCATAGACCATAATGAAACATGTGACACAACAAATGGCAACGTTCGAAGACAACGCATTTCAGAAGAAATTGTTGTTTGCACACGGATGTTACTTGGTCCGATAAAAACTTAGATTTGGAACTATCACACCAACTAAGTTGATGACCATTAAATTATAGTTGATCAATCAGACACATTTTGGATGATCTTGTCATACTTATTGTTTCATTTTTTCTACAAGACATGCACATTCTAGATAAGTCAACCGAGTGAGTCTTAGTGAAAATGTACTACACGAACTACAAGTATGGTCATCGAGAATATTGAAGGATGTTCATCAGCCCTATGGGGATAGCTATATGAGAACATGAGATCAAATACAATAGTAGAGTTAACGGTCGACTATATAAAACGGCCATATCATTAGAAGCTAGCCTTGTATGATAGAGCTGGCTATAATTTGGACGATTACTGTCAGGTTTGTACTTTTGTTAGTTTCTATCTTTCTCTTCCATCTTATTTAATAAATTTACCTAGAAGCATGAATCAAATACTATTGTAAAAGTAGCTCCGCTGCTTCTGCGTGGACGCCTACCTATGTCCCGAAATTTCTCCTCATGCTTTTCTCCTCATTTTAGACTTCTGAGTAAGAACATGATCGTTGAAATGGAAACTCAATTTTTCTCCTGGCTGCATATGCTTCCTCCACCAAAAAATTGAATTGTCAAAATTCTAACAATTCTTTGCATGTTCATCTCCACAATCTATGTGTGTTCATAAAGTTCCGCAAAAAACCCAGAGTTTTTGTTATTTGTGTAAGAAGGAAAAAGTTATTGTGAAAAGCCCTATTTTAGCACCAAAATTAATTTTATTAATTTTTTACACAGTCTAAACGACACCTTGATTTTTCGTGAAACTGAATTTATGCACATGAAGCATGTGAAGATGTACGCGCGAATATTTTATTTAGAATTTTTAACCTATCAAAATACGTCTAAGATGTATTTTAAATAAACGGTACATTCACACCCAAGAGCCCAATGCGCATGTAGCATGTGAAGATGTACCCATGAATATATTATTTAGAATTTTTGTAACATTTTAAAATACGTCTAAGATGCATTTTAAATAAAGAATACGTTACCCAAGAGCCAAAACGCCAACCACTGAAACATCGTTGAAGCATTTAGTAAAAACAGTTATTCAGAAAACGATTTCTGTCTTTACAAAAGTTCTAATTCCAGACCCTAATTAAAGAGAACACCTACGTGCATGGCTACACCCGTTTGCAAAAAGAAGAGGGGTCTACCTAGCTAGCAACGAACCTAGAAGGCTAGAATGCAATTAGCAAGAGGAGTACCATATTTTAATCATTCGTTCGCCATTGTAGCTAGATTACAGTTATCCGTCGGCATCGGTAGGTCACCTCCCATTTGGACTATAATATCTAACTATATGTGCGATCGATAGCAACCCTAACTAATTCACAATGATATTTCGGTTAACTGATAGACTTGGATAGTGGTACAGTACGATGTTAGGCCCATGACGCTGAACTTGATTGTGTCTTCCTCGCTGAATGCGCGCTACCGTACAGGATCTGTAGAACAGATCAGAAGCACGGATGTTCCTGCCGCAGGAAGACAGGAACGGAACTCTGCTCTGCTGCAGAGGAGCGCACGCATATAAATCCGGTGTGGCCCGGGAAGAAATTGGAGAAAAGTGGGGGTCTCGGAGGGCACTCGCCGAACCTATCTGGCGGCAAACATATATAGCATGGACCATGGCGGCCGGCCGCAGCCGTGGGGCGAGCGAGCCAGCGAGCAAGGTAGATGGATATACTGTACGCAATCAAGCGGGAGCTGCCGGGTTGTCAGAGCAGGAGACCGACAGAGCGGCCGATCGGATCGATCCGGCGGCAAATGCTATCAATGCCCGGTCGCCTGAGCTGAGAAATGAAAGCCCGGCGTTAATTGCGCGGCGCGGCGCGGCGCGTACTGTGGTGGCCAGCTCGGCGACTGGAAGGTGAAGCTTGTCCTCTTGTTCTAGTACTCACTCGTCCTCTCCTCAAGGTCATTGGTGTGCTTGCGTGAAGAAGGAAATGGTCATTCGAGCGGTGATTATGTGAGGTGTTTGCGGTTGGATCTCGTGAGCTCCTTTATGGCACCCTCCGCACTGCCGATTATTTGATGTTCTCAACGTTCAGCTAGCAACACCATTTTGTTTTACAAACTTTACTATTACTAAGGGTGCGATTGATAGGTCGTATCTCTCGAAACAGGCCCCGGGTATGCAAAAGTCAGCCGATTGGATGACATGTCGCGGCATGTGTTGTGGCTGGCACCATGCGCAAAGCACCTCCGGCCCAGGCCCGCTGGATACTTCTGAATCGATCGTTTTGCCGGGTGCGGGCGCCAGCGGTGCAAAACGTGGGAACGGTGTGCGTGCGGGAGGCCTCCTCGAGAACATGGGAGAAACCGAAGTCGACAGCTGTGTTTCGCGGGATAGTAGTCACCTCTCCTCTTTTCGGTCACCTCCCAACACAACATCCCCATACCAGTCTCGACACCGGCGGCAGCGGTGCGGCGGTTCCACAGATCTACTCCATCTCCGGCCGAGGGAGGCGCGACGGAGGTCTTCTTCAACTCCGGCCTTGTCCTCCAAATCCGCGGTGGCGGTCTCAAATGGCGGAGGTACATCACCATGCCCTCTGGCTCCTATCCCTGTAGTTGCTGGTTAGCCCTGTCGGTAGATTTAGTAGACACTCATTATTGATCTATTTGCTTAGGGCGACCAAATGAGCCTGATCCACCAGGTAGCAGCACTAGTAGCTGTAATTCAGGCTTGGATCCTCCTCCACCATAAAAGAGCAGTCATGCGAGCTGCGTATCCACGAGTGAATTATGGTCCGATGCTTGAACGAGATCAAGAGAGGATTGCCAATCTTAACTACATCTACACAGGAATGATGTAGATGCTATTCAGATGCTTAGGATGAGAAGAGCCCCATTATATCAACTAGTCAAGAGGTTTAGGGATAGAGGACTGCTGTAGAATAGCATCCACACCTGTGTGGAAGAGCAAGTTGCTATATTTCTTCATGTTGTCGTCCATAACTAGAGGTTCAGAGTTATGCACAACACCTTTCGAAGATCCATAGAGACTATATCTCGCTATTGCAACCAAGTCCTTTATGCAATTGGGGAGCTTAGGCAAGAAATGATCAAACCTCCATCTGGTGAGACACCAAGTGTTGGGGATATACCAAATAGGTATACCAGCGACGTAGTCCTAAATCAGCAAGCCAGGGTGGCCCATCAGGGGTGGTATGGCGGATTCGTCATACCGGGCGGCCCAGTTGCTGAAGTTGCCACGGCGGTACTGGACGCATGCGCTTATGGCGGATCCGGAGACAGGCCCATGGCGGATTGCTGACAACAGGCCCATGGCGGGTTCGGAGACGGCCCGTGGCGGGTTGCCTTGTAGTACACGCAGAGGACTTAGTCTAGGACTCCAAGTTGTATCCGCTCCGGTACCAACGTGTAGCCCACGCCAGGCGCCTTTATAAGCCTGACGTGGAGCAGCCCTTGAGGCAAGATTAGAGTCATACGGCCAATCGCATAGCGAAACAGCCAACCTCATCATTGTAACCAAGCACTTGTTGCCATATAGTGAATTATAGCAGCACGTAGGGTCTCGCCACCGTTGCGGGATCTGAAGCTGGGTAAACTCGTGCTACCACCGTCCTGGATAGCTCCTCCGTGTTCACCCTCTTCCACAAACCGCCATACCCCTACCTCTATGGCAGATTTGTTGACGAAACCACGACAGTTGGCGCCCACCGTGGGGCTTAGCGCGTCAGGAGCGCGGATCCAGGCGGGATCCGCCTTTGTAGGCATCGGCCACACCGTCGCCATCGGGCGCGTCCTCTACGATTCTGGCTTCCCCATTGTCCCAGCGGATAACCTCTGGGTGCCGGCTAGAGAAGACCCTGCTCGATTCACCGTCGTCCCGATTAGAGATATCCATATCTTCATTGGAGAGACAAACCCTACCCCCGCTACGGAAACCAATTTCCGGCGGATTGGTATGGCTGAAATCCCCAAACGGGCCGCTTTCGAGCTGGATACGGAGGACTCATCTGATCTGGAACTTTCCAAGTTGCCCAGACCGGATCTGAAAAGTAATCCCACCCAGCCCGCCCTAGAGGTAGAGGAAGTGGTGGAAGACTGCAGTGAATCCGCCATGAGTAATCTGGCGTTAGAGACACCGCGGTACTGCCTTGTTGCATTCGCAGGTATCACTTCGGGATCTACCTCCAATGAAGAAGATAGCCCAGGTGAATCCATCCTTGAGGCACTTAACGAAAGTGGTGAATCGGATGACTGGGACAGCAAGGGCTATGATTCTGATCATTACGACGCCGCCATGAGGAAAATCGAGGCGGAGTTGGAGCAGCAGGCACTTGAAGAACAGCGAGCAGCGGCCAAGCAGGTGTTCGTAACCAACAAAGGAGATGATGCCGGGCAGGCAACTGGTGATCCGCCATCTCAGGCAGTCCACGACGGAGATGCCGGCAAAGAGCAGGGTAACCCGCCACCAGCCGCCGATCCCGCCACGGAGCAACTTCCTGAGATTCACGGCGGACCCAGGCCTCTGCAACCCGCCATCCCCGAGGATCAGCACCCAGAAGACTTCACGACCCCGCTGGACAAGGTCGTCTACGGAACTCTGGCAGATCCAATCACCCCTGACTATGTCAGAGATGTGAACGATCTCGAGAAGAAAAGGCGAGCACTCCTCAAGGAAGCAAAGCGAGTCGAGAAGATGGGCCAACAGCTTGATGGCGACATCGCTAAAGCTCAAGACACGCTGAAACGCGCAAGGAACATGGAGGAGAAGTACGTTACTCTCATCCAGAACCAGATCAACGAGGGAGGCGACCCGTAGCTGGTACGAAACCTTGAGTTCACCGTACCAACGGCGGAAACTTTGGCCAAGATGTATATCAAGAATCCGCCATACGTGGATAAAAACCGCGATGAAGTCAGGGCTACGCCCATCGAGAACATCGTGGCTGCAAAGGAGCTATTGGAGCATAATAAGAGCCCAGCAGCCCTAGAGACGGCGGTGAAACTGATGACCAAAGCATTAGTACAGCAGGAGAAGGCTATGTCGTCACGACGGCTCGAATCTGACCCTGCGCTATGCAGGTCCAGTACTGCCTCTAAGGCTCAGGGGGCTGGCAACCATGGTACGCGCCCCGACAACGAGTCTCATACCGGATCCTCAGAAATTCGAAGAAGAGAAGCTCGTAACCGGGCGAACGCCATCCCAATATCCTCCGATGACAAACCAAATGGCAAAGGCCCACAGAGAAATCCATCTCCACCCCGCAAGAATTACCCTGCTTACGGATACCAACAAGACAATGCTGCCCCTCGCCATAAGACCAACATGCCGCCACCAAAGTATAAGACGTTCAAAGTCCCAAAGGGAGGGATCGTCATACGCGACAATGATGGCAAGCAAGGACGAAGCCATGACGCTGGACGCAAAGACGATCCGCCACGACGGGAAACCAGCAGAGACGGCGGATCCAAGAGAAGGGACCGATCTCGCCATGACGACGGCGCGCACCGTGACGGCGACAAAGACAAGCATCGCTCCACTCGCCGCCATGATGACAAAGGGCAGGGCTCCCGCCGCCATGACGACGATCCATCTCCACGAAGAACGGAAGGAAGCCGTCGTAGCTACAAAGATCCGTCGCAGGACGGCGAGAGTAAACGACGACGCGACCCTTCGCCATCCCCACCAGGGAGCCCCCATGGCGGCGGCGGTGGTGGTGGTGGACCAGCAAGGTCACGCAACTCTCGCAAGGATCCGCCGGACCAGAAGCCCTACGACGCTCGTACCCATCTAAACGAGATTGCCAAGTCTCAAACAGCCTTCTTCCTCGGCCCAAAGTGCTTTGGACAACGGATTCGTGATGAACCCATCCCGCATGGGTTCAAAATCGAGAAAAATATCCGCCAGTACAATGGAGTCGATAGGCCTTTAACTTGGCTACAAGACTACTTCAACGCAGTACAGTTCGTCGGGGGGTCACCCAACGTTGCTGTCCGCTATTTGCCTCTGATGCTATCCGGCACTGCGAGGCAGTGGATCAACGACTTGGCAGAAAACTCTATCCAAACCTGGTTCGATATGCAAACTGCGTTCACCAAAAATTTCGAGGGGACTTACAAGAGACCCCATAACATTGGTGACCTCCAACGGTGCCGACGCGCCGACGACGAGACCTCCCGAACTTTTCTTGCGCGATGGCTGGATATGAAGAACTCCTGTGAAGGGGTTACTAACGAATCCGCCATCCTCGCGTTTATCGACAGTTTGGAGAGAGGCCAACTGCTCCGCCATCGCCTGTTGCGGGAAAGGAACGAAGGGAAGTTGACCCTAAATTCCATGATCACCATCACAAGCAACTACGCGGCCGCCGACGACGACGCCCGCGAATCTCTGAAGGCTTCCGCCATCCAGAACACTGGAAAGCGGAATAGCAGCAATAAACAGAAGAATCCGCCAGAAGAGCCGCAGGCTCCGGACATGGTAGCCACAACCTTTGCTGATAAGGGCCAAAGCAGCCAGCGCGGCAGAGGACGCGGAGGTAGCGGTGGCCAGCCGCGGAGTTCTGCAACTCCCGCTTCGGCGCCATCCGCTCCCGTATCTTACGACGAATACCGCGATATGCCATGTTTTGCCCATCGCGACGCTTCAGGAAAATGCAACCACACCAACCGGAACTGCAAGTTTGTCAATGACCTCAAGGCGGATCAAGAAGCTGGCTTCAAACGCAGCCGGCGACAACGACCTCGTGGCAAAGGAAAAGCGGACAAAGACAAGGAGTCTAGGGATGGCAGTGATATGGATGAAGACCTTGCGCCCAAACCCGCCGAAAAGGCAGAGGGTGGTGCTGGCAAGGGAAATCGAATCAAGGACAAAAAAGGTGCCTTTCACACATTCCTTGGACCCCCCACGGCAAAGGCACAGAGAGATGCTATGCGCTCCCTCAATGCCACCATGCCTAAAATCCGCCAGTACGTCCGATGGTCCGAAGTACCGGTGCGCTGGAGCCGTGATGATCATCCAGAGCACATCCCAGATGGATATTACGCCATGGTGGTATGCCCTGTAATCCATGGCTATGAGTTCTCCAAATGCTTAATGGATGGCGGCAGCAGCCTGAACATCATGTACGTGGAAACTTTGACAAAGCTCGGCCTTACCAAAACCCAACTCCGCCATAGCGCGGTCACTTTCTATGGAGTGGTTCCTAGTCGCCAAGCCAAGTCCCTCGGGTCCATCACACTCAAGGTTGCCTTCGGTACTGAGGAAAACTACAGAGAAGAGCCCATAACCTTCGAGGTTGTCCCGTTCAAAAGCACTTACCACGTGATCTTCGGGCGCCCCGCCTTCCACAGCTTCCATGCCAGGCCATGCTACATCTACAATCAGCTGAAGATGCCAGGCCCGGATGGCATAATTACCGTTTATGGCAGCTTCAGAAAGGCTAAGGAGTGCGAGGAAGGAGAAGCCGCCTTCGCAGAAGCAGTGTTCTTCGGCGAGGAGTTCAAAGAAATCCATGCCGCTACGGACCCCGCGGAGATGCCGGCATCCAAGCAGGAGGTTTCCGCCTCCCCGCCCACCTTCAAGCCTACAGTCGATACAAAATAGGTGGAACTTGTCGCTGGCGATGCCGCCAAGACCACCGCCATTGGGACAAATTTGTCCCCCAAATAGGAAAACGCGCTCGTCAAGTTCCTCCGTGAGAACCGGGACATCTTCGCATGGCAGCCATCTGACATGACGGGTGTACCCAGGGAACTCGCCGAGCATGCTCTGCAGATAATTCCTGGCTCAAAGCCAGTAAGACAAGCCATGAGACGCTTCGGAGATGAAAAGCGCCGCACCATAGCAAAGGAAATTTCCAAGCTGTTGAAAGCAGGCTTCATCAAGGAAGTGATACATACTAAGTGGTGGCAAATCCGGTGCTAGTTCCTAAGAAAAACACAAAAGTTCTGCGCATGTGTGTAGATTACACTGGCCTGAACAAAGCATGTCCAAAAGACCCTTTTCCCTTGCCTCGCATTGACCAAGTCATTGACTCGACGGCGGGATCGGAGCTGCTGTGTTTCTTAGATGCCTACTCAGGGTACCACCAGATCAAGATGAAAAAGTCCGATCAGCTCGCTACGTCGTTCGTAACACCTTATGGCACATATTGCTATGTCACAATGCCATTCGGTCTGAAAAACGCAGGAGCAACGTATCAGCGCACTATGCAAAAGTGCCTGGCGGATCAAATCGGATGAAACATCCACGCATACGTGGACGACATCGCAGTTATGTCTAAGAAGCAAGATGGCCTTATAGCGGATTTGCAAGAGACCTTTGACAATCTCAGGAAGTACAACATGATGCTTAACCCAACGAAGTGCGTCTTCGGGGTCCCAGCTGGACAACTCCTAGGATTCATCGTCTCCCACCGCGGAATTGAGGTTAACCCGAAGAAGATCAAGGCAATCCTCGACATCTCCCAGCCCATAGACCTAAAAGACGTACAGCGACTCACAGGCTGCGTGGCAGCAGTGAGCAGATTCATCAGTCGTCTTGGCGAGAAGGCTTTGCCACTCTACAAGCTGATGAAGAAATCAGACGAATTCGTCTGGACCGACGAGACAGACGCTGCACTTAAGGATCTGAAGAGAGTGTTATCCACTGCACCAGTCCTAGCGGCTCCCGAAGACCAGGAGCCCATGTTACTATACATGGCGGCAACTAACAGGGTGGTCAGCATCGTCATGGTGGTAGAGCGTAAGGAAGAAGCGCAGGAGTATGGCGTGCAGCGACCAGTCTACTATGTCAGCGAGGTCCTGACGGAATCCAAGCAGCGCTACCCTCACTACCAAAAATTGGCATACGGAGTTTTCCTAGCTTCTCGTAAGTTAAGGCATTACTTCTATGACCATAAGATCACAGTGGTGAGCAAAGCCCCACTGAAGGACATCATCAACAACAGCGACGCAACAGGACAAGTTGCGAAGTGGGGCATTGAATTGGCCTCTTTCGACATCGACTACAAGCCTCGCACCGCCATCAAGTCTCAGGCTTTGGCGGAGTTTATGGCGGATTGGAAGGAAGCACAGGAAACTACGCCCGTCCCAGAACCAGAGCATTGGGTGATGCACTTTGATGGCTCAAAGTTGCTACACGGCTCGGGGGCTGGAGTGACACTCAAATCTCCCAAAGGAGATGAGCTAAGCTACGTTCTCTAGATCCACTTCCCCACCACCAACAACATTGCGGAGTATGAAGCGCTACTACACGGGCTACGTGTCGCAAAGGAGATCGGCGTACAACACATCATGTGCTGTGGAGACTCTGACCTTGTGGCTCAGCAGGTGGCTGGCACATACAAAGCTCGGAACAAAGTCATGGCGGCATACAGAGACGAAGTGGACGAGATGGCCAAAAGTTTCCTCGGCTACGACATAAAACACGTACGGCGAGAAGATAACATGGCGGCCGATACCTTGTCCAAACTGGGATCTAGCCGTAAGGCGGTTCCGCCAGGCGTATTCCTCGAGCATCTGCGAGTACCATCAGTCAAGATGGTTGATCCAGAAAATCCGGAGCTAGCGAGCTCCCCTGTTATGGCGGTTTTGCCAAGCAATCCGCCATGGGCAGAGCCCTTCCTGGAATTTCTGACGAACAAGAAGCTTCCCGAAGACGAAGTTGAAAAAAGACAAGTCGAGCGTAGAGCCAAAGCGTACACCATCATAGATGGCCAACTCTACAAACGAAGCATCTCGGGAGTTTTCATGAAGTGCATATCCCAAGTGGACGGAATCGAAATACTAAGAGAGATCCACGAAGGCGAATGTGGGCATCACGCCGCCGCCAGATCCCTAGTAGCTAAAGCATTCCGCCATGGATTCTACTGGCCGACAGCCAAGGCAGATGCAGACCGCATTGTGGAGCTATGCCATGGTTGCCAGATGTACTCCAAGCAAACCCATATGCCCGCCACAGCACTGCATACGATTCCCATAACTTGGCCTTTTGCAGTCTGGGGGCTGGACATGGTGGGTCCGCTAAAAACAGCACCTTCGGGATTTACGCACCTCCTGGTAGCGGTAGACAAATTCACGAAGTGGGTGGAAGCTAAGCCCATCAGAAAACTTGATGGCAAAACTGCCCTCAAATTTGTCAAGGACATTGTGGTTAGATTCGGCATCCCACATAGCATCATCACCGATAATGGCACTAATCTGTCTCAGGGAGAAGTTGAAGAATACTGCCATCACAACGGAATCCGCCTTGACCTAGCATCTGTGGCACATCCACAGTCTAATGGCCAAGTTGAGCGGACCAACGGACTAATCATGTCAGGGATTAAACCACGCCTAGAAGCACCGCTGCACAGAGCAGCTGGAGCCTGGGCAGAGGAGTTGCCATCTGTGCTGTGGAGTCTACGGACCACGCCAAACAGATCAACTAGCCTAACCCCTTTCTTTTTAGTCTACGAAGCAGAGGCAATCTTGCCAAGTGATGTTCAGTACGATTCTCCAAGAGTCGAGGCCTACAAGGAAGAAGATGCAGAAGCGTCCAGACAACTATCTGTGGACCTGCTGGAAGAAGCACGGGACCTAGAAGCCCAGAGATCCGCCATCTACCAGCAGAATCTCCGCCGCTATCACAGCAGGCGAGTTCGCCAATGCTCGTTCAAAGAAGGTGACCTGGTGCTACGCCTCAAACAGCAGAAATCCCACAAGCTATCCCCGCCTTGGGAAGGACCCTTCGTCATCAGCAAAGCTCTACTGAATGGTTCCTACTACCTCGTTGATATTCGCGAGCTAGATAAGCGACCAAGTAAGAAGCGCAAACGAAGAGACCCTGACGATATCTATGACGAGACAGATCGTCCATGGAACATTGCACAGCTACGTCCTTTCTACACTTAGCACTTATCTAGCTATGTAATAGGCACCTCTATATGATCAATGAAATAAAGCATTTGGTTCACTCTTGATTTTTTCTGAGTCTTTTACCTCCTTTATTGTTCATTTAGATCGTATAGAACCTTTTTGTGCAATTGTGCTTTGCACTTGCGTCTCTTTTAAATCCGCCATAAGCGGTCTGCATAGCTTTTTTATATTTTGATCTTCATTCGATGTTTTCTGTGTGGATTCCAGAGTAGTGACTTTTTGACGATCTAAGCCGCCATCTGCTCAGGGTTTTGGACGGTTGCTATTAAGTATCGTCGCCCTAGCGGATTGTTCGTGCGAAGATTTCGCCATCTCACGAAAAGTCAAGCACAGAGAGCCGGATGGCGGATCGCATAATCCTACGCGTGAAAATTTTTCAACGTGTTGTTTTTTTTTGGGCATGGCAAAAACTGCAAGTTGCATAAAATTAGGCCTGGCAGTTTCTTCACGCAATCAAACCACTTCATAAAAAACAAACTGCAAAAGTTCACAAGCATTCCACTGATCCGCCACAAGCAGATCAGTTGCAGTGCACAAGCATTCACACGCAGTTTAAGTTTAAGATTACAGACCCACTCAGGGGCCGAATTAATGCAAAGTATTTTTCCTGCCATATCGCAGGGCACATCTCAAGAAGATGGCGGAACCTTGGAGGACACCTCGTCACCGCCATCACCACCTGCAGTTGCCGCGGAGGCGGATGCCGAAGCTTGGCTTGGCGACCCTGGCAGCTCGTATGCTTCATAGTATACGTTCAACTGAGTGCCAAGGGCACACAGTTGATCGTATCCAAGCACGCTCTGCCAGATGGCGGCCTCGTCCACCGGCGCGCCGTCCTCGCCGCTCTCAGGGATGCCGGAGGTGAGCTGGTCCAGGTCCATCTCGGGATAGTGGGCCTTCGCCAAGGTCAACGCTGTCCTGGCACCACCCCGAGCAGAGGACAGTTTCCAGTCCGCCACCAGCCCTGGCACTAGCAGAAGCTTCTGTGTGAGCGCGATGGCGGAGAGGTTGGAAGAACCCGCTATCTGCAGGCTCCCGCACGCTTGGCGACCAGCGCTGAGAAGGCCATCAAGCTCCTTCCTCGCTGTGTCGGTGGCCATGCGCAAGCCTTTAGCGGTGTCCATCTCCTCCTGCCCCAAAGCGACTGCATAGCGGAAAAAGAAGATGCATCATGCACGACATAGCAGAAATTGAAAAACTTTACGTTATAAGAAGAAATGGTACCTAGCAAGTTGTCCTGGAAGTGATGGAGGAGCTCGTTAAAGCCTTCACGCCGCTTCTCAAAATCAGCGGCGGCTTTGCGGAGGTCCGCTATCTCCTTGTCCTTCTTCTTGCACTGGTTCTCCTAGTCCTTCAGCTGCCTCTCGAGGGTGGCGTTTTCAGCCAGCGATTTCCGGAGCTATTCATTCAGCCCATCCATCGCAATGGCGTGGCCCTTCTTCATCCCCTCAAGTATGGACTTGAGCTTGGCAGCGTCTGCATGGCGGAAGTTTGTCAGCTCAGTATTGATTGAAAGGAAAACAAGCTTGTTAAGGTAAAAGTACCGCTATTCCCAAGCTGCTGCTGCAAATCCGCCACAAGAGCGCTTTTGGCTGCCAGCTCCTTCTCCTGTGAGCTGACAACCTGGACTAGGTCTTCCACCACCTTCTTGTAATTCCGGCAAAACAAAATTGAAGTGTTAGTTACTCTTAGAGCTTCATGCCGGATACATATCCGCCATAACGCTCGGGGGCTACTCGCGATGATTTTTTAGTCACTCTTAGAGCATCATGATGGATAGAATCCGCCATAATACTCGGGGGCTACTTATGCTGATTTTTTGTCTTCTTAAGAGCTTTATGCCGGATAGTTATCCGCCATACCGCTCGGGGGCTACTCAGTATGAAAATTAAAAAGTCTCTATAGAGCATTGTGTGAACTACCAGTGCTCGAGGGCTAAGCTATTCAAAAACTTACAGAAGTCAATCTCAAAGCCCCATAGCGGATCGAATCTGCAAATCCGCCATGGCGCTCAGGGGCTACTGGGAGTACATACCTTCTTCATAGTCGATGTTTTCTCAACAAAAGCGGCAATGCCGCTGGACAGCTGGTTGCTGGCATCTTCCTGGCTAGAAATAAGATTGACGACCTCAAGTTGCTTTTGTCTCCAGTATAAGCTGCCCCCAGACGAAGTATCCGCCATTTGACCCTGAGAGCCAGAAGCCTTTTCGCTTTGGACGACATCATTAGCCGCAGCTTCAGTCGTTGGATCGATTTCTGGCATTGGGTCAAACTGACCACCAGCATCCTCCATATCAATATCGATACGAACGGAGGGAGTGGGTGCATCAGGGGTGAGCGGGATAGTGGCAGGGGAGGGCTTGGCTCGCTTGGAGGACGGCTCCTTGACAGTAGGTTTCTTTCTTCTGAGAAAAAGGGGATTAGAGATGGAAAGCAGCAAAACAATGAAGAAGGGTGTCCAAATATTACCTTGACTTGGGCAAATTGATGGTAGCGGTATTCTCGGATGGCGTTTCTAACTCTGCCCTGCGTTGAGCTTCGAAACGACGGGAATCAGCAGATTTCCCGCCACCACCACGAGTTTTTCCACTACCAGCCCGTTTCTTGGGAACCACCTTCTCCTGGGTCGTATGGGCCGTATCATCCACATTCCCCGCCATCTCCTCTTTGTTTCCGCTAGAGTGAACAACTTCTTCCTTAGCGGCAGATTTGAGGTTGGAATGGCGAAGAGGATGGGCAAAGTGAGCAGGACCAAGCGATTTGAGCTGATAAGAAGAAAAATATTATGCAATGTCAAAGTATCAAAAGGTACTATGGCGGAATGGGAACTTACCAAAGGGCAGCTACCATTCTCAAACATAGCCATGCCAAACTTTAAGGGCTTCTTCCTAGGAGACTTCATCAAGGAACGAATGCGCTTCTCGACAATTTTAGGGTCCAGCTCCTGGTCCGAACAACGCATGCCATCATTTGCACCAGTATACTCGTGCATCAGGCGATCGCGGTGTTGCAGCGGCTGGATCCGCCGGGATATCCAGCAATTGATGGTGTCAATCCCTCTCAAGCCATCCACAGATAGCCTGGCAATCCGCCGAGCCAAGAGCTTGACATAGGGGGTGGCGGATTCGTCGTTGACAGCCGTCCAGGAGTCGCGGGACTCAGCAGCTACGTTCTTGAATGGAGGAAGGCCGCGGGCTTGAGATGGCGCAGGCTTGTCCGCCATATAGAACCAGGACCCCCTCCATCCTATGGCGGAATCCAGTGGCATGATGAAGGGGTATTCCTTCGACCTTCGTGGAAGAAAGCAAACCGTCCCGCAGGTTCGAAGAGATCCGTCATCTTCATAGTTGGCCCGCACAGAGAAGAAAAGTTGGAAGAGGTCCACCCTGGGGCGGATCCCAAGGTATCCCTCGCACAAGGCTGCGTAACCCGCCACAGACACCAGGCTATTTGGTGATATATGGTGGAGCTGCAGTCCATAGAACTTCAGAAGATTAGTGAAGAAAAGTGATGGAGGCATACTGAGGCCCCTCTCCACGTGAAATTTGCGCATCACGATCTCGGAGGGGTTAGGAAGAGGCACTGGGGCCTTGAAGTCAGTCCGCCATCCGGATTCAGCTTGAGGGGCCACAGTGCCCTCGCCTTCTATGGCTTGGACGTCAGAATCCTTAACATGGGATTTCTGCCAATACCCATGAAGGTTCTGAGGGATTTGCTCTTCCTCGTCCTCAGCACCTTCCTCCTCAGCCTCGCCATCCGCTTCCCTATCTGCAGGATCATCCGGGTTTGTACCCGCCATTTCCTCTTCAGCTTCGGACATGTTGTCCTCTGGGTCCAAATCTGCCATCCCAGGATGTTCTCCCTGGACTGACTGTTGCAGAGGGGAGTCTTCCTCCTCAGCATCGGAATGGTGGCGGGACGGTGATCCGGAGTTCATGGCGTCGGGCGAAAGGAAGCTTTCGCTATGAATTGCTTGAAGAACTCGAGCGAGTTGGTCCGGCAGAAAAAGCTGCCGGCGGCGAGGTTTTCCGCAGTGGCTCATCGGAGGTGACGAGGCTCTCATGGCGGCGCTGAGGAGAGAGAATGCGACGGAGGTGAATGAGGGGTGACCGGCCGGGGGTGAGAGGCCGGGGTATATATAGACCCCGGACCTCGAGATTCGTGCCCGCCATCATTACCGTTCATCCTGATCGCAGAAACCCTAATCTGGCGACACGTGTCCAGGGGTAAAAAAGTAACTTGGTGAAAACAGTGCGTGCACTGTAAGTCTTGCCCTAGAAGGAACTGTGTGCCGAAATTTACGGCGGATTTCAACGGTATGATCCAACGGATCCCGAAAATCTCGCTAAGATAACTACGTCGCTTGATCCGTTATTTACGGCGGATTGATAGATGAAAGAAGGAGCATCAAGATAACCGCCATCCCGGTGCAAAAGAGCTATGGTGGAAGTAACTCACCAAGAACATGCATGGCGGGTATAGATGGCAATCTTGAAGTTCCCTGGGGGCTACTATTGGGGATATACCAAATAGGTATACCAGCGACGTAGTCCTAAATCAGCAAGCCTGGGTGGCCCATCAGGGGTGGTATGGCGGATTCGTCATACCGGGCGGCCCAGTTGCTGAAGTTGCCGCGGCGGTACTGGACGCATGCGCTTATGGCGGATCCGGAGACAGGCCCATGGCGGATTGCTGACAACAGGCCCATGGCGGGTTCGGAGACGGCCCGTGGCGGGTTGCCTTGTAGTACACGCAGAGGACTTAGTCTAGGACTCCAAGTTGTATCCGCTCCGGTACCAACATGTAGCCCACGCCAGGCGCCTTTATAAGCCTGGCGTGGAGCAGCCCTTGAGGCAAGATTAGAGTCATACGGCCAATCGCATAGCGAAACAGCCAACCTCATCATTGTAACCAAGCACTTGTTGCCATATAGTGAATTATAGCAGCACGTAGGGTCTCGCCACCGTTGCGGGATCTGAAGCTGGGTAAACTCGTGCTACCACCGTCCTGGATCGCTCCTCCGTGTTCACCCCCTTCCACAAACCGCCATACCCCTACCTCTATGGCAGATCTGTTAACGAAACCATGACACCAAGCAAGATACGACACAACAAGAGATGGTGCCCGTACTTCAAGGTGAGTTGGAATTTTGATTTGCACAATCTTTTTGAACTCTGCAATGCACACAAACTTTACTCTTTGTCTGTTCTTATTATGATAGGACTGCATTGTGGCAATTGATGGTACTCATATCATTACTAGAGTGCCGAAAACCTAATCAGCAGCATACAAAGGCCGAAAACACTACAAGAGCCAGAACGTACTAGCTGTTGCGGATTTTGATCTCAAGTTCACTTATGTTCTTGCTGGTTGGGAAGGATCAGCCCATGATGCAAGCATTCTAAATGACAGCCTGAACAGACCTGATGGCATTCAACTCCCTAAAGGTAAGTTCTACCTTGGAGATGCAGGTTACGCTTGTCGTCCAGGAATCCTCCCCCTCTTCAGGAAAACCCGGTATCATCTGAACGAGTTCTCTCCAAGGAACAGACCACAAAATGTAGAGGAGATGTTCAACCTTAGACACTCTAGCCTAAGGGTGACTATCGAGAGGGCTTTTGCTGCATTGAAAAATAGGTTCAAAATCCTTGATCAGAAATCATTCCACACTTTCCCCACTCAAGTAAAGCTTGTTCTTGCTTGTTGCATCCTGCATAACTGGATCCTGGACTGGGGAGGGGATGACTATGCCCCAAATGAGACTAAAATTACTCCTGATGATGTGGAGACTGGACATGGTGTCGAGCAGGGCGACACCCAAGCTTGGAAGAATAAGAGGAACGACTGGGCTTAGTCAATGTGGTTGCATAGAAATGATGTCTTCTACGATTGACATTAAAGCAAGAATCATAAGGTTTGCACCCCCTAAACCGCCATTGTTGTTGTAATGTTGAACTGTTATTCATAAGTAGCTAGGGTTTGAATGCATGTCATGCTGCTGACATGCTAAACTAGTAGTGCTTAACTGAATAACTGCTATTCGTACGTAGCTAGGGCCCAGTTTATATGGCCGTAATTCAGGAACTACTATTCTCGTTGTGTGTTATGAGGTAGTGTCATCGTGGTGTGCTATGTTAACCTCACCACCGAAGAGAAGAGGTGAGCAAATAACCTACGCAGCATGAACCAAACAGATGACCCTAAATCCAGTTTAGGCGATTCTATCGTCGCGCAGGATACCAATCAACCTGGGCCTTGGCTCTCTGGATGTGACCCAGCCCACCAAACGAAATGCCCTAAGTTGTTTTTTGGCCCGTACAGTGCGATCCATCCCCGCTAGCGCCTATGCCCAGGGAGCCAAAAAATGGATGCGACCTACCAATCACGCCCTAAGAGGTAGGGAACAAATTTCCCACATAGAAGGTTTAGATAAATGCATAGACTGGCATGAGATCTCTTTCGATGGCAGGATTTCAAAAATCGTTAGAAATAGGAAAAACACATGTTTGGATGCCATTCAAGCTGATTTCTTATGGGATTTTAAAACCCACGGATTTTGTAGGAAGTGCCTTTGGATAGCGCATGGGAAGCAAATATAAAAATTTCACAGATTTGAGTAGAGGGAGGTAGAATACAAGTCGATTGAATTTCTCAAAGGAAAAAATAAATGGGGTTTGAGAATCTGATGGAAAGAGCGCATAGGTACATTTTTTCTATAAAATATATTTATATCACGGAGATAACAAATACACCCGGCCTCTACAACAACGTAGTGCGCTAATGGCATCATGGATGCACACAACAAAAAATAAGAAAAATTACAGAAAAGAAAAGTCCCGCTATAGTGATCTATTCCTTGTAACAACAGAACAAACACCACCAAGACAACGCCAGAAGTCCAGCTTCTCCAATAGTGATGCCTCCAGGAAGAAAATAATGTACAAGCGCTGCCGTCGCTCGATCATACATCATAGGTTTTCACCCTAGAGAAATCCTCGCTCACAAAACAATGTATTCAACATGGTTATTGCGAGGCACAACCAATTAAGACCAGACCTTAGATTTTCACCTTACAAAGGACTTTGAACTTCTCCTGCATTGTTGCCCCACTTGTTGATGCTGCTGCTACAAGTCACAAATCACCAGGCAAGTTCCTCATCGCAACAAAGTCTTGACCACCGTTGCTAATCATCAGAAACTCGGCTTCCATGTCATTCTCCGCCCCTGACTACACCATGGACTATAAGACGTGTCCCATGATGGAAACAGATAGCAGAGCTTCGCCACGCTCCCTCTAAAACCAAACTGTCATAAAATTACATGGGTGTGCACGATAGAATACCACCCGATCCAGCAATATCATGGGATGTTGCCCAAGGGAGTTCGCTAGTCCCTTCAAAAAACCCAACACTCTAGTCATGTCGACGGGGATAGGCATATGGCAGATCATCATCTTGGCACAAGTAGGAACCCTAGGACCGCCACCTTTATTCAAACCGAGCTAGTATCCCCCATGTGACCCACCCGCACCATGTTGGATCTGCTGCTTTGAACCCCACCGGCGGAAGGCCAGCATCGAGAAAGAAGAAGGCATACCAGGAAAGCTAGTGAACTCTATCCTGTGACCCAAATGGATTCTATATGAAAAATATTATGATCCGATCTATAGGAAAAATAATTTTATAGTCTGATTCCCCAAAATTCCTTCAAAACACATATACAGGACCTAAACTCGGCTCAAAAAACGATTCAAGGCCAACATATTGACTACACATTTTCAAAGATGATGATGTATTCCATCCGTTGTTCTCCGGCATCTATCACTACCTTTCATTAATAGCATATCACTGACAAAAGCGGTAGAAGGGCTAAAAGTGTACACTACCCTAAGACAAACCCTTCAAGAAGAGACTGTAACGTGTTCCAACACTGATAGGTCCGACCAAAGGTCAAATATGAGATCATCATACTCGAAGCAAAATTCTTTAGCCAACACCTTCAGCAAGGTCACGACATACACAGTTCACAATGCTTGATAGAGACGAGATCATGGGTTTTTACATGGAGAATATGCATAGTTGTTGAACCATCACTGACATGATCCTTTCTACCTGCTGAAGACATCTCATTAGGCGGATCCCGGCGTTAATAGAGGCAATGCATTCTCATGCTCTTGTAGAACACGTTAGAAGTAGGTTGACGACCTCGACTCCCATCCCATAGTTGTCGCTCTATCATGGATTCCCTTTGTCAGGAGAGGGAAGGGCAATGACGAAGGATCCCACTCCAACCATCTAGCCTAAAAATGTGCACTTTGACCTAGGACACACACACACACACTAAAATAACTCCCACTACAAGAATGCTCCACATACCCCACAAAGTTTTTGGATGGCACAAGAATTTTTCCCAAAAGTTCTTTCCAAGCGGGTGGGATTTCTAGGCTACAAGCAAAGCTTAGGGATAGATATGGGGTAGGTCCCAAACTGGCATATAACTGTGTCATGGTAGGTGGCAAGATGGACATGCATCTTATGATGTCGTGGTAGTCACCTCTGGCATATATTAGGGCGCCATGGATCAGACTTGACTTTTATCATGGATAGACTACTCAATCTCCTCTCACCGATCGCTACCACCATCAAGGGAGGCCTTCATATCCCTCCTCCCGCAACCCAACTCTCTAGTATGTACACTCCAAATTGTAGTACTCTCCCAAATCTCCCTTGCGAAATCTTTGGCGGTGGGCTGCGACGGTGACAGAGGAATATTATGTCCATTCCTATGAGCTCAAGCATGTTCTTTTGTCATTGCAAGAATAGAAGGCCTCTTAACACAAGGTGCACTTCTCCGGTAGGTTTCTTCTGGACAAGACGGAGCTAGACCCAATACATTTCCCTCGCTGTTGGGGCACGTGGGAGGCTTTTCCACGACCGAACCCTCATCATTGATGAGGGGATGACACAATGATACATCCATAACATATATGGCTTTTGAATATTATTATATTAACTCCTCGAATATTCTCGTGATTATAATATTTCCTATAGTGTTTTCCATGATACTACGATTTTCTCATAAATCACATTTTTTGTCTAATAGTGTAAGGTAGAAAATCCTTCTTTTTATATTTTTAACTTTCATGAACATTCTCGACAAAACCAAATCGGCAAAAAATCATGTGATTTTTTTATTAGAAACGAAGAGGACTAACTCCAAAACCTCTTGAAATACCAAGCTAGGGCTCGGAGCCTCCTAGGCACGGCCTACCACCATCTATGTAGTGTGGCCCATAGGTCCCCTAGAGTGTCCAACTGTGCTACACTTTAGTCGAGGACCGCTTCTTACCTAAAAATCCACTATGTACCCCTTCAAAAAAATTGTGAAGCGAGGGCGGTGATACGAGACAGAATACAAAATAAAAAAGCATCAGTCCGCCACTAGAGGAAGATTAGAGGGGAAATACTACTGAAATATTTCCTGGTTGCATCTCCATCGCCTTCATCTACTCACTGGATAGTTTCATGATGAATAGGAAGTAGTTCATCCCTAAACTATGGGTTTGTGATTGGTAATAGTTTGATAGAAATTTCTCTATGTGTTATCATTGCTAAACGAAAATTTGAAAGGAAATAAGAAATGTTGCTCTTGTGATTAAGATGAAATGATTCAACTTTTATTTATTGATTTCCTCTTGCTAATATAATTTTGCACCACACTTCTTTATTTCTTTGTGCCTCTTATGCATGCCAATCCCTATGTTGTGCGGAGCTGAGCATCTTCTATTCACTGGGATCAAGCTTTTCCTCTATAGGGGCCTTGTGCAGGTGTAGGGAGTGACTCTCATGTGGATCAAGAAATATCTAATAAGTACCCTTTGCTAACTGAAACCCTTATCAGCTTTCCTCGTATTGAGAAAAAATTGTCTGAGCTCCAATATAAAGATACTATTTTTGAATGTGAGCTGAATGGTAGAAGAGGTCATAATACATATGAAGTTTAGCCTGCCCCTATCCACAAACTTTGCAAGCTTGTTTGGTAATTGGTTGTGAGGCATGCAAAAAATGAACTAAAACAAATTCAGGTGGGGGTATATGCTATTTTATAGGCCTTATAGAAGATTGAAAGGACATTTTCCTTTCTACCTCTTTTGATGCTTGATGACAATACAAATAAGTGTGCTAATCCCTCTTTGTAGTGATGTTTCAGGAATATTTCTGTCCATCCAGAAGTGGACCGGAAGTTTCGGCCATCCGGTACTACCGCGCTAGTGCCGGTGTGGTACCGGATTGCCGGATTTTGCCTGCAGTAATCAAGCTCAGAGTTCATAGAAGTAGGCCGGAACTAGCCGGAAGTTCCAGCTAGCCGGTACTACCGCCCTTGTGCCGGCTAGCTGGTACTATCGCTGTTGTTCCGGGCCGGTTCCGGCTTTGCGACGCCGGCTTGCAGTAATCAAGCAAAAGGGAAGCGGAAGGTGGCCAGAACTGGAGCAGAAGTTCCGGTCAGGCGGTACTACCGGTTCTGCTGACTGGTAGTACCGGCCATCAGATCCAGTGGCGAGGCTTTGACCACTGTTTTGAAGCAAAGGAAGCAGTGGGCCGGTACTACCGCCCAGGTTGAGAAGAACTTCTGGTGCCCATGATTTCTGCCATAACGGTTGGAAATCGTGGACACCTATTTAAAGGGGGCTTCTTCTCCATTGAAGCCACCTCGTCTTGACTCTCTCTCCTCCATTAATACAAGAGCTTCAAATCCATAGATCTCCTTCCCTAGCCACTCAAATCCCTCAAGATTTGAGAGATTGGGAGAGGAGCCCTAGATCTACAATCCTACCAAAGTGATTTGTGTTTGCTTCACTCTTCCTCCATGGAACTTGCCTTGGGCAAGAGAGGTCACCTCGAAGCTTCCTCCGTGTAAAAGCTTTGTGGTTTTCTTGTTGGGAGCCTCCAATTGAGTTGTGGAGTTGTGCCCCAACCTCCGTGTAAGGTTTTCAGTCGGTGCCCCCAATACCACCGCTTAGTGGAAACGAGCTAGCCTCTGTGGCTTGATCACCAGAGAACAAGGTGAGCCTCCGTGGCGTTGGTCGACTCTGTGTCATCACACCTCTCCAACGTAGACGTGCTTCCCCTCAAAAGGAAGGAATTATGGGATTACATCCTTGTGTCTTCGGCCTCCACCTCTCGGTTATCTCGCACCCTTACTTGTACCTTACTTGTTTACCTATTGCTTGCTTGCTTGTCACTTGTAGGAAATTCATCTAGTAGCACATCTAGTGAATTTACTTTGTGTCAAGCCCTAAAATTGAAAAATATTAAAAATTAATTAGCGCCTATTCACCCCCCCTCTAGTCGCCCGTTAAGATCCTTTCAATTGGTATCAGAGCGAGGGCTCTTTGATTGGGCTTAACCGCCTAAAAGATTATGGGCGACGAGGAGCCCGCCACAGGCGGATCTTAATCACCTAATGGCACGAATGGATGCCATGATGGGTGTCATTGAAAGTCAAAAGACTCAACTCGATACCCTCTCTAGTGGGACGTCTGGTACCACTCCACCAACTCCGGTTGAAACCTCGGGCAAGGCTTCCGTAAACGAGGATGGTTCGGACAAGGTTGGGGATGAGGGCGACGAGGTACCCCCCCCCTCCCAAGAAAGATGACACTTCTAGGGGACATAGCCCAGAAATTCCACCTCCTACGAGCTATGTCTCCGGGAGACACATCCAAATGCCACACCTTGCCTCATGCGATCCACCGCCACCACTTGATGCTTCTAGCTTTGCCAATTGCCAAGATAACATGCGCTCTCACATAAATTTTGTGTCTATTGAGATTTGGAGAATCATTGAGCAGGGATATAATCCAACTTCCAAGGACTTGAACAACTTGCTTCCTTGGGAGCTCATCGACAAGCAACTCAATGCCTCCGCCTTGCACCTCATCCACATGTCTCTCTCCGAGAAGGACAAGGCATTCGTTCGTAACATCACCTCCGCCAAGGACGCTTGGGATGCTCTCACAAACCTCTTCATCGGCAATGAGAGTATTCAAGAATCCAAGTATGATGAAGCTCACAATGATGCAGACAACTTTGCTATGCTTGATGGTGAAAGCCCCGAATAACTTCATAGGCGCCTCTCGGCACTTCAAGTGAAGCTAATTGATCTTGGCTCTACCCAATGCGATTGGAAGTGGATGAAGAGGAAGTTCATTCAAGCTCTCTTACCCTTCTTCAAGGACACCATGAACTCAATCAAGGGAAATGCCAACTTCCGGAAGATGACCGCACATGATATCTTGCAAGAGATGGTTGCAAGAAAGATTTCCGAGAAGAATGCGAATGATGCTCTTGCCCGAGCTCGTGGTGTTCATGCTCCTAACCTTGCTTTGAAGGCCAAAGTTTCATATCATGAAGAAGCAAGCTTGATGGAAGAGGAAGAGACAATAAGTGGAAGCCCCGAGGACATGAAGTATGATCATGCGAGCACATGGCTCTCGCTCAAAGGGCATTCATGAAGAAGTGGAAGTCATCTAGCACCTACAAGCCTAAGGCCACAAGTAGAGTGAGAACTTGCTACAATTGTGGTAACCAACACCACTTCATTGCAGATTGTCCTTATGAAAGAGTGGAGGATCATAATGGAAGACTTGTCCGCAAGGAGATGAAGGCCAAGTCATATCCTCCAAGGAACTCCGACAAGAAGAAAGCTGTCCCAATTCACGCTTTGACAACTCAAGAAGAATACCTCTCCGGTGAGGATGCAAGCGATGATGAAGAAGTGGGAAGGGCCGCCAATGCTATTGTCAAGCCTACCTCTTAGTCATCCCTCTTCGCTTCCGCAAATGAGTCCAAGTGCACCAACTACAAAGGAACATGTCTAATGGCTCACGCTACAAAGGTATCACCTACTCTCACACCCATCATACCTAGAAGCTTATCTTTGATGGATTGTGTTGACTCAAGTGATGATAAGGATGAGCCTAATGAAATGGACATGTTTATGTCAACCTTGCATGGGGAGACCAAAGCTTGCTTTGAGATTCTCCTAGATCAATATAACGAGTCTCTCCAACTAAATGATAAAAATGAGGAACACATCTTTGAGTTAGAAGGGCATGCTCATGAGTATGCCGATGAAATTGCTACTCTCACTCAATCCCTTGAGGATGAACAAGACCTTAGGATGGCACTTGAGGCATCCAAGTTGGTTCTTGAAGAATCTCATAATTTGGACATTGCTAGACTTAAAAGTGATCGAGATATTGCTCAATCTGTTGCAAATGAACTTAGGTTGCAAAATGAGAAACTTAATCTTATAATTGCCAAAGAAGCAACCAAGTTCCCTTCTAGCACCTTTATTGCAAGTTCATGTCACACTAACCCTCTTTATGAGAAAGATCCTCCCAACGGGGATAAAAGGCTTGATGAGCTTTTGAGTGCTCAAAAGCAACATGGTGACAAGACCGGACTTGGCTTCATCTCCAAGTCAAAGATGAAGAGGAACAAGAAGAAGAACAACAACAAGAAGAAGAAGTTTCTTGGGCCTACTCCTCCTCCTAAGAAGCGCATCCCAAATGACATATGCTTTGATGAGAATGGCAATGTCTTTGAGGAGGGGGTGAGCTAGTGAAGGAAGTGATTGGGAATGCCAAAAGGGCAATGCCCAATCACAACAACTTTGCGGGAAAATATAACCCTTCCTATGTTCTTTGTCATGCTTATGATGGGCATGTATATGCCAAATTTGTTGGTTCACCTAATGAATACATTGCATGGTCTATTCGGGTTCCTAAGACCCTTGTCACTAACAGAAGAGGACCCATTGAAAAATGGGAACCTAAAAACAAGACTTGATCTCTTGTAGGACTTTGCTTTCGGTGCAGGACAATGGATAATTGATAGTGGTGCTACCAATCATATGTCCGAAAGCAAAGAATTGGTGAAGGAGTGATGCGGGGAGGATAACCACCCAGTTGGGAACCCCAAGAGGAAGGTATGATGAGCACAGTAGCAAGTTTTCCCTCAGTAAGAAACCGAGGTTTATCGAACCAGTAGGAAAAAGCCAAACTTCAGAAGGTGATGCCTGCTAGCTTCGCGATAGGTCCAGACAATTTATAAGGCGCCTCGTCTAGGGCTTTGCTTTGCACCAGCAACAACGTGGAACCTGCACACAGCACAACCAAGAACTTTGCTCCCAACTTACGGTGAGGTTGTCAATCTCACCGGTTTGTTGTAAACAAAGGTATGAGCGTATCGAGTGGAAAACAGTAGTAGTATGCGAGAAACTAAACAGTGCGAGTAATAGTAAAACGATGTAACAATGTAAAGGAAATTGGACCGGGGTCCACAGTTCACTAGTGGTGTCTCTCCATAAGATAAATAATGACATGCTGGGTAAACAAATTACAGTTGGGCAATTGATAGAATAAAGGTAACGTGCATATGTCACGAGGATCACTATGAGATTTACTCTGGGCATTACAACAAAATACATAGACCGCCATCCAACTGCATCTATGACTAATAATCCACCCACGGGGATATCGTCTGAAAACCCCACGAGTATTAAGTTGCGAACAATAGATAACTGCATTAAGCAAAGTGTGTAATGTAAACAAAATGAATATCCTTGGACACAAGAATGGTGTTTTCTCCCTAGTGGCAATAGCACATCTACAACCTTAGAGGTTTCTGTCACTCCCCCAGATTAAATAGAGGCATGAACCCAACTATCGAGCATAAATACCCCCTCTTGGAGTCACTAGTATCTACTTGGCCAAGATAGCTAATAACAATGGAGAGCATGCAAGATCATAAATAACATAGAGATAACATAAGATAATATTCATCACATCAACTTAACATAACACCAATATTCATCAGATCCCAACAAACACAACATGTAGAATTACACAAAGGTGATCTCGATCATGTAAGACAGCTCGCGAGATCTAAACATGAAGCACATGGTGGAGAAGACAACCATCTAGCTACTGCTATGGACCCATAGTCCAAGGTAAACTACTCACTCATCACGCCGGAGGCAAGCATGGCGATGAAGAAGACCTCCGGTGGCGATTCCCCTCTCCGGCAGGGTGCCGGGAAGAGCTTCTGGACCCTCCCAAACTCGGGTCGATGACGGCAGCGGATCGCGATGTGTTTCTGGAAAATTGATCGGGTGTTTAGGTTTTTCCTGTCGGGGGGTCTTTATAGGCGAAGGGGCGGCGCCAGAGGTGGGCCAGGGGGCCCTCACCACAGGGCGGCACGGGCCAGGGGCAGGCCGCGCCCCCTGGTGGTGTGGACACCCCGTGGCCCCCCTCCATCTCCTCTTCGGACTTCTAGAAGCTTCGATAAATATCTGGATGTTCGGCTTTTGTTTCGTCCAATTCCGAGAATATTTCCTGTGTAACTTTTCTAAAACACAAAAACAGCAGAAAACAGGGAACTGGCACTGTGGCATCTTGTTAATAGGTTAGTCCCGAAAAATGCATAAAAACACCACGAAGTGTAACAAAACACTAAGCAAATGGTGTAAGAACAAGCACAGAGCATCAAAAATTATAGATACGTTTGAGACGTATCAGCATCCCCAAGCTTAACTCCTGCTCGTCCTCGAGTAGTTAAGTGATAACAAAAGAAATAATTTTTGAGGTGACATGCACCAACACAATCTTGATCATCTATGTAAAGCATTGAGTGCTGGGATCAAAAGAACTTAAAACATGGGCATGAAAGACATAATCTTGATAGAAGAAACTTAGCAACCATGTTATAATATGAAAAAGAACACAAACGAAAGATCATGAAAATGAAACAATGAAAGTCAAACATGTGTTCAAATCATATGGAAAAACATAGCAAATGGTTTTCAGCTTGTCCTTCATGAGAGAGCAAAACATAAATGCATAGGACACCTTCAAGTTTAAGAGGGCGACTAGATACAAATAATTTAAGAACAAGTGAAACCAAAATCATGAGTCAATCAATGATAAACTTTGGGACTATGCACATTAAACTCAGAATGACAACTAAGCTCTCTTAGACGGTGCATAAAGGTAGAAGGTGGTAACTCAACATAAAAGTAAAAGAAAGGCCCTTCGCAGAGGGAAGCAGTGATTAAACATGTGCTAGAGCTTTTCATTTGTAAAATAGAAAGATAAAAATTGGGTTTTGAGAGGTGGTTGTCTTTGTCAACGACTGGCAATGGGGTTCTTACTATCTTCCATACAAAAATGAAGCAAGTTTTTGAGAGAGATTGGCACTTTTGTGCTCTTTTATAAAGCTTGGCACTTCTCCCCACCTTTTTCCTTTCTCAAACCATGGCTAACCGATTCCATCGGGTGCCCACCAACATTCACATACCATGGAGGAGTGCCTTTTTTTCTTTTCTTTTTTACTTTTTTCTTTTCTTTTTGGAATAAACAATATGGAAGATAGCAAATCCGACCACTACGTCCCCATGAGCTGAAAACAGTGTCACAAAACGAGAAGTATTTTGAAGGTTTTTTTTGAAAGGTAGCACATGAAAATTTACTTGGAATGGCTTGCAAATACCATGCATAGGAATTTATAGTAGACACAATGGCAAACTTGGTTTTTGGGAGTTGGATGCACGAGTAGAGCTCATACTTAGTACAAAATGAGGGCTAGCAAAAGACTGGGAGCGACCAACTAAGAGAGCAATAACGGCCATAATCATGCATAGCGACAAAACATCATTAAGAGAAGCATAAGATGGCATCAAAAGTCAAAAACTAAATGAGCATAGAGGCTTATGGTGACTTTGTATGAGTCAAACATGTGTAAGCATGCGCCAAGTCAACCCAAATAAAGCATCAAGGAGAAAACCAAATTAATGCTTCCAAATAATTAAAACAGTGCATGATTTTTTCAAAGGCTCATTAAGCAATCTCAGTCATTTGAGACAAGTCATGCTACAGTAAAAATCACTAAGCATACTATCAAAACGACATCAAGCACGACATGAAAAAGTCTAAGCCGCAGTCTAAACAAGCGCTCCTTTTTGTACCACTTTTTTGAATGAAACTTTTTCTCTTTTCCAACACCATTCGAACCTTTTTGAAATAACTCTTTTGATGAAAACCAACATGGACCAGAGGTAAAAATACACCTTGATATAAAGATAAAACAAGATCTGAACAAAAATCAAGACAAAAAACGAAAGCTAAACGCAGTTCTAGAAAAAGAGAACACTCGTTGAACGATAAGAGTGAAAAACAGGGTGTTCTTGGCAAATGAAAAGCAAGGCAACTTCTCGAAAAGAAATTTGTTGGGGTCCAACCACTTATTGCAGCAAACAAAACTAAAGAAAACAAAACTGAAAACTAAAGACAAGACGCTCCAAGAAAAACGCATAGTGCATGAAGCAATAAAAATATAGTGTGTTGAAAGGTGACCTAATTTTTGCCGATGAAGAAGGGGTGCCTCGGGGGCATCCCCAAACTTTGATGCTTGTACCACTTGGATATTTCTTGGGATGTGTGTGCATCCCCAAGCTTGAGCTTTTCTCCATTCTTCAACTCATCACATCATTCTCCAATCCCTACACTTGAAAACTTCCTTCATACAAAACTCAACACAATTCTATTAGCAACATTAGTGTAAGAATAATAATGAATCAACCCTTTTTTGGTTCAGATTTCAACTCAAAACCACCAAATATAAAGCATATACTACTGCAGCAACTTCCCCAAAAGTTCCGTGATCAAAAGAACTCAAAAAAGAAAGCGATCGAGAGGCAAACACAAATAGTGGCAGAAATCTGTCAAAATAGAACAGCTGACAAAGGTCGATTTTTTTCGAGGGTATTCTGTTGCTCAAATCAAAAAGTGTATAACTAATGAAAGTTTGGATATAACCTGGGTCATATGCACAAGAAATTTCAGGTCAAAAAGATATTCTGAGAATTTTTACGAATTTTTACAGTGCAGCACCGAAATCTGTTTCAGGACAGCAACATCCCCAAATCTTACCTCACTCAAATTAGAGGTTTCTCTTGGCACAACAACGAAATAAAAAGGATAAGGAGCGGTTATTACAGTAGTAATAACTTCCAAGACTCAAATAAAAGAAAAATAACTGAAAGTAATACAATGGGTTATCTCCCAAAAGTGCTTTTCTTTAACGCCTTTGAGCTAGGCGCAGAAAGTGCAAATCAAGTATTTTCAAAAGAAGCATTAAGATCCATTGCAGAGGTCTTTTCAACAAGGCATTGTATTGCATCCACATAAGTTTTTGAATACCCCTTGTGATCATGCTTTGGTTCACTCAAATCACTAAAAAGATTTTCAGGACAGATCCAATCAAAATTATTTTCCAAAGCATCATGCAATCCCAAGAGTTTGCTAGGTATTGGTACTTTGGTTTCTTCTTTGGTTGTACCAACAACATTAACAGATGAACCAAGCATGTTAAAACGCTTGAAAACTTTCCTAGCTTCAATAACAATATCTTTAAATTCTCTACGCAAAGTCTCCAAGATAAAATCTTTCTTTTCGGAGTCTTCAATATCATGAAGCTTAAGAAACATGTGTTGCATAAAAGGATTAAGGCTAGCAAACCTAGCTTCCAACATGTGAACTAAATAAGCAGAAGCAACTTCATAACTAGGAGCAAGCTCAGCCAAAGATTTATTCTCAACATCTTTATGTATGCTAATATGATTAAAGAACTCCTCAATATTACTTTTCCCAATAATAGAACCACTACCTACTGAAAGGTCCTCCAAGACATACTTAGGAAACAACATAATGAACTAAGAGTAATAAAGTAACAACTATAAAGGATACTAATTTTTTGTATTTTTGATAAAACAATGCAAGCAAAAATAAAGTAAAGCAAAACTAAAACAAAATAAAGGATGTGCGTGCGAAACTCCCCTTGCAGAAGTCTTCTTTTTCCCCGGCAACGGCGCCAGAAAATTAGCTTGATGCGGGCAGGATAACCACCCAGTTGGGAACCCCAAGAGGAAGATATGATGAGCACATTAGCAAGTTTTCCCTCAGTAAGAAACCGAGGTTTATCAAACCAGTAGGAAAAAGCCAAACTTCAGAAGGTGATGCCTGCTAGCTTCGCGACAGCTCCGGACAATTTATAAGGCGCCTCGTCTAGGGCTTTGCTTTGCACCAGCAACAACGTGAAACCTGCACACAGCACAACCAAGAACTTTGCTCCCAACTTACGATGAGGTTGTCAATCTCACCGGTTTGCTGTAAACAAAGGTATGAGCGTATCGAGTGGAAAATAGTAGTAGTATGCGAGAAAGTAAACAGTGCGAGTAATAGTAAAACGGTGTAACAATATAAAGGAAATTGGACCGGGGTCCACAGTTCACTAGTGGTGTCTCTCCATAAGATAAATAACGACATGCTAGGTAAACAAATTACAGTTGGGCAATTGATAGAATAAAGATAACGTGCATATGTCACGAGGATCACTATGAGATTTACTCTGGGCATTACAACAAAATACATAGACCGCCATCCAATTGCATCTATGACTAATAATCCACCCACGGGGATATCGTCCGAACACCCCACGAGTATTAAGTTGTAAACAACAGATAACTGTATTAAGCAAAGTATGTAATGTAAACAAAATGAATGTCCTTGGACACAAGAATATTGTTTTCCGGAAATCCACTTTGGCTCCTAGGTGTAGATGCACCCACCGGCCAAAAATCATTTTTCAAAATGTCCAAAAATTCTGAAAAAAATTGTTGGCATGCATCTACACATTTTATGTTCACTCACCAAGTTTTGTAAAAAAAAATATTTTTTGGGTTCTATGTAAAAAAGACAAATTTTTAAGGTACAAAATTACAATTTACGTAATATTTTTTTTGACTTTTTTATATAGGCCACAAAAAAGGTCTTTTCACACCAAAACTTTCGTGGATGGACATAGTATATTCAGATGCATACTCAGAATATTTTGTTCAATTTTTTTAATTTTTTTAAATGCATTTAATATGTAATTTCATAGTAGGAGCATTTGCTCCGATGAGCCAAAACACCATGTCCCCTAGTGGCAACAGCACATCTACAACCTTAGAGGTTTCTGTCACTCCCCCAGATTAAATAGAGGCATGAACCCAACTATCGAGCATAAATACCCCCTCTTGGAGTTACTAGTATCTACTTGGCCAAGATAGCTACTAACAACAGAGAGCATGCAAGATCATAAACAACATAGAGATAACATAAGATAATATTCAGCCCATCAACTTAACATAACACCAATATTCATCGGATCCCAACAAACACAACATGTAGAATTACACAAAGGTGATCTCGATCATGTAAGGCAGCTCACGAGATCTAAACATGAAGCACATGGTGGAGAAGACAACCATCTAGCTACTGCTATGGACCCATAGTCCAAGGTAGACTACTCACTCATCGCGCCGGAGGCAAGCATGACGATGAAGATGTCGGGGGGATGACCCCCGGTAGGGTCAAGAGGCTAGAAATATACAAGGGCTATGATTGACTTTTATGCCAGTTGACCAAGGGAAGGGCCTGGCCGGAATATAGGAGCATCGGCCAGGCCGGCATATATGTATATCCCGGCTGATGTCTGGATATGCCAGATTAACCGGAATACTAACTGGGGAGTGCCGGTATATACTTAGATATGCCGGCCTATCTATTCTGTGTGTTGTGCAGGAGCAGGGGAGGCCGGATTACCCGACCTTCATAGGTCGTTGGTCCGGCATATATGTTCAGGATATGGCCAACGGTCATATCCGGGATACTTAAGTCAACCAAGGTGTCACATCGCTACAATCAAGGAAGAAAACATCCAAGCATGGTAGCAGGGTGATGGCAGGGTGCACAGTGGAGGTTACCTACCCTCACTGTGCACAAGTACAAGCTTACCTCAGAGTGGTAAGGTCACAGTCCTGGAAGTACAAGGTACAACAAGGGGAGTCCCATCGAGAGCAATCAGGGAGAAAGTCGTGGGCGTCTGCCCTCGACAGCAAGTCCTGTTTGGAGTGTAGTTGGTGTCTCCTGGTCTTCTATGACCATTGTAACCCTGGCCACCACTATATAAGGTGGCACAAGGAGTTCTAGCAAAGGGTTGGAGGTTTGTTGGTCACCCTGTGTTCCTAGACTTAGCTGTTATTCTTCCTTCTCTAGGAGAGAGCTAGGAAGCACCATTGTTGTATACTCCATCGATCCAAATATAAAGCAAGTAGAGCAGGAGTAGGGGTGTTATCTCCTTACGAGAGCCCCGAACCTGGGTAGATCTGTGTTCCTTTCTGTCGGTCTCTTTAGCTCGTTCCCCTCTCCCGAATCCTCCAGCATCTAGTCGGCCCCCATTTAAGCCATCCTATGGCATATGTTGTTTCACCACGACGACATTTGGCGCCCACCGTGGGGCAGATCGATATGCTGGGCGGAGTGTCTATTCGGACGGGGTCTGTGATAGCAGCTTCAGGAGTGCGCGTGGTCTCTGGCCTCGTCCAGAGGCTAGGCTCGCTCAGCTTCGTCAGTGACAACGCTGGATGTCTCGGTGGCCGGCCGTTCCCCAGGGATGGCCGGATCATGTCTTTCGGTTCCCACGAGGTGTACGTGGGGACTGAGAGAGTTTGCAGGGAAAAGGTGCTGGTGGCGTCGGATCCTCCGTCACATCGATTGGCTCACGCTAGGCGTAGCGCTCGCTCAGTAGAGTCGGCCGAGGTGATGATGGCCGGCACATCAGCGCCGCTGGCAGACGGTGCCGGCAAGGCCGCAACAGCAGCAGCAGGAGATACTCCCCCGGAGCCGCCGAAGGCCAAGAGGTCGGCACGTCCTCCGTTGGAGCGTGTCGAGAACCTGGCCGGCACTTCCGCTGTGCCGGCAAGAGGTCAGGCGCTTCTTCCCGTCATCGAGCGACTCCTCGAGCCGGTGCGATCCGGCGATGATCCGGAGCAGACGAGGGAGGTCCTAGAAAGATCTCGTCAGGCCCTCGTCGACGAGGCCCTGGCCATGAACCAGGAGCGCGAACGGTTCAACCGGCAACTCCGTGAGTATGAGGCAGCCCATGGTTTTACTCCTGTAGTAACCCGGCCTAGCCGGATAGATGAGGTTAGAACTAGAGGCAGAGATCTTAACACTGAGCTAGGCAAAGATGCTAGGGCTAAGAGTCATACTGCAACTAGTACTGTGCCTAAGGTAATTTATAGCTCCCCAGTAAAGAACCTTAGAGCAGCAGCCGAGGTAGCTAAGGACTTAGCTAATTTGTCCGGCGAAGCACTGCATGAGCAGCAAGCCCGGCTTAACCATCTTTTGTCTGAAGCTACTAAGCAGCAGGAGGCCTTTAAGAAGGCAAACCCAGGTGTCGGGGCATCCTAGTACATTGCGTCGGTAGGAGGTGCCGGCGCTAGATCGAGGGGCGAGGCTTCGTCCCCGCATCCAAGTGCCCGGCGTGCCGGAAGTGTGACCTCTGGCCGCCGGGACAAGCAGATCCAAGTGTATGATCCGGCAATCGCCGGAAAGCAGGCAATAGTGCAGAAGAGTGCCGGACAGGCTGACAAGTATGTCGGCAGCAAGAAGGCTGGCCAGAATGTGCCGGCCGGGCATGGGGCAGCGTCGGCCGGTGGTGGCCGGAGTAACAGTGCAGCCCGGCGTCAGCAGCAGGGCGCCGGAGGTGCAGTGCAGCAGCAAGGTGCAGGTCAACCGGGACATCGTGAAGATGATGGCAATTCCGCCCTTGTCAGGGCGGGATATCAGCAGCAGCATCAGCAAGGCCGGCATACTGAGTAGTATCAGCCGGAGCAGCAGCAGGAGAAAGTGATCGCGGGCCCAATTGCATCCCGGCTAGGACCTCGGTCCTTAGCAGCAAGTGATGCGCGCTTCAAGCTGGACAAGATTCACCAAACGGAGTTGGTGGAGAGACAAGGAGCTCCGAGTCCTATGTGCTTTGGACCCCGGATCATGGGTGAGCCGGTACCTTACTTCTTCCAGCTCGCGCGTGGCGCGAGGACATATAACGGCAGTACAAAGCCGGAAGATTGGTTGGAGGATTACTCCACTGCAGTGAACATTGCTGGAGGAAACCTCAGATGGGCGGTACGATATGTACCGCAAATGCTAGAAGGACCGGCCAGGATATGGCTGAACAATCTGCCGGCCGGAAGTATCAATGGCTGGGTTGATTTCGAGGAGCAGTTTGTGTCAAACTTCACCAGCACATACAAGAGGCCGAATCGTCCTCAGCAGCTGGCTAACTGCCGGCAAGGAGTGAATGAAACTGATCGTGACTACCTGACCAGGTGGTGCACCTTGCGCAATTCCTGCGAAGGAGTTGTCGAGCAGCAGGCCATCATGTGGTTTGCACATGGGTGCCGGCACGGCACCATGTTGTGGCAAAAGCTACAGAGGGAAATGCCGGCCACGTTGGCCGAGACAATCAAGATTGCTGATAGTTATGCTCTGGGAGATCCCATGCAGCCCACCCTTGATTCACAAGGACAGGGGCAGACTCAGGGGAACACCATCAGTGCCGGGAGACCAGGGCAATACTATCGCACTGATAACCGCAACAAGAGAAGAGATGAAAGGCCGGATTACCGGTATGGGGCAGCACAAGTAGCAGCGGTGGAGGAAGAGCAAGAGGGCGCTGGCAGTAGCCAGCGTCCGAGATATGAGGGCTATCAGCAGCCTCAGCAGCAACAACCGCAGCCCTTCCAGAAAAAGAATGTCTGGATTAACAAGAACGCCGGCGGAGCCGCCGGCCAGAAGAAGCAGTGGCCGAAGTATACAGTAGGTTTGGCCATGGACAAACCCTGTGTGTTTCACACATTCCAGCCGGGTAAGCCGGCGAATCATTTGACCAGAAACTGTTCGTGGCTGGACGACATATTGGCAGGTCGTGCAGGTCCTTGGGGACCGGCTAGACCACCTGTCCCGGCAGCCCCATCGCCGTTGACAGGTGCCAATACAATTGCAGTCCCGCCCAGGCCGGCTAATCCCGGGAATCAGGACAATGCCGGAGGTGCCGGCGTAAATCAGGTAGACCAGAACCATAACCCGGAGTACTATGCCGGAGGCCCAGCAGCGGGCCGAAATGAGTACAAGGAACATGATCAGAGCTACATGGTCTTTGAGACCGAAAGAACAGACAAGCAGAGCTTGTACCGGCGGTGTCTGGAGGTGAATGCCGTTATGTCGGCAGTACCGAAGTTAATGTACTGGTCTGACCAGGCCATTGGCTGGGACAGGGCAGATCATCCCAGGATCATGCCAAACCCCGGCGGGTATGCTCTGGTGATGGATCCGACATTCGTCGGGCCGGCTAATAACGTGAGGTTCAGCAAGGTCCTCATTGACAATGGTAGCAGCATCAACATCATGTACCAAGATACGATGCAGAAGCTGGGCATCAAGGAAAATATGTTGGAGCCAAGCAAGACCACATTCCATGGCATTGTGCCGGGACTTTCGTGTGCGCCGATGGGCAAGATCCGGATGGATGTCATGTTTGGCAGCCGGGATAACTGCAGGGTGGAAAATCTCATGTTCGAGGTGGTTGATTTGGAAAGCCCCTACCATGCTTTGCTGGGTAGGCCGGCACTGGCAAAATTCATGGCCTCCACGCATGTTGCGTATCTGAAGATGAAAATGCCGGGGCCCAAGGGAGTGATCACCGTCATTGGTGATTACAAGCGCTCGATGGCATGTGCAACCGCCGGATCTAATCTGGCCGAGACTCTGATCATTGCAGAGGAAAAGAAGAGGCTCAAGCGAGCAGTGGAGATTGCTGAAACGGTCGTGGCCGGCAAATCTATGCCGGGCATGACAAATCCCGGAGGCAGTGCTACTTTTCAAGCAGGCAAGGAGGTAAAAAAGGTGCCTCTGGATGAAGCCTTCCCGGAGCGTCATGCCCTGGTTGGGACAAGCTTGGATCCCAAATAGGAAAGCGAGCTCATCAGCTTCCTCCGTGAGAATCGGGATATCTTTGCATGGTCTACTTCAGACTTGCAAGGTGTGCCGAGGGAGCTGGCTGAGCACGCATTGCATGTGCGACCGGATGCTAAGCCGGTAAAGCAGCCGCTCCGGCGGAATGCCGGCGATAGAAGGAAAGCCATATGGGAGGAAGTGGCCAGGCTCTTAGCCTCCGGCTTTATCAAAGAAGTGCTTCATCCGGACTGGGTGTCTAATCCGGTTTTGGTGGAAAAGAAGAAGGATGAGCCCGCCATAGTGAAAGTATGGCGGATGTGTGTTGATTACACCAACTTGAATAAGGCATGCCCTAAAGATCCATTCCCGCTCCCTCGAATCGATCAAGTGATTGATTCCACAGCAGGGTGTGAACTGTTATCATTTGTAGATGCCTATTCTGGTTTCCACCAGATCCCTTTGTATGAGCCGGATCAAATAAAGACATCCTTTATTACCCCGTACGGGGCTTATTGCTATCTCACCATGCCGTTCGGTTTAAGAAATGCCGGCGCAACTTACCAGAGATGTATGCAGAAGTGTTTGCATGATCAAATAGATAAAAATGTGCAGGTATATGTCGACGATAACGTCATAAAAACCAAGGAGAATAAGACTCTCATAGATGATCTCCGGGAAACCTTCGCAAATTTGAGGAGGTTCCGGATGAAGTTAAATCCGGCAAAGTGTACCTTCGGTGTGCCGGCGGGCAAGTTGCTCGGCTTCCTTGTTTCCAGCCGGGGTATTGAGGTAAATCCCAGCAAGATTCGTGCTATAGAAAGAATGAAGCCGCCGACAGATTTGAAGGAAGTACAGAAATTTGCAGGGTGCCTCGCCTCCCTGAGCCGTTTCATAAGCCGGCTGGGAGAGAAAGCATTGTCGTTATATCAGTTGATGAAGAAGTCCGACACATTTGTCTGGACAGCGCAAGCAGATGCTGCTTTCAAGGAATTGAAGCAGATGCTGTCAACAGCACCAGTATTAGCATCTCCAATGCCCCGGGAGCCAATGTTGCTCTATATAGCGGCAACCAACAGGGTTGTCAGCGCAGTGGTGGTAGTGGAGCGAGAGGAGGGAGGCAAAACCGTGCAGCGGCCGGTATATTATCTGAGTGAAGTCCTCTCCACCTCAAAGCAAAACTACCCCCACTATCAGAAGATGACTTATGGTGTCTATATGGCGGCCAAGAAGCTCAAGCATTACTTCCAAGAGCATCCAATCCGGGTAGTGGCCGAGGCCCCTATCTCGGAGATCATAAGTAACAAAGATGCTAGTGGCAGAATTGCGAAATGGGCAATAGAGCTCTCACCATATACACCTCAATATGATAAGAGGGATACAATCAAGTCCCAGGTGTTGGCTGATTTCTTTATTGACTGGGCCGAGATACAATATGAGCCACCATTGCCAGATGCGAATTATTGGAGGATGCATTTCGATGGCTCCAAGACAATCCATGGCTTGGGTGCCGGCATAGTTCTCAGTTCGCCAAAGAATGACCAATTGAGATATGTCCTGCAGATTCATTTTGCAGCATCAAATAATGTGGCGGAATATGAGGCACTCGTGCATGGCCTGAAGGTGTCTAAGGACATAGGAATTCGCCGGATTATGTGTTTCGGTGATTCTGACTTGGTGATTCAGCAATGTTCCAGCATATGGGACGCGCATGATGCTAACATGGCATCCTACCGTTTCCTGGTGCAGCAGTTAAGTGGTTACTTTGAAGGTTGTGAGTTCCGGCATGTTCTCCGGGCTCAGAACGACGCAGCCGATGCATTGTCCAAGCTGGGATCTTCCAGAGATTCAATTCCGCCCGGCATTTCGTTGGAGCATCTGAGGAAGCCATCGATCAAGCCCTCGCCTGAGTCATCTTCCATTTATGTCCCGCCAGAACCGGAGGGTGCGGTTCCAATGGAGGTAGATGCCGGAACCAGATCAGATAACCCGGGAACTGTTATCTCAGTCCCGGGGACTGGTCCGACATACGCTGTGAGGGCAGTATTCCGGAGCAGAGCTAAGGGCAAGGGTAAGATGTACCAAGAGGTTGTGCCGGTATACCCGGGGACTGCTCCGGCATACCCGGGGACTAATCCCACAGTCCCGGGGACTTCGCAGCCCATGGAGATCGATTATGTGTCGGTCGAAATGATGGAGATAGATCAGGCAGTGTTCACTGTCAGGGAAGTGCCCTCATGGGCACGTCCTATTATGAATTTCTTGGTAGATGGTCAAGTGCCGGCGGATGAAGCCGAGGCACGCCGGATTGCAAGGAGATCCAAAGGGTATACCATCATAAACAAAGAAATATACAAGAGAAGTGTCACCGGAGTATTGCAGAGATGTGTCGAATCTGCAGAAGGTCTGGAGATGCTCCGGGAAATTCATCAGGGGGAGTGTGGTCACCATGCTTCATCCAGGGCATTGGTGGCAAAGGTATTCCGGCATGGCTTCTATTGGCCGACGGCACTGCAAGAGGCAGAAGATTTGGTCCGGAAATGCAATGGGTGTCAAAGGTATGCCCACCAGATTCATCAGCCGGCATCTGCCTTGAAAACTATCCCAATAACCTGGCCCTTTGCTGTTTGGGGCCTGGATATGGTCGGGGCTTTTAAGCCGGCCAGAGGAAAGATGACCCATATCCTGGTCATGGTGGACAAGTTCACCAAATGGATTGAGGTAAAGCCCATAAGCAAGTGTGATGGTCACACAGCAGTGAAATTCTTGAAAGATATAATCTTGAGATATGGTGTTCCCCATGGCATCATCACTGACAATGGGTCGAACTTTGCCCAAGGGCCATTTGCTAGATTTTGTGAAGAGGTGGGAATCCGGCTGGACATTGCGTCGGTCGCTCACCCTTGTACCAATGGCCAAGTAGAGAGGTCAAATGGTCTAGTGTTATCCGGCATAAAACCCCGGCTGATAAAACTCCGGGATGTTGGCTAGATGAGCTGCCAGCAGTGCTGTGGAGTTTAAGAACAACTCCGAATAGGTCAACAGGCTACACGCCATTTTTCCTGGTGTATGGAGCAGAAGCTGTGCTTCCAACAGATGTAATACATGATGCACCAAGAGTAGTGCTATATACTGAGGAAGAGGCTAAAGAAGCCAGGGAAAATGATGTGGATCTGCTAGAGGAAGCAAGAGAAATAACTCTGTCAAGAACAGCAGTATATCAGCAGAACCTCAGACGCTATCATGCGCAGAAGGTAAATCCAAGGAGATTTCAAGAGGGAGATCTAGTACTCCGGCTAAAGCAAGGAACAGAAGGCCGGCATAAGTTAACTCCTCCGTGGGAGGGGCCATTCGTTGTGAGCAGAGCTCTGCACAATGATGCCTACTATCTTATAGATGCCCAGGACCCCAAGAAGGATAAGGCGGACAGGTCCGGAGAAGAAACCAAGAGACCATGGAACATAGCTCTACTCCGCCCCTTTTACTCCTGAGCAGCACAATGTATGTATTTCCTTATTTTGCTTTGAGTGCCGGCGCTTTGTGCCGGCACAAGTCTACTGAATGAAATGTCGGCATCCCGAAGAGCGGGCTCTGCCTCCGAGGTATGTCGTTGTTTATTTTCAGTTCTTGTTTATATGCCGGCTGGCTTGATTCGAATGTTTCCTATGTCGGCATAGTAGTGTGTCGGCACCAAAGGCCACTCTTCGACTTAGCTGCTGTCCGAAACCCGGCTTCATGGCTAGCAAGAGTAGATGCCGGAGATTGTCTACACATGGAAAACGGCTAAGGAAGTGTAAAGCAAGCGAACCGACATTTTTGTTAAAGCTAAAGTTAAAATTTGAAGTGTCGGATGATTTGAAGTCTAAGTTTCAAAGTTAAAGTACTGTATGTTCAATGAAGCAACCTTGAGACTCATACGTCGAAAGCCAATTAAGGTAGACAAGAAGCCAAGGTTGTGGAGTTGAGGAAACAGGAAAACAAACTCGGTGACTTAGCCAAAAGATGATCCGGCATTAATAACAAGCAAACCGAGATAAAACTTGTTCAAGTAGCAAACCAAAGGAAGTTAAACGTGTATCTTACAACTGCACCTGGCATACCGGGGATCTGATAAAACTTAAAAGTTTTTGTGCTGCAAAGTCAAGGAGCAGCGGCAGAAGCAGAGCCGCCGGCTGGAGGAGCTGTAGCGGTGGAAATGTCGGCCTCAGGAGTGCCGGATCCAGCGGATGGAATGGAGCCATCACCTCCGCCCGGGGCAGATGCCTGTTCCGGGGCATCAGTGTCGGCCTCTTCAGCTTCATCTTCATCTTGGCTGGAGTCGGAGCCCTCGGCAGCGGCAGATGCCCCGGCATCATCCTTCTTCTCCGGCTCGCGGATGTCCCGGACAAAGGCGTCGGTGTCGGCATAGTCCACATAGCTGTGGGCCAATTCCCGGCGCCGGCGGATATGTTCCGGATCCGTGGTCCAGATGGATCCTTCGCGCACAGTGCGCAAAGTCTCCAGGTCTGCTTTCTCATACCAGGAGAGGAAGTAGCTGAGAGCTTCATCAGCTCCTACCCTCGCACCGGAATCTCGCCATTCCCGGAGGCGAATCTTGGCGAGCTGCAAGTCGTTGCCGAGGTCGACAGGATCAGTGGGAGTCCTTTGTCCCGGCCAGAGGGCAGAGAATGCCTCCTGGGCGCCATAGAAGAGTTCTTCGGTGTAGAGCGTCATGGCGTTCTTCCGGGACTGCAGAGCCAGCAGCTGCTCCGACATGTCCCAGTTGGCCGAGTCAACCGGAACACCCCGGTTCTCTCGATCCAACTGCAGAGCCCTCTCAACGTCTTCGACGGAAGCGGGGAACATGTCTGAGAAAAATAGATGAAGTTAGCAAAAGGAGAAAATGTCGGCATAAAGAGTATGTCGGAAGAGAACATGATATGTCGGGCAGGATGAGGAAGAGGGATTTGAAGCTTACTGGCAAGGTCGGCATTAAGCTGGGCAACTGTGACCTCCCATTTGGTCGCTTGCTCCTTCAGGCTGGACAATTTGGCATGGGCAGAGGAGGCATCAGTCTCGGAAGCAACGAGCAGGTCCTGGGTCTTCTTCAGTTGGCCTTCCCTCTGTTCCTTCTCGTCCAGAAGCTCGGTGATCCGGCCCTTCAGCTGATCTACCTCGGCCTTGTGACCGGCATCCCGGTCGTCCAGTTGCTTGGCCACATCCACTGAGGACACACAGTCCTGGTGGCGGGCCTCCAGTGCAGCCTTCTCATCTGCAAAAATTTGAAGTTAAAAGGATTTGAAGATAGATAGCACTGACAAAGATTAAAGGATTTGAAGTGCAAAATGCTAGTTGAAAACTAGCAGAATCCGGCATACCTGTCAGCTCCTTCACCCTCTTAAGAAGCTCGGCGACTTGCTCTTCAGTGCCAGCTGAAGTATGTCGGTACAAGGTTATGTGTCGGCAGGAATAGTATTGCAAAGTAAAAAGAGAACAGATATCCGGCACATAGCGGTATGTCGGCAAAATTTACCTCTCTTGGACAGCTCCAGCTGAAGCTTGCTATGCTCGTCGGATAACTTCCGATGCTCGCATACCAAGTCATGAAACATGTCGGCCCGGGTGTTGTTCATGCGCTGCAAAAAGTGCCGGGATTTAAAATGTCAGCAGAGAAATTTGGCATGGTAATTAAGTTGAGGATTCTATCAAGTGATCATTCTACTGAAGACCCGGCACAGGTGAATGCTCACCTATCCCGGCCCTCGGTGACTAGGATTTGAAGCTCGAAACGAGCTTGTATCTCGGTCAAGAGGATTTGAAAGATAATTGAGATGTGAAATTGTTAGAGACCCGGCAGAGGTGCTGCGCACCTATCCCGGCACTCGGTGACTAGGATTTGAAGCTCGGATCGAGCTCATATGTCGGCAGTTAATTCAAAAGAAGCTAGCTAAAAGACTATGAGAAAATCCCGGATGTCCGTATCCCGGACAGCCAACATTTTCGGGGACTGGGGATATGTGTATAGGTAGAAAGGACTTACGTTGGTGGCATCGGCCAATTGGTGAAGTCTCTGCTGGAGGCTGAGGAGCTCGCATGCGATCGGTAGGGGCTTCGCGGCCAGGATATCTGCTGGACTGCCAGTAGCCGCGGCTTCGGCCATTTTCTTGCTGCTGGAGTCCGCGGTGTCCATGCTGCCAGCATCGTTCCACTTGGTGCAATGCTCCGTGAGAGACCCGAGGCTTTTGTCACTCTTTGTCACCAAGGGGACGATGCCCTCAAGTTCTGGCATGTCGAAGAAGTTGCGCCGGTAGCCAGGCCGGGCTGCTGCCCTGCCAAGATGCAGGGCCAGAGCAGAGCTGGTCTGGGACGCTGCTTTAGGAGGAGCAGTGGCGGCGGAAGGCGTGCCGGACTTGCTAGGCTGGAACTTGAGAGTGCCGGACTTGGCATGGGCGGTGGTCTTGGCCGGGGCAGTGGCTTTGGCCGAGGCAGTAGCCTTGGTCGGCGCAAGAGTCTTCTCAGAGGATGGAGTCTCGGGTGCAGGCTGTTCCGGCGCGGCCGGTGAAGCTTGGCCAGCTGGGGCAGGTTCCGGAATAGTCCGGACTTCCGGCACAGCAGGGCCCTTTCCTTTAAGATCTATGCCGGCGCTCGTGTCGCTTGCGCCGGCGTCTTTAGTCATGCCGGCATCGCTGGTGGGCGCGCCGGAGTCTGGGGCTTCTTGGTGGGCTCCTGTGTCCATGTGGACATCAGGAGCCGGAGGTTCCTGTTGAGCCCCCGAGTCCATGTGGACGTCGGGGGCAGAGGTGTCTTGTTCCGGCGGAGGATCGTCCTTCGCCGGGGAGATGGTCTTGTCGGGCGCAGGCGAAGATGCCGGCGCCGGGGAGGTCGTGTGGCTGGCAGAGGGTATGTCGGAGGTAGCAGTGGCCGCGGGCTTGGTAACTTTCGGGTCGCCACTCGAGCCAGAAGCTTGTTCCGGCGCAAGAGGAGCTCTGAAAGAGAAAAAATGCCAAGTCAATAATGCAAGCAAGAGATATGTCGGAGGAGATACAAAGAAAAGAAACTTACCCCGCGGCAACAGGCCTCGGTTTCTTCTGGATAGGCACGCCGACCTTCTGCCTCTTCGGCTTCTGAGGTGTGTCGGGCTGGGGCTTCACCCCTCGCTTCCGGCCGGCACGTCCGCCGGTGGAAGGAGGTCCCTGGTTCAGAGGGGCGGCATCGACAACCATATCGTCCGGGATAGCTGAGGACGGCATTGGAAACTCGTAAGCAATAGGTGTTTCTGGAAAGGCATATGCAAGTGGCATCGGGTCATAGTACAGCAGGATCTCCTCGTCAGAATCAATCTCACTCCGGTCTTGAGTATAATGCCGGGATGAAGAGGCCTTACCCGCGGCAGCTGCAGCACGGGTGTTCCGGGGTAACTTGTCCCAGTGATCCGGATCTTCAACATCCGCAACAGTGCGGTCTGCCGCGATCTTGATCCGGGAGTTCTCCATGGCTTGGAAGCTGAATTTCTGTATAAAAGCAAAGTCAAGTGATCAAACAAGGGAATGTGGCGGTAAATAGAAATATCTCAGGCCAAACAGGATATGTGTCGATAAATAGATATGTGTCGGCTTAACTATCTATGTGTCGGGCAAAAGAGCATGTGTCGGCCAGAGTATTTACCGTCGGGGCAGGCCTATCCCGGCTATATGGTTCCAGCCCCCAGGCAAAGGTGGCCTGAGAGGACTTGCAGACGTCCTTGATCCGCCGCAGAATGTCGGCCGGAGTCAGCTCATGTGTGGAATGCCGAGTGGGGTCCATGGGCCCGCTCATCTGGCAGATCTTGTGCGACCGGCGCTGCAGAGGGGAGACGCGCCGGCTGATATAGCATGCCACCAGATCTTGGGGGGTAAGGCCGGCATCCGGGAGCTCGCCCTTAACCCGGTGAAGCGCGTTCACCGGCATCACCGAGTTCTTCGGGTTGTAAGTCCAATTCTTCATGGCCAAAGGTGGCTCGTCCACAAATGGCGGCAGGTTGAGCAGATCCTCGTCAGTGGTGTTCTTGACGTAGAAGAAGCTTTTCTGCCACTTCTTGCAAGACTCAAGGAGCTCCACCTTGGGGAAGTCCGAGCCCTTCCGGGACATGATGGTCGCCGCGCCGCATAGGGTCATGGGGCGGTCCTTCTTCTCCTGAGTTGTCTCCTGCGGCTCATCCTTGCTCCGGGGCGGCTCTTGGATGACTTGCTTCCGCAGTTGGAAGTACTTCGCCCAGCCTTGGGATAAGGGCTCTATGCCGGCATAGCCTTCGCAAAAAGCAGCGAAGGCGGAGAGGATCATCACGGCATTGGCCGGGATATGATGAGGTTGTAGATCGTAGGTGTCGAGGATGTCCCGGAAGAAGTCCGACATCGGCAAGCCGAAACCCCGCTCGAAGTGAGCGATGAAGACGACGCGTTCGCCGGGTTCGGGTGCCGGCGCAGTCTCTCCTGCTGGTAGCCAGCATGCAACTCCCTCTGGCACTCTCCTGGTGGAGGTGACCCAGGATATGTCGGCCGGGGTAACCTCCGACCCCTCCCAGCCGGAGCGTCCTTGGACCCGGGCCGAGTTATCTTCCTCCGAGGCCGAGGTACCCGTCATGCTTGATGATGCCATCTTGATGGCCGGGACAAGGCGTGAGAGCCGGAGTCCCGTGATGTTAATCCTATCAAGGCCGGAGAAAAGAGGGAGGTTAGTCTCTCCGGCATACCGCCCTCACCAATGTTAGCAGAGATACAAGATCTACCGAGGCAGTTAAAAATAGAAACAAACAAGGGTAAAACTTCTAAGGAAGAACAGCGATGAACTACAAAAGGGATATCACTGGCAATGCTAAGGAAACATCAAGCAGAGAAACTAGCGCAGATTCATGCTAGCAGGGCTATCGTGCTATAGCTACAAAGAGGCAGGAAGGATGAAGAACAAGAACAGAGAAAGAGGAGCTCACCGAAGCTTGGCCGGCGGCGATGGAACGACGGCGAGCGTGCAGAGGAAGATCGGATCTCTCGGCAATGTTGCAGAGAGGGGTGGCGGCATCGTCGACGATGACGCCGGACGTCGGCAAGCGGAGGCGCCGGCGTGCAGCTGGGTGACGGCGGCGGCCCTCCTTCTCGGTTCCTTGGTCCGGCGGCGAAGCGCAAGGGGCAGAGGATCTGAGGAAGACGAAGACTGTGTGGGGTAAAACGAGCAAGTTACCCCCACCCCGTATTTATACCGAGAAGGCCGGTCGTGGGGGTCGTGGGGAGTGTTCCACTCCCCCGACCGTTTCTGCGGCGAGGCGCCACGTGGCGGCACGGAGTGGGGCGGCGGTTCCTGTAACCGTGCCATGACGCAATGATGGCGAGGAGTAACTGCACTGTGAACCGTCACATCGTGTGTGACCGTTCGAGGTGACAGGACGGTTCCAAGTTTCGATGCAAACTATCAGGCGTGGCTTCTCGAGGAAGACTCGTCTATATGTCGGAATAACTGCCCGATGTATATGTTCCGTCCGGAATACCCTCGGGACCGTCCGGAATAACATTTGGAGAAGAAACAGTGGCCGGGATATGTGCGGATGTCCCGGCATATAATGAAAAGAAGATATGTTGAACCTGTCAAGGCTCCACAGTTATGACTGGGGAACCTCGGCAGCTTCGGGGACTAGTGTCGGGGGGATGACCCCCGGTAGGGTCAAGAGGCTAGAAAGATACAAGGGCTATGATTGACTTTTATGCCGGTTGACCAAGGGAAGGGCCTGGCCTTTATATAGGAGCATCGGCCAGGCCGGCATATATGTATATCCCGGCTGATGTCTGGATATGCCGGATTAACCGGAATACTAACTGGGGAGTGCCGGTATATACTTAGATATGCCGGCCTATCTATTCTGTGTGTTGTGCAGGAGCAGGGGAGGCCGGATTACCCGACCTTCATAGGTCGTTGGTCCGGCATATATGTTCAGGATATGGCCAACGGTCATATCCGGGATACTTAAGTCAACCAAGGTGTCACATCGCTACAATCAAGGAAGAAAACATCCAAACATGGTAGCAGGGTGATGGCAGGGTGCACAGTGGAGGTTACCTACCCTCACTGTGCACAAGTACAAGCTTACCTCAGAGTGGTAAGGTCACAGTCCTGGAAGTACAAGGTACAGCAAGGGGAGTCCCATCGAGAGCAATCAGGGAGAAAGTCGTGGGCGTCTGCCCTCGACAGCAAGTCCTGTTTGGAGTGTAGTTGGTGTCTCCTGGTCTTCTATGACCGTTGTAACCCTGGCCACCACTATATAAGGTGGCACAGGGAGTTCTAGCAAAGGGTTGGAGGTTTGTTGGTCACCCTGTGTTCCTAGACTTAGCTGTTATTCTTCCTTCTCTAGGAGAGAGCTAGGAAGCACCATTGTTGTATACTCCATCAATCCAAATATAAAGCAAGTAGAGCAGGAGTAGGGGTGTTATCTCCTTACGAGAGCCCCGAACCTGGGTAGATCTGTGTTCCTTTCTGTCGGGCTCTTTAGCTCGTTCCCCTCTCCCGAATCCTCCAGCATCTAGTCGGCCCCCATTTAAGCCATCCTATGGCATATGTTGTTTCACCACGACGACAGAAGAAGACCTCCGGTGGCGATTCCCCTCTCCGGCAGGGTGCCGGGAAGAGCTTCTGGACCCTCCCGATCTCGGGTCGACGACGACGGTGGATCGTGATGTGTTTCTGGAAAATTGATCAGGTGTTTAGGTTTTTCCCGTCGGGGGGTCTTTATAGGCGAAGGGGGGGCGCCAGAGGTGGGCCAGGGGGCCCTCACCACAGGGCGGCGCGGGCCAGGGGCAGGCCGCGCCCCTGGTGGTGTGGCCACCCCGTGGCCCCCTCTGTCTCCTCTTCGGACTTCTGGAAGCTTCGGTAAATATCTGGATGTTCGGCTTTTCTTCGTCCAATTCCGAGAATATTTCCTGTGTAACTTTTCTAAAACACAAAAACAGCAAAAAACAGGGAACTGGCACTGTGGCATCTTGTTAATAGGTTAGTCCCGGAAAATGCATAAAAACGCAATGAAGTGTAACAAAACACTAAGCAAATGGTGTAAGAACAAGCATGGAGCATGAAAAATTATAGATACGTTTGAGACGTATCAAGGAGCTTCACACCGGTCCATCTAGTGCGGGCTACGTCACCTATGGAGACTCCTCAAGGTCAAAGGTATTGGGGCTTGGTAAAGTTGTCATCTCTCAAAATGTTACCGTGGAAGCTGTCATGCTTGTTGAGACTATCTCTTACAATTTACTTTCCGTAGCTCAACTGGGCTTTGCAACTTTCTTTGATGTTGGGATTGTGGTTCTTTTGTGGAGCAAGTCTCTTAAAGTAGCCTTTGTTGGGCATGTCGAAAATGGCTTATATGTGATTGACTTCTCAGAGAAAGTCACTAAAGCCGCGACTTGCTTAATGGCTAAAGTTGACGTGGGATGGCTTTGGCATCGCCGGCTAGGCCACGTCAATATGAGAACTTTGCAAAGTCTTCACAAAGGTAACCACATCCTAGGACTAATCGATCTAACCATTGCCAATGATCGTGTGTGTAGAGCTTGCATTGAAGGAAAGATGCATGAACTTCCTCACCCTAGTAAGACAATTATTTCTTCTAAGAGGGTCTTAGAGCTCCTTCACATGGACCTCTTTGGCCCTCCAACTCATGCAAGTCTAGGAGGAAAGAAGTATTGTTTGGTGATTGTTGATGACTACTCAAGATATACATGGGTCTACTTCTTCAAGCATAAATACGTGACCCAACAAACCGTCAAAGACTTCACCAATGAAGTTCAACGTCAATATGGCCAAGATATCTTGATGATTCGAAGTGACAATGGGACGGAGTTCAAGAACTACACATTGAATGACTTCTTGAGTGATGAAGGGATACGTCATCAATACTCGTCTCCCTACACTCCACAACAAAATGGTGAAGCCGAGCGGAAGAACCGGACTTTGATGGACATGGCTAGGACAATGTTAGCGGAGTCTAAGTCTCCGTATAACTTTTGGGCCAAAGCTATCAATACCGCGTGTCATGCAACTAACCGGTTATATCTTCGCAAGGGCTTGAACAAGACTCCGTACGAGATCCTCACCGGCAACAAGCCTAACATCAAGTATTTTCGGGTATTTGGTTGTAAGTGCTTCTATCTTAAAAAGGGTGTCCATTTGTCCAAGTTTGACTCTAAAGCTCTTGAGGGTATCTTTGTTGGTTATGCCACTGAATCTCATGCTTTTAGAATTTTTGACAAAGAGTCCGCTCGTGTTGTTGAAGTTTCTAACGTGAGATTTAACGAGAATGACGGCTCCCATGTGGAGCAAAGTGGTGTTTGTGATGTAGGTGATGAAATACCTCCTCGAGCCATAAGAAGAATGGGTATGGGACATCTCATACCCATTGAGGAACACCTTTTGGCAGAAGGAGAAGGACTATGCTCTACTCAAGTGGATCCTTCACCTTCAGAAGCTCCACAAGCTCCACAAGGTCCGATTGATGCTAACCAAAGACAAGTTCTAGACCCTCACCCAAGCGAGCAAGGCCAAGATCAAGACCAAGTGGACGGTGGTGAGTCTTCACCAATGGTATATCAAGGCCAAGCTCAAGATAATGAGCATGCTCATGTTGATGAACAAGCTCAAGTTTAAGGTTAAGGCGAGGACCAAAATAGTGGTGATGACCAAGTAGTTTCTCAAGTCTTTTGAAGAAGCTCAAGCTCGCCGTGCAAGGAAAGTGGAAGATGTTGTCCGCAAGGGGAGTCATACCATGGATAGTGTGATTGGAAGTGTGAGGAAAGAGATTTCCACAAGGAGACAATTGGCCAACTTTAGTAGCCATCATGCCTTCATCTCTTGTGTGGAACCCCAAAAGGTTTTTGAGGCACTTGAAGACCCGGATTGGGTAGAAGCTATGCACGAAGAACTTAACAACTTCAAGCGCAACAATGTTTGGTCATTGGTGGAGAAGCCCAAAGATTGTCGCAACGTCATTGAAACCAAATGGGTGTTCAAGAACAAACAAGATGCGAATGGGATTGTTGTGAGGAACAAGGCTCGCTTGGTTGCTCAAGGATACTCTCAAGTTGAAGGCATTGACTATGGAGAGACCTATGCTCCTGTGGCTCACCTCGAGTCAATCCGTATCCTTCTTGCTTATGCTTCTCACCATAATTTTAAGTTGCAACAAATGAATGTGAAGAGTGCTTTTCTCAATGGTCCTCCACATGAATTAGTATATGTAAAGCAACCCCCGGGCTTTGAGGACCCTCATTTCCCAAACCATGTCTACAAACTTGATAAGGCGCTCTATGGCCTTAAACAAGCCCCACGTGTATGGTATGAGCATCTTAAAGAGTTACTAGTAGATCGTGGGTTTGAAATATGGCTCATTGATCCAACTCTTTTTACTAAGAAAGTCAATGGGGAGCTTTTCATATGCCAAATTTATGTAGATGACATTATTTTTGGCTCTTCTAACAAAATCTTCAATGATGAATTTGCAAAGCTAATGACCAACAAATTCGAGATGTCGATGTTGGGGGAGTTGAAATTCTTTCTTGGCTTTGAAGTTAGGCAATTGAGAGGAAGGACCTTCAACCAAGCCAAGTACATCCAAGACATGCTCAAGAAATTTGACATGGACTCCGAAGTTAAGGGAGCCAAAACCCCCATGCCTACTAAGGTTACTCTTGAACTCGATCCTAATGGTAAAGAAGTGGATCAAAAGCTTTACCACTCTATGATTGGCTCATTGCTTTATCTTTGCGCATCTAGACCCGATATCATGCTTAGTGTGGGAATGTGTGCATGATACCAAGCCGCCCCAAAGGAAAGCCATTTGATGGCCGTCAAAAGAATCTTTTGATATTTAATTCATACCTCAACTTTTGGCCATTGGTACCCGAAGGGATCAAGCTTTGAGCTTGTTGGGTACTCGGATTCCGATTGGGCGGGAGACAAAGTGGATAGGAAATCAACTTCCGGGGCTTGCCAATTTCTTGGTAGGTCCTTGGTTAATTGGTCTTCCAAGAAGTAAATTTACGTATCTCTCTCCACCACCGAAGCCGAGTACGTGTCCGCCGCGATTTGTTGTGCTCAACTCCTTTGGATGCGGCAAACGTTGAAGGACTATGGAATTCATTGTGACAAGGTTCCACTCTTGTGTAACAATGAGAGTGCCATCAAGATTGCTCATAATCTGGTTCAACACAACAAGATGAAGCACATTGAGATCCGACATCACTTCATCCAGGACCACGCCAATCGAGGTGATATTAACCTATCTTATGTAGGTACAAATGATCAACTCACTGACATCTTCACAAAGCCCCTTGATGAAGCAAGATTCCGAGAGTTGAGACATGAGTTGAATATCATTGACTCTTGCAATGTGGCTTAATAGTGTGCACTCATTCCCATTCTATAGTGTGTGTTCTAATCTAGATGTGGGCATGGACATAGGGGGAGTGCGGTCCTAAGTAATTGGGCTATCCCTCCCCCCATAATGCCGATAGTAACAAAATCATTCTCTTAATATCATTTTGTGATATGTGAGCTTCAATGATGAGTATTGGTTATGGACCCAAGATATATCTTTGTGGTTCAATACCATAACACTCATACATGGTGGCTTCGGCCACCGACCTCTTCTTTGAAGAGTTAATTAATTGCAAATCCTTTTTATGGGTCTCTCTCTTCTTTTGTCTCACTTTTGATATGGGAAGGCGCTTGCATTGGTCTCTTTGATGATTTCTTGTGTTTTGCAATGTCAAGTGTCGAGAACCACACCGTGTCTGTCTCCTTAGCCTAAGCCCGAAACACCTCATCAAAAGACCCTTCCATCCTTACACAAGTCTTGATCCTTATTTTCAAAATATCGGTCAGGCAGATTAACCGGAAGTTCTCCATCTTGGGCACCAGTAGTACCGTTGTTAGCATGGGCCGGAACTGCAACCGGCAGTACCGCCCGCTGCTCTAGCCGATACTACCGGTGCACTGCCGGAGGACTTTCGAGCCGGTAGTACCACTCCTTCGGAGCAGAACTTCTGGCTGGGGCGTTTTTCTGTGCAGATATAAGGGGTGGGGGTGAATCCAAAAGGCATCCCCTCATTCTCCCCCTCCCCTCATTCTCCACTTCCCTGTTACTCTGCCCTACCACCACCAAGGAGCTCCGTGGCTGCTTGGAGCCTGAGTTACTCCTTGGATCTCCGGATCCTCTCCGTGGGAGTTGCTCTCCTCGTTCTCCTCTCTCCATGGATCCCCGTGAGTGCTCTTCTCCCTCTCTAGAGTTGGTTGACTCCTCTAGTTGAATAGATGCGCATGATCTTTTTCCATGATGAGAGTGTTGTTTGATCTATGGGTGAATCTTGTATGCCAATGTTCCTTCGATTTCATGAACTCATAGATAGATCTGATAGGGCGGTAGTACCGGCCTTTCCAGCAGGTAGTACTGGCTGGGCGGTAGTACCGGATGAATATTCGGAACTTCCGCTAGCCTGTACTATCTCCCTACTGCCTTGATCTATCTGTTGTGTTCTCCTCTCAAAGCTCCATTTGCACACCAAGTTTACCTATGTATCTCCTCCCTCCTGACTTGTGCACTTATCTCCCTTGCTTCTCCTTCTTGTGCTTTCTCAGATTTTGGTCAGGGTAGCTCCTCTAGGAGCAAGCATGCTGCTCCTAAGAGGAAAGGAGATTCAAGTGTCCGGTGAAGTGATCCGCCCTTCCAAGATGATAGCAAGACAGAGAGAGGTGATACGTCTCAAACGTATCTATAATTTTTGATGCTCCATGCTTGTTCTTACACCATTTGCTTTGTATTTTGTTACACTTCGTGGCGTTTTTATGCATTTTCCAAAACCAACCTATTAACAAGATGCCATAGTGCCAGTTCCCTGTTTTCTGCTATTTTTGTGTTTCAGAAAAGTTACACAAGAAATATTCTCGGAATTGGATGAAACAAAAGCCGAACCTCCTATTTTTACCAAAGCTTCACGAAGACCAAAAATGAGACGGAGGGGGGCCAGGAGCCAGGCACACAACAAGAGGGCGCGGCCCAGCCCCTGGCCGCGCCCACCCATGGTGAGGCCGCCTGGTCCCACCTTTGACGATGCCCTTTCGCCTATAAAGACCCCTCGACAGGAAAAACCTAAGGGACGGATCACTTTTCTTTGAAACATACTACAAGCCGCCGCCGTCATCGAAACAAGATCGGGAGGATCCAGGAGCTCTTCTTGGCACCCTGCCGGAGAGGGGAATCTCTGCCGGAGGCCTTCTCCACCACCATGGTCGCCTCCGGAGTGATGTGCGAGTAGTCTACCTTGGACTATGGGTCCATAGCAGTAGCTAGATGGTTGTCTTCTCCACCATGTGCTTCATGTTTAGATCTTGTGAGCTGCGCTACATGATCAAGATCATCTTTATGTAATCATACATGTTGTGTTTGTTGGGATCTGATGAGTATTGGTACTATGTTAAGTTGATGTGCTGAATCATATATCTTATGTTATCTCTATGTTGTTTATGATCTTACATGCTTTCCGTTGCTAGTAGCTATCTTGGCCGAGTAGATGCTAGTGACTCCAAGAGCGAGTATTTATGCTCGATAGTTGGGTTCATGCCTCTATTTAATTTGGGGGAGTGACAGAAACCTCTAAGGTTGTAGATGTGCTGTTGCCACTAGGGAAAAAACAACATTCTTGAGTCCAAGGACATTTGCTTTTGTTTACTTTACGCACTTTGCTTAATGCAGTTATCCGTTGTTCGCAACTTGATACTCAAGGGGTACTCGGATGACTCCCCGCGAGTGGATTATTAGTCATAGATGCAGTTGGATTACGGTCTATGTATTTTGGCGTATTGCCCAGAGTGAATCTCATAGTGATCCTCATGACATATGTACGTTATCTTTACTCTATTAATTGCCCAACTGTAATTTGTTTACCCAGCATGTTATTATTTATCTTATGAAGAGACGCCAGTAGTGAACTGTGGACCCCGGTCCAATTTCCTTTACATTGCTTTACCGTTTTACTATTACTCACTATGTTTACATTATTGCATACTGTTATCCTTTTACCACTCGATACGCTCAATCCTTTATTTACAACAAACCGGTGAGATTGACAACCTCATCGTAAGTTGGGAGCAAAGTTCTTGGTTATGTTGTGTGCAGGTTTCATGTTGCTGCTGGTGAAAAGCTACGTGCCGACAAGCAGTGATCTGGCGCCCTTGTCCGGAGTGTCGCGAAGCTAGCAAGCATCACCTTCTGAAATTTGGCTTTCTCCTACTGGTTTGATAAACCTTGGTTTCACAACTGAGAGAAGACTTGCTACTGTGCTCATCATACCTTCCTCTTGGGGTTCCCAATGGGATATACTTACACGCCATCAAGAGGCTGAGGCAAAGAAGAAGACAAAGGCTCCTCCTCGCAAGACTGTTGACAAGCTTTCACTCTCCGAATACTCTGACTACCGGAAGGTTGGCCCCTAAGTTGAGCACAATTCTCGAGTGGCAGATGCGCACTTTTGGAATCGTGCTCAAGAAGAGGTGTGCACTCGCATCTACCTCCCTTTGAAGCACAAGGTGGTCAATCAACACCACATCAATGTTGAGTACATGCGCAAGAACTCAGAATACTTTGGAGAGGCCCTTGCTATGTGTGAGGAGTTCGGTTTGATTCCATTGATGCAGTTTGTTCATAATTGGGATGAGGAGTTGGTGGTTCAGTTCTACTCCACCGTCTACTTCACAGAGGATGATGACAGGACTATCAAGTGGCTCACAAATGGAAGGCTCTTGGAGGCCACTTGGGAAGAATTTGGTGATTCGCTTGGCTATCCTATTCTAGACACTTCCAAAGATGAAGATGCCAATGGATGGAGGTGCCATGACTCTAATTATGTCGATCACAAGGATACCATGGCTCCCCTCTACATTCGGGGTCATGAAAATCCTGATAAGACTTCTACTCTTGCTCCCGAGTATCACATTCTTCTTCGCATTTACCGGGAGAACATAGCTGCCAAGGTTGGGAACTTTGATGAAGTGCATGGTTTCATAGTGAACCTCATGGTCAACTCACACAAGATGAAGGGCACCGGTGTTCCTTTGGATGTGATGGACTTTCTCTACAATGAGCTATACTTTGGGGTCATTAAGAAGCTCTCTTGCCCTTATGCTCCTTTCGTGATGAATCTCATTTGTGACACTTGGCTCAAGACTTTCAAGACCAATCTAGGGGCAACAGAGCATTTGAACTTGATGTTTCATGAGGTGAATAGGATTCGGATTATGGCTCACCTCCCCCCAAGGAGACTGGAGATGCAGCCCCTGAGGGCAACCATGATGATGAGGATCCTTCTGTTCCTGAGCCTAGTTGGGCCAAGAGGCTCCTAATCAAGGTGAGGAAGACTTTTTGTCTTTAGTTGAGCATCCAGGATCGTCAGTATGAGGCTCATATCAATGAGAAGCTTGCACATCGCTGTCAGAAAGCCATCATGAGACAACTCAGTTTACCGGTGTCCAAGGGCTCAGAAGATAGCATCACTCTGAAGGATCATTGGATCTCTGAGCACAGTGTGTGGCGTGAAGATCCTTTGGAGCAAGTCTTTGGTGCTTCGTCGTCTCTGCAGCACGACGTGGAGTGGGCCTCCGAGCAGCCGTGGGCCGAGTAGTGTGCTTTTTCCCCTTTTGGCGTCTTGATGCCAAAGGGGGAGAAGTTGCTAGGGCTACGGGGCATTTGCAAGGGTTTTGTTGTTTTCTCATTCTCATTTGCTTGTTTTTGAACTCTATTTTCTTATGATTGTGAGACTCGTATGTGATACGTCTCCAACGTATCTATAATTTTTGATGCTCCATGCTTGTTTTTACACCATTTGCCTACTGTTTTGTTACACTTCGTGGCACTTTTATGCATTTTACGGAACTAACCTATTAACAAGTCGCCAGAGTGCCAGTTCCCTGTTTTCTGCTATTTTTGGGTTTTAGAAGTGATACACAGGAAATATTCTCGGAATTGGACAAAACAAGTTCCTGAAGTCTTATTTTTCCCGAAAGCTTCCAGAGATCCGAAGAGGAGACGGAGTGGGGCCACGAGGTGGCCACACACCAGGGCGGTGCGGCCTAGGCCCTGGCCGCGCCCCCTACGTGTGAGACCGCCTCGGTCCACTCCTGACGATGCCCCTTCGCCTATAAAGACCCCCCAACGGAAAAAAACCTAAACACCCGATCAATTTTCCAGAACACATCGCGATCCGCCGCCGCCATCGACCCAAAGATCGGGAGGGTCCAGAAGCTCTTCCCGGCACCCTGCCGGAGAGGGGAATCGCCACCGGAGGTCTTCTTCATCGCCATGCTTGCCTCCGGAGCAATGAGTGAGTAGTCTACCTTGGACTATGGGTCCATAGCAGTAGCTAGATGGTTGTCTCCTCCACTATGTGCTTCATGTTTAGATCTCATGAGCTGCCCTACATGATTGAGATCACCGTTATGTAATTCTACATGTTTGGTTTGTTGGGATTCGATGAATATTGGTGTTATGATTGAATTGCTATACTGAAATATATCTTATGTTATCTCTATGTTGTTTATGATCTTGCATGCTCTCCGTTGTTAGTAGCTATCTTGGCCGAGTAGTTGCTAGTGACTCCAAGAGGGGGTATTTATGCTCGATAGTGGGTTCATGCCTCTATTTAATCTGGGGGAGTGATAGAAACCTCTAAGGTTGTAGATGTGCTGTTGCTACTAGGGAGAAAACAACATTCATATGCTCAAGGGCATATGCTTTGTTTACATTACACACTTTGCTTAATGCAATTATCTGTTGTTCGCAACTTAATACTTGTGGAGTTCTCGGATTGATTCGCCACAAGTGGATTATTAGTCATATGCAGTTGGATGGCGGTCTATGTATTTTGTTGTAATGCCCAGAGTAAATCGCATAGTGATCTTCTTGACATATCACGTTTATCTTTATTCTATCAATTGCCCAACTGTAATTTGTTTACCCAGCATGTGTTATTTATCTTATGGAGAGACGCCAGTAGTGAACTGTGGACCCCGGTCCAATTTCCTTTACATTGCTTTACCGTTTTACTATTACTCACTCTGTTTACATTATTGCATACTGTTATCCTTTTACCACTCGATACGCTCAATCCTTTATTTACAACAAACCGGTGAGATTGACAACCTCATCGTAAGTTGGGAGCAAAGTTCTTGGTTATGTTGTGTGCAGGTTTCATGTTGCTGCTGGTGAAAAGCTACGCGCCGACAAGCAGTGATCTGGCGCCCTTGTCCGGAGTGTCGCGAAGCTAGCAAGCATCACCTTCTGAAATTTGGCTTTCTCCTACTGGTTTGATAAACCTTGGTTTCACAACTGAGAGAAGACTTGCTACTGTGCTCATCATACCTTCCTCTTGGGGTTCCCAATGGGCTATACTTACACGCCATCAAGAGGCTGAGGCAAAGAAGAAGACAAAGGCTCCTCCTCGCAAGACTGTTGACAAGCTTTCACTCTCCGAATACTCTGACTACCGGAAGGTTGGCCCCTAAGTTGAGCACAATTCTCGAGTGGCAGATGCGCACTTTTGGAATCGTGCTCAAGAAGAGGTGTGCACTCGCATCTACCTCCCTTTGAAGCACAAGGTGGTCAATCAACACCACATCAATGTTGAGTACATGCGCAAGAACTCAGAATACTTTGGAGAGGCCCTTGCTATGTGTGAGGAGTTCGGTTTGATTCCATTGATGCAGTTTGTTCATAATTGGGATGAGGAGTTGGTGGTTCAGTTCTACTCCACCGTCTACTTCACAGAGGATGATGACAGGACTATCAAGTGGCTCACAAATGGAAGGCTCTTGGAGGCCACTTGGGAAGAATTTGGTGATTCGCTTGGCTATCCTATTCTAGACACTTCCAAAGATGAAGATGCCAATGGATGGAGGTGCCATGACTCTAATTATGTCGATCACAAGGATACCATGGCTCCCCTCTACATTCGGGGTCATGAAAATCCTGATAAGACTTCTACTCTTGCTCCCGAGTATCACATTCTTCTTCGCATTTACCGGGAGAACATAGCTGCCAAGGTTGGGAACTTTGATGAAGTGCATGGTTTCATAGTGAACCTCATGGTCAACTCACACAAGATGAAGGGCACCGGTGTTCCTTTGGATGTGATGGACTTTCTCTACAATGAGCTATACTTTGGGGTCATTAAGAAGCTCTCTTGCCCTTATGCTCCTTTCGTGATGAATCTCATTTGTGACACTTGGCTCAAGACTTTCAAGACCAATCTAGGGGCAACAGAGCATTTGAATTTGATGTTTCATGAGGTGAATAGGATTCGGATTATGGCTCACCTCCCCCCAAGGAGACTGGAGATGCAGCCCCTGAGGGCAACCATGATGATGAGGATCCTTCTGTTCCTGAGCCTAGTTGGGCCAAGAGGCTCCTAATCAAGGTGAGGAAGACTTTTTGTCTTTAGTTGAGCATCCAGGATCGTCAGTATGAGGCTCATATCAATGAGAAGCTTGCACATCGCTGTCAGAAAGCCATCATGAGACAACTCAGTTTACCGGTGTCCAAGGGCTCAGAAGATAGCATCACTCTGAAGGATCATTGGATCTCTGAGCACAGTGTGTGGCGTGAAGATCCTTTGGAGCAAGTCTTTGGTGCTTCGTCGTCTCTGCAGCACGACGTGGAGTGGGCCTCCGAGCAGCCGTGGGCCGAGTAGTGTGCTTTTTCCCCTTTTGGCGTCTTGATGCCAAAGGGGGAGAAGTTGCTAGGGCTACGGGGCATTTGCAAGGGTTTTGTTGTTTTCTCATTCTCATTTGCTTGTTTTTGAACTCTATTTTCTTATGATTGTGAGACTCGTATGTGATACGTCTCCAACGTATCTATAATTTTTGATGCTCCATGCTTGTTTTTACACCATTTGCCTACTGTTTTGTTACACTTCGTGGCACTTTTATGCATTTTACGGAACTAACCTATTAACAAGTCGCCAGAGTGCCAGTTCCCTGTTTTCTGCTATTTTTGTGTTTTAGAAGTGATACACAGGAAATATTCTCGGAATTGGACAAAACAAGTTCCTGAAGTCTTATTTTTCCCGAAAGCTTCCAGAGATCCGAAGAGGAGACGGAGTGGGGCCACGAGGTGGCCACACACCAGGGCGGCGCGGCCCAGGCCCTGGCCGCGCCCCCTACGTGTGAGACCACCTCGGTCCACTCCTGACGATGCCCCTTCGCCTATAAAGACCCCCCAACGGAAAAAAACCTAAACACCCGATCAATTTTCCAGAACACATCGCGATCCACCGCCGCCATCGACCCAAAGATCGGGAGGGTCCAGAAGCTCTTCCCGGCACCCTGCCGGAGAGGGGAATCGCCACCGGAGGTCTTCTTCATCGCCATGCTTGCCTCCGGAGCAATGAGTGAGTAGTCTACCTTGGACTATGGGTCCATAGCAGTAGCTAGATGGTTGTCTCCTCCACTATGTGCTTCATGTTTAGATCTCATGAGCTGCCCTACATGATTGAGATCACCGTTATGTAATTCTACATGTTTGGTTTGTTGGGATTCGATGAATATTGGTGTTATGATTGAATTGCTATACTGAAATATATCTTATGTTATCTCTATGTTGTTTATGATCTTGCATGCTCTCCGTTGTTAGTAGCTATCTTGGCCGAGTAGTTGCTAGTGACTCCAAGAGGGGGTATTTATGCTCGATAGTGGGTTCATGCCTCTATTTAATCTGGGGGAGTGATAGAAACCTCTAAGGTTGTAGATGTGCTGTTGCTACTAGGGAGAAAACAACATTCATATGCTCAAGGGCATATGCTTTGTTTACATTACACACTTTGCTTAATGCAATTATCTGTTGTTCGCAACTTAATACTTGTGGAGTTCTCGGATTGATTCGCCACAAGTGGATTATTAGTCATAGATGCAGTTGGATGGCGGTCTATGTATTTTGTTGTAATGCCCAGAGTAAATCGCATAGTGATCTTCTTGACATATCACGTTTATCTTTATTCTATCAATTGCCCAACTGTAATTTGTTTACCCAGCATGTGTTATTTATCTTATGGAGAGACACCACTAGTGAACTGTGGACCCCGGTCCTATTTCCATCATATTGCTATCACCTGTTTACTTTACTCGCACTGTTTACTTTACTCGCATACTATTATCACTTTCCACTCGATACGCTCATAACCTTTGTTTCAAGTAAACCGGTGAGATTGACAACCTCATCGCAAGTTGGGAGCAAAGTATTTGGTTGTGTTGTGTGCAGGTTCTGCGTTGCAGTTAGCAAGCAAAGCTTGGACGAGGCGCCATATATAAATTGTCCGAAGCCGTCGCAAGCTAGCAAGCATCACCTTCAGTCGTATTGCCGCTCTTCTCTTGATCGATAAAACCTTGGTTTCTTAACTGAGGGAAAACTAGCTGCTATACTCATCACACCTTCCTCTTGGGGTTCCCAACGGGCTGGTCATTCACCATGCATCAAGCTAATTTTCTGGCGCCGTTGCCGGGGAAGAGTGGAAGACCTCTGCAAGGGGAGTTTTTCGCACACACATCCTTTACTTTGTTTTAAGTTTTGCTTTACTTTATTTTTACTTGCATCGTTTTATATCAAAAACCCAAAAAAAATTAGAATCCTTGGTAGTTGTTATTCCTTTACTTTTAGTTCATCATGTTGTTCCCTAAGTACGTTCTGGAGGACCTCTCAGTAGGTAGTGGTTCTATTATTGGAAAAAGTAACATTAAGGAGTTCTTTAATCACATTAGTATGCATAAGGAAGTTGAGGAAAGATCTTTGGTTGAGCTAGCTCCTAGTTATGAAGTTGCTTCTGCTTATTTAGTTCACATGTTAGAAGCTAGGTTTGCTAGCCTTAATCCTTTTTTGCAATATATGTTCCTTAAGCTTCATGAAATTGAGGATCCCGAAAAGAAAGCTTTTATCTTGGAAACTTTGCGTATAGAATTTAGATATGTTGTAATTGAGGCTAGGAAAGTTTTTAAGAAGTTTAATAAGATTGGCTCGCCTGTTGAAATTGTTGGTACACCCAATGAAGATTCTAGAATGCCAATACCTTGTAAACTTGTAGGAATTCATAATGCCTTGGTAACTAATACTAGTTGGATTTGTCCTAAAAATCTTTTTGATGAAAATAGTGTACCAAGGCGTGACTACAAGGGATACTCAAAACCTCAATTGGATAGTATTCATTTCTTTGTTCCTATAGTGGATCCTGAAGCCCCTTTCATTATTACTTGATTCGCAATTTTCTGCGCCTAGCTCAAAGGCGTTAAAGAAAAGCACTCTTGGGAGATAACCCAATGTTTTATTTCCAGTACTTTTTCTTTTATTTGAGTCCTGGAAGTCATTACTACTGTAATGACCTCTCCTTATCCTTTTTATTTTATTGTTGTGCCAAGAGAAGCCTCAAATTCGAGTGAGGTAAAGATTTGGGGATGTTGCTGTCCTGAAACTGTTTTCGGTGCTGCACCGTAAAAATTCGTATAAATTTTCTGTATATCTTTTGGACCTGCGATTTCTTGTTCATATTCCCCAGGTTATATAAAAACTTCCATTAGATTAACACTTTTTGATTTGAGCAACAGAAAACCCCTAAAAAATTCGACCTTTGTCAGCTGTTCTGTTTTGACAGATTTCTGCCACTATTTATTTTTGCCGCTTTATCGCTTTCTTTTTTAGTTCTTTTGATCATGGAACTTTTGAGGAAGTTGCTACAGTAGTATATACTTTATATGTGATGGTTTTGGGTTGAAACCTGAAGCAAAAGAGGTTGATTATATGTTATGCTTACACTAATGTTGCTAATAGATTTGTGTTTAGTTTTGTATGAAGGAAGTTTTCAAGTGTAGGGATTGGAGAATGATGAGATGAGTTGAAGAATGGACAAAAGCTCAAGCTTGGGGATTCCCATGCATCACCCCAAGAAATATCCAAGAAGTACAAGCATCAAAGCTTGGGGATGCCCCCGAGGCACCCCTTCTTCATCGGCAAAAATTAGGTCACCTTTCAAAACACTATATTTTTATTACTTCATGCACTATGTGTTTTTCTTGGAGCGTCAATTGTTTTAGTTTTCTTAGTTAGTTTAGTTTTGTTTGCTGCAATAAATGGTTGGACCCCAACAAATTTCTTTTGGAGAAGTTACCTTGCTTTTCATTTGCCAAGAACGCTCTAGTTTTCACTCTTATCATTCAATGAGTGTTCTTCTTTTTCCGCTACTGATTTTGGTTTTCATTTTTGCCTTGATTTGCGTTCAGACCTTGTGATATCTCTTCATCAAGGTGTATTTTTGCCGCTGATATTTATTGGGTTTCATCAAAAGAGGTGTCTTAAAAAAATTTCAAATGGTGTTGGAAAAGAGAAAAGCTTTATGCAAAAAAGTGGTACAAGAAGGAGCTTGTGTAGACTGCGGCTTAGGCTTTTTCATGTCATGCTTGATCTCTTTTTGATAGTATGCTTAGTGGTTTTGCTGTAGCATGACTTGTCTCAAATAACTGAGATTGCTTAATGAGCCTTTGAAAAAATCATGCGTTGTTTTTATTGTATGGAAGCATTATTTTGGTTTTCTCCTTGATGCTTTATTTGGGTTGACTTGGCGCATGCTCACACATGTTAGACTCTTACAAAGTCGCCAATAGCCTTCATGATCATTTAGTTTTTGACTTTTTATGCCATTTTATGCTTCTTTTAATGTCGCTTTGTCGCTTTGCATGATTATGGCCATTATTGCTCTCTTAGTTGGTCGCTCCCAGTCTTTTGCTAGCCCTCGCCTTGTACTGAGTATGAGCTCTACTCGTGCATCTAACTCCTAAAAGCCAAAGTTTTCCATTGTGTCCACCATACATACCTACTAGCAATTTGCTATTCCAAGTAAATTTGACTTGCTTTTATCTTCTCTTCAAATTAAACTCTTACCAGTGTTATGCGAAAATTGGTTAGTAAAGCTCTCAAGAACCAGAAGGCACACTTTACTTTTTCTTGTTCTTAAAAATTTGACATTGTGGTCTCTTATGTTGAGTTGTTATGCTTGCAAGTTGTAAGTTGGATACTAGCCCATCCATGCTGTCATGGGGCAAGCTTTCAACATTGCACTTCTTATTTGAGTTGATATCGTGATCTTTTGTTTATGGATGCCCGCAGTGTGAAATGAATTGGGAATCTTGTGGGGATCATGGAGTTTTTATATGTGTTAGGGAAACGCCTGGGCCGCCAATCTAAGCCATGCATAATTCATGGTGAAAATTTGCAGCATACCCATGGTGGACATTCGACAACGCATCTCACAATAAAAAGCTAAACAAATGGCAAATAAAAGAGATGTCGAGGTGTTCATTGTCTGCTTGTCCTGTCATTTTGATGTGGGCTTGTTCCATGTCATCGGACACAGAGGTACCCCGTTGGCAGTTTTTGATGATACATATATAATTACCATGACAAGAGCCTTGCTTGGGACTCTAAGTTGAGTAGCATGAGGTTTGGGTACTCATATTCACGGGGCACGAGGTTTTTGACTTATGATTTGTCAAGCATATGCATCATAATTGTTCTCGCATTAACTCTAACCATTCAAGATGCTTATGATGGGGGCAATGAGAGCTCAAAGCCGGTAAGTAACATAATTTTTGAAGGTCTATAAAACTTGCAATCACTGCCTCCCTCTGCGAAGGGCCTTTCTTTTACTTTTTTGTTGAGTCACCACCTTCTATCTTTATGCACCATTAAGAGAGCAAAGTTGTCATTCTTAGTATAATGTGCATTGTCCCAAAGTTTTCATTGATTGATTCATATTGTTGGTTTCACATGTTCTTAAATTAGTTGTATCTAGTCACCCTCTTAAACTTGAAGGTGTCCTATGCATTGTTTTGCTCTCTATGAAGGACAAGCTGAAAACCATTTGTATGTTTTCCTTATGATCTGAACACACGTTTGACTTTCCTTGTTTCATTTTCATGATCTTTTGTTTGTGTTCATTTTCATGTTTACAACATGGTTGCTAAGTTCTTATTGTCAAGATTATATCTTCATGCCCATGTTTTAAGTTCTTATGATCCCAGCTCACAAATGCTTACATATATGATCAAGATTGTGTAGGTGCATGTCACCTCAAAAATTATTCTTTTGTTATCACTTACCTACTCGAGGACGAGCAGGAGTTAAGCTTGGGGATGCTTGATACGTCTCCAACGTATCTATAATTTTTGATGCTCCATGCTTGTTTTTACACCATTTGCCTACTGTCTCGTTACACTTCGTGGCACTTTTATGCATTTTCTGGAACTAACCTATTAACAAGTCGCCATAGTGCCAGTTCCCTGTTTTCTGCTATTTTTGTGTTTCAGAAGTGATACACAGGAAATATTCTCGGAATTGGACAAAACAAGTTCCTGAAGTCTTATTTTTCTCGGAAGCTTCCAGAGATCCGAAGAGGAGGCGGAGTGGGGCCACGAGGTGGCCACACACCAGGGCGGCGCGGCCCAGGCCCTGGCCACGCCCCCTACGTGTGAGACTGCCTTGGTCCACTCCTGATGATGCCCCTTCGCCTATAAAGACCCCCCGACAGAAAAAACCTAAACACCCGATCAATCTTCCAGAACACATCGCGATCCGCCGCCACCGTCGACCCGAAGATCGGGAGGGTCCAGAAGCTCTTCCCGGCACCCTGCCAGAGAGGGGAATCACCACCAGAGGTCTTCTTCATCGCCATGCTTGCCTCCGGAGCAATGAGTGAGTAGTCTACCTTTGACTATGGGTCCATAGCAGTAGCTAGATGGTTGTCTCCTCCACTATGTGCTTCATGTTTAGATCTCATGAGCTGCCCTACATGATTGAGATCACCGTTATGTAATTCTACATGTTTGGTTTGTTGGGATCCGATGAATATTGGTGTTATGATTGAGTTGCTATACTGAAATATATCTTATGTTATCTCTATGTTGTTTATGATCTTGCATGCTCTCCGTTGTTAGTAGCTATCTTGGCCGAGTAGTTGCTAGTGACTCCAAGATAGGGTATTTATGCTCGATAGTGGGTTCATGCCTCTATTTAATCTGGGGGAGTGACAGAAACCTCTAAGGTTGTAGATGTGCTGTTGCTACTAGGGAGAAAACAACATTCATATGCTCAAGGGCATATGCTTTGTTTACATTACACACTTTGCTTAATGCAATTATCTGTTGTTCGCAACTTAATACTTGTGGAGTTCTCGGATTGATTCGCCACAAGTGGATTATTAGTCATAGATGTAGTTGGATGGCGGTCTATGTATTTTGTTGTAATGCCCAGAGTAAATCGCATAGTGATCTTCTTGACATATCATGTTTATCTTTATTCTATCAATTGCCCAACTGTAATTTGTTTACCCAGCATGTGTTATTTATCTTATGGAGAGACACCACTAGTGAACTGTGGACCCCGGTCCTATTTCCATCATATTGCTATCACCTATTTACTTAACTCGCACTGTTTACTTTACTCGCATACTATTATCACTTTCCACTCGATACGCTCATAACCTTTGTTTCAAGCAAACCGGTGAGATTGACAACCTGATCGCAAGTTGGGAGCAAAGTATTTGGTTGTGTTGTGTGCAGGTTCCGCGTTGCAGTTAGCAAGCAAAGCTTGGACGAGGCGCCATATATAAATTGTCCGAAGCCGTCGCAAGCTAGCAAGTGATGTCTACACACGCTTCTGTTCTTGTAGACAGTGTTGGGCCTCCAAGTGCAGAGTTTTGTAGAACAGCAGCAAGTTTCCCTTAAGTGGATCACCCAAGGTTTATCGAACTCAGGGAGGAAGAGGTCAAAGCTATCCCTCTCAAGCAACCCTGCAATTACGATACAGAAAGTCTCTTGTGTCCCCAACACACCCAATACACTTGTCAGATGTATAGGTGCACTAGCTCGGCGAAGAGATAGTGAAATACAAGTGGTACAGATGATTATAAGTAGTAAATGCAATCTAGAATAAAAATGGCAGCAAGCAAACAAGTAACAAAACAGCAAGTAAACGGTGTGCAAAGCTTGGAAACAAGGCCTAGGGATCATACTTTCACAAGTGGACACACTCCAAACAAATATAACATAATTGAACAAATAAATAACTTCTCTTCACTATGGTACTCTGAATTACTCTCCTATTGAATAACACTAATCATTGCGTAGGGCTACGAAGCACTCCTTAAAGTTCATCAAGTACTTGACAAACACCACTCATAGAGATATCCAAATCAAATCACAACTCAAGATAGATATTATTGCAACTTAGACCAAGTACTAACACGGTGCACACACTGTCAACATTACACCATGAAAGGAGGAATAGATCACTTCAATACTATCATAGTGATAATTATTCTCATAATCCATAAGAGATCACAATCGTAGCCTAGACCAAGTACCACCACGATGCACGCACTGTCACCGTTACACCGTGGCAGGAGGAATAGATTACTTTAATAACACACTAGAGTACACATAATGAAGAAGAGTAACATCTACTTATTCAACATGATACAAAGCTCACGATCACATAAAGATCACATCATGGGAGAGAGAGGTGAACCACATAGCTACCGATAGAGCCCTCAGCCCCGGGGATGAAGTACTCCCTCCTCATCATAGGAGACAACAAGGTTGATGGAGATGGCAGTGAGGTCGATGGAGACGGCGGAGACGGCGATGGAGACTGATGGAAATGGCTCCGGGGGCACTTCCCCGTCCCGGCAGGGTGCCGGAACAGAGACTTCTGTCCCCCGAAATTTGGCTTCGACGGCGGCGGCGCTGCGGAACTGTTCTGGAAATTTCGCCGACTCCTCTAGGGTTTTCTGTCCCGAGGCTTCTTATATGCGAAGGGGCGTCGTCAGGAGTGGCCCCAGGCCTCCTCACACCTAGGCGGCGCGGCCAGGGCCTGGGCCGCGCCGGCCTAGTGTGAGGCTGGCATGTGGCCCCTCTACTTCGCCTCTTCGGATCTCTGAAAGCTTCCGGGAAAAATAAGACTTTAGGAACTTGTTTCGTCCAATTCTGAGAATATTTCCTGTGTAGCTTTTCTGAAACACAAAAACAGCAGAAAACAGGGAACTGGCACTGTGGCATCTTGTCAATAGGTTAGTTCCGGAAAATGCATAAAAGTGCCACGAAGTGTAACGAAACAGTAGGCAAATGGTGTAAAAACAAGCATGGAGCATCAAAAATTATAGATACGTTGGAGACGTATCAAGCATCCCCAAGCTTAACTCCTGCTCGTCCTCGAGTAGGTAAGTGATAACAAAAGAAATAATTTTTGAGGTGACATGCACCATCACAATCTTGATCATATAGGTAAAGCATTGAGTGCTGAGATCAAAGAACTTAAAACATGGACATGAACGACATAATCTTGACAATAAAAACTTAACAACCATGTTGTAAACATAAAAATGAACACAAACAAAAGATCATGAAAATGAAACAATGAAAGTCAAACGTGTGTTCAAATCATAAGGAAAAACATACAAATGGTTCTCAGCTTGTCCTTCATAGAGAGCAAAACATAAATGCATAGGACACCTTCAAGTTTAAGAGGGCGACTAGATACAAATAATTTAAGAACAAGTGAAACCAACAATATGAATCAATCGATGAAAACTTTGGGACAATGCACATTACACTCAGAATGACAACTATGCTCTCTTAATGGTGCATAAAGGTAGAAGGTGGTGACTCAACATAAAAGTAAAAGAAAGGCCCTTCGCAGAGGGAAGCAGTGATTAAACATGTGCTAGAGCTTTTCATTTGTAAATCAGAGAGATAAAATTTGGGTTTTGAGAGGTGGTTGCTTTTGTCAATGACTGGCAATGGGGTTCTTACTATCTTCCATACAAAAATGAAGTAAGTTTTTGAGAGAGAGATTGGCACTTTTGTGCTCTTTTATAAAGCTTGGCACTCCTCCCCACCTTTTTTCTTTCTCAAACCATGGCTAACCGATTCCATCGGGTGCCCACCAACATTCACATACCATGGAGGAGTGCCTTTTTTCTTTCTTTTTTTCTCTTTTTTTTATCTTTTTGGAATAAGCAATATGGAAGATAGCAAATCCGACCACTACGTCCCCATGAGCTGAAAACAGTGTCACAAAATGAGAAGTATTTTGAAAGGTAGGACATGAAAATTTACTTGGAATGGCTTGCAAATACCATGCATAGGAATTTATAGTGGACACAATGGCAAACTTGTTTTTTAGGAGTTGGATGCACGAGTAGAGCTCATACTCAGTACAAAATGAGGGCTAGCAAAAGACTGGGAGCGACCAACTAAGAGAGCAATAACGGCCATAATCATGCAAAGCGACAAAGCGACATTAAAAGAAGCATAAGATGGCATCAAAAGTCAAAAACTAAATGATCATAGAGGCTATTGGCGACTTTGTAAGAGTCTAACATGTGTGAGCATGCGCCAAGTCAACCCAAATAAAGCATCAAGGAGAAAAACAAAATAATGCTTCCAAATGATAAAAACAACGCATGATTTTTTCAAAGGCTCATTAAGCAATCTCAGTTATTTGAGACAAGTCATGCTACAGCAAAACCACTAAGCATACTATCAAAAAGACATCAAGCATGACATGAAAAAGCCTAAGCCGCAGTCTACACAAGCTCCTTCTTATACCACTTTTTTGCATAAAGCTTTTTCTCTTTTCCAAAACCATTTGAAATTTTTTAAGACACCTCTTTTGATGAAAACCAATAAATATCAGAGGCAAAAATACACCTTGAAGAAAAGATATGAATGCAAATCAAGGCGAAACCAAAAACCAAAAGGTAGTAGCGGAAAAAGAAGAACACTCGTTGAACGATAAGAGTGAAAACTAGAGTGTTCTTTGCAAATGAAAAGTGAGTTCATCTCCTCCAAAAGAAACATGATGTGATCTAACCATTTATTGCAGCAAACAAAACAAAACTAATAACTAAAACAACTGACGCTCCAAGAAAAATGCATAGTGCATGAAGCAATAAAAATATAGTGTCTTGAAAGGTGACATGATTTTTGCCGATGAAGAAGGGGTGCCTCGGGGGCATCCCCAAGCTTTGACGCTTGTACTTCTTGGATATTTCTGGGGGGACATGGGCATCCACAAGCTTGAGCTTTTGTCCATTCTTCAACTCATCTCATCACTCTCCGATCCCTACACTTGAAAACTTCCTTCATACAAAACTAAACACAAATCTATTAGCAACATTAGTGTAAGCATAACATATAATCAACCTCTTTTTGCTTCAGGTTTCAACCTAAAACCACCACATATATAGCATATACTACTGTAGCAACTTCCCCAAAATTTTCGTGATCAAAAGAACTCAAAAAGAAAGCGATAAAGCGGCAAACACAAATATTGGCAGAAATCTGTCAAAACAGAACTGCTGATAAAAGGTCGATTTTTTAGAGGGTTTTATGTTGCTCAAATCAAAAAGTGTTCAACTAATGAAAGTTTGGATATAACTTGGGGCATATGCACAAGAAATCGCAGGTCCAAAAGATATACAGAGAATTTTCACGAATTTTTACGGTGCAGCACCGAAAACAGTTTCAGGACAGCAACATCCCCAAATCTTTACCTCACTCAAATTAGTGGCTTCTCTTGGCACAACAATGAAATGAACAGCATAAGGAGAGGTAATTATAGTAGTAATAACTTCCAAGACTCAAATAAAAGAAAAAGTACTGAAAATAAAACAATGGGTTATCTCCCAAGAGTGCTTTTCTTTAACGCCTTTGAGCTAGGCGCAGTAATTTGCAAAGATGCTCATGTGGGCGCTATATGAGAGCTTGAGGCAAAGGCGCCATATAGGAACGTAAAGCAATAGAGAGCATCAAAAAGCAGATATGAAAGACATTTAAATCTAAACCACTTCCTATGAAAAATAGTCTTGTAAAGAGACAAGTCATGAAAGCGCAAAGCAAAAAGCATAGGAAGGCAAAACAAGTACAACTTCAAGTATTGCAACATAAAGAGGGGAAACTCAATATTGTTGAGATCCATCAAACCATGTTTCCCTCTCTCATAATAACTTTCAGTAGCATCATGAATAGAACTAACAATATAACTATCATTTAAAGCATCCCTATCACGAGCCACATGCATAAAAGAATTAATACTCACCACAGGAACAATAGTAATAGGAGCAGATTCAACAGAATAATTATTCTCATCACCATAATCATCATAAATAGGAGGCATATTGTAATCTTAACTAATTTTCTCCTCAAAAGTAGGTGAACTGAAAATATTATACCCATCATCATAACCATCATAAACTAGAGGTTCAGTATCATCACAAGCTAGAGAACTACTATGTCGCAAAGCATATTCTTCAAACATATCATCATAAGAAGAAACATCACATATGGGAGATAAAATATTATCAGAACAAACTTTCACCACTAAAGCTGGGGAACTAAAAATATCATGCTTAACAAAACCAGCTTCCCCAAGCTTAGACTTTTCTATAGCATTAGCAACAACGATGTTCAAAGCATTCATTCTAACAACACTATTAGCATGCAAATTAAGCTCCAAAGGTTTTTCAATTTTCTCTTCAAACACTTCATATCTAAACTCAGGAAAAAGACTACAGAACTCTTTGTTTTCCATTAAGCCTAACTAGTGAAAATAAAAACAAGAACCAAAAAGATGTAATTGCAGAATCTAAAGGAAATAACTTCAAGCACTCACACAGGAGGATGCGAGTACCTTTTACCTTACCTCCCCGGCAACGGCGCCAAAAAAGAGGTTGATGTCTACACACGCTTCTGTTCTTGTAGACAGTGTTGGGCCTCCAAGTGCAGAGGTTTGTAGAATAGCAGCAAGTTTCCCTTAAGTGGATCGCCCAAGGTTTATCAAACATAGGGAGGAAGAGGTCAAAGCTATCCCTCTCAAGCAACCCTGCAATTACAATACAGAAAGTCTCTTGTGTCCCCAACACACCCAATACACTTGTCAGATGTATAGGTGCACTAGTTCGGCGAAGAGATAGTGAAATACAAGTGGTATAGATGATTATAAGTAGTAAATGCAATCTAGAATAAAATGGCAGCAAGCAAACAAGTAACAAAATAGCAAGTAAACGGTGTGCAAAGCTTGGAAACAAGGCCTAGGGATCATACTTTCACAAGTGGACACGCTCCCAACAAATATAACATAATTGAACAAATAAATAACTTCTCTTCACTATGGTACTCTGAATTACTCTCCTATTGAATAACACTAATAATTGCGTAGGGCTACAAAGCACTCCTTAAAGTTCATCAAGTACTTGACAAACACCACTCATAGAGATATCCAAATCAAATCACAACTCAAGATAGATATTATTGCAACTTAGACCAAGTACTAACACGGTGCACACACTGTCAACATTACACCATGAAAGGAGGAATAGATCACTTCAATGCTATCATAGTGATAATTATTCTCATAATCCATAAGAGATCACAATCATAGCCTAGACCAAGTACCACCACGATGCACGCACTGTCACCGTTACACCGTGGCAGGAGGAATAAATTACTTTAATAACACACTAGATTACACATAATGAACAAGAGTAACATCTACTTATTCAACATGATACAAAGCTCATGATCACATAAAGATCACATCATGGGAGAGAGAGGTGAACCACATAGCTACCGGTAGAGCCCTCAGCCCCGGGGATGAACTACTCCCTCCTCATCATAGGAGACAGCAAGGTTGATGGAGATGGCGGTGAGGTCGATGGAGACGGCGGAGACAGCGATGGAGACCGATGAAGATGGCTCCGGGGGCACTTCCCCATCCCGGCAGGGTGCCGGAATAGAGACTTTTGTCCCTCGAAATTTGGCTTTGACAGCGGCGGCGCTGCGGAACTGTTCTGGAAATTTCGCCGACTCCTCTAGGGTTTTCCGTCCCGAGGCTTCTTATAGGCGAAGGGGCGTCGTCAGGAGTGGCCCCAGGCCTCCTCACACCTAGGCGGCGCGGCCAGGGCCTGGGCCGCACTGGCCTAGTGTGAGGCTGGCATGTGGCCCCTCTACTTCGCCTCTTCGGATCTCTGGAAGCTTCTGGGAAAAATAAGACTTTAGGAACTTGTTTCGTGCAATTCCGAGAATATTTCCTGTGTAGCTTTTCTGAAACACAAAAACAGCAGAAAACAGGGAACTGGCACTGTGGCATCTTGTCAATAGGTTAGTTCCGGAAAATGCATAAAAGTGCCACAAAGTGTAACGAAACAGTAGGCAAATGGTGTAAAAACAAGCATGGAGCATCAAAAATTATAGATACATTGGAGACGTATCAGCAAGCATCACCTTCAGTCGTATTGCCCGCTCTTCTCTTGATCGATAAAACCTTGGTTTCTTAACTGAGGGAAAACTAGCTGCTATACTCATCACACCTTCCTCTTGGGGTTCCCAACGGGCTGGTCATTCACCACGCATCTGTATGTTGTGTGATTGTGAGACTCATTTGTTAAGACTATTGTTGTTAAGACTATTGCTTATGGTTGTATCTTGCTAAGTCTATTGCTCTATCTTATTATGGTTGTTATATCCTATGTGTTGTCCTTTGGAGATATCATTGTGCAAGCATGATTGTTAGTGGATTGGAACAAGTCTCCCCTAGCTTGTGTGGAGTGTACATTCATTTGCTCTTGCAAATCCTAGATGTTGCACACGGCTAGGGGAGCTTATTCCATTTCGTTTAACTATTAACCTTGCAAATGTTGTATTGTCATCAAACACCAAAAGGGGGGAGATTGAAAGGACATTTTCCTTTCTACCTCTTTTGATGCTTGATGACAATACAAATTAGTGTGCTAATCCCTCTTTGTAGTGATGTTTCAGGAATATTTCTGTCCAGCCGGAAGTGGACCGGAAGTTCTGGCTATCCGGTACTACCGCGCTAGTGCCAGTGTGGTACCGGATTGCCGGATTTTGCTTGCAGTAATCAAGCTCAGAGTTCGCGGAAGTAGGCTAGAACTAGGCCGGAAGTTCTGGCTTTGTTTCGGACCGGTTCTGGCTTTGCGATGCCAGCTTGTAGTAATCAAGCAAAAGGGAAGCGAAAGGTGGCCGGAACTAGAGCAGAAGTTCCGGTCAGGCGGTACTACCAGTTCTGCTGACCAGTAGTACCAGCCATCAGATCTAGCGGCGAGGCTTTGACCACTGTTTTGAAGCAAAGGAAGCAGTGGGCCGGTACTACCGCCCAGGTTGAGAAGAACTTCCGGTGCCCACGATTTCTGCCATAACGGTTGGAAAACATGGACACCTATTTAAAGGGGGCTTCTTCTCCATTGAAGCCATCTCATCTTGACTCTCTCTCCTCCATTAATACAAGAGCTTCAACTCCATAGATCTCCTTCCCTAGCCACTCAAATCCCTCAAGATTTGAGAGATTGGGAGAGGAGGCCTAGATCTACAATCCTACCAAAGTGATTTGTGTTTGCTTCACTCTTCCTCCGTGGAACTTGCCTTGGGCAAGAGAGGTCAACTCGAAGCTTCCTCCGTGTAAAAGCTTCGTGGTTTTCTTGTTGGGAGCCTCCAATTGAGTTGTGGAGTTGTGCCCCAACCTCCGTGTAAGGGTTTCGGTCAGTGCCCCCAATACCACCGCTTAGTTGAAACGAGCTAAGGTGAGCCTCCGTGGCGTTGGTCAACTCCGTGTCACCACACCTCTCTAACGTAGACGTCCTTCCCCTCAAAAGGAAGGAACTACAGGAATACATCCTTGTGTCTCCGGCCTCCACCTCTTGGTTATCTCGCACCCTTACTTGTACCTTACTTGTTTACCTATTGCTTGCTTGCTTGTCACTTGTAGGAAATTCATCTAGTAGCACATCTAGTGAATTTACTTTGTGTCAAGCCCTAAAATTGAAAAAGATTAAAATTTGGTTTAGCACCTATTCACCCCCCTCTAGTTGCCCGTTAAGATCCTTTCAAAGATCCAACATGATTATATGTTTAACAAGCCAATGGGTCCATCCTCTTTGTAGGCTATCCCTATGGCTACGTATGGATCCGTACGTGGTCCTATCTCCAACCAATGAAACAATGACATGTCAGGGATTCTTGGTGCAACCTTTTGGAGATGGTAGAATAGGATTTATTCAATCAGTATGGGTGGTGGCATGATTCTAGGATTACAAAATGATCAGTAGCCTGACATACATTTTTTTGTAGTTCATACATGTATTGACCATAGATGATCTGTGAGCTTTAGTAAACCTTGTACTGATATTGCAATAAAATAATAAAAGGTTGTATGCATCTTCTCGATGCGGAGACCAGGGTATACCCCCTTTTAAAAGGAACCATATAAGTTGAGAGTAGACCTACATGGTTATGACCATTATTATGCATTATTCATGGTGGATCTTCCGCTTATGAAACAGTATCCACATGCAATCCTTTATTATGCTTTTATTTGTTATATTTATTTATTATAGCTTCGTTTATGATAAACTTGATCATCCTAGGAGATATGACATGAGAGAGGGAACATGTGCATTAGTTGGAGTGGATCTTGTAGTGCGAGTAGCTCAATGAAAGGACGAGTAAAAGCACTAAATGTGTGTTGGCAACCTTATCAAGATACTCGGGATAAAAAAAGGGGGTCAAGTACCTAGTTGTAGTTGACTAATGCTCAACTTCATGAGAACTTGAGTCATTTTTTTGTACTTTGTACCTAAACTATGACAAAGTGTGATTATATGTGCTTTAGGGGGTATTAGCTTCATACTTTCATGGATGCGGGGTATGTCTGATATTTTGGTGTGATGCCCTTATAGATTCTATCATATTTGAGAATTCTAATGTTCAAGTTTTATTTACATATTTTATGTCATGTCTATAATTTTATTTTGAGACACCATGTTTTCGGGAAAGATCAAGTAAATTCATAAACCCTACATCATATTTTTACAAAAGAAACACCTTTTACTGCAGTTTATTGATGCTTCAAAATTCTACAAATAATTATTTCAAAAATAAAGACACTTCTATTACTACTCATGTTATCTTATAACATTTATTTAACCACTGTTGTAGCTGACACCTACTACGGTAGAGTTGGGGACAACAAGGCAGCTTTTAGATATATTTTACAAGTTGCTAGACAGAGTAGATCACTCCATATCCTTCCTTGCAATCAATTTTAAACCCAAAGTTACTTGCAGAGAAGAGAAGTGTTGCTACAACACTATACACTTGGATTCCCCACAAGTTGGTCAGCGCCATTGCTGTTGACATAAAGCATGGTATTTGGTATTAGACCATCCACTATGGTGCGCCGGTTCCACAAAAAATCTATCAGAGTTTGGAGTCGCTTGGCTATAGTTGTAGTGTTGGCAGTTGATACGTCGCAAACGTATCTATAATTTTTGATGCTCCATGCTTGTTTTACACCAATTGCTTTGTGTTTTGTTTACAATTTGTGGCGTTTTTATGCATTTTCCGGAACTAACCTATTAACAAGATGCCACAACGCCAGTTCCTGTTTTCTGCTGTTTTTGTGTTTCAGAAGAGTTACACAGGAAATATTCTCGGAATTGGACAAAATGAAGCCCAAAGTTCCTATTTTCCCCGACACGAGATGGAGTCCAAAGGAGAGATGGAGGAGGGCCAGGAGGTGGCCACACCACCTGGTGGTGCGGGTGCACCCCTGGCCGCGCCACCCTGTGGTGTGGGGCCCATGGGTGCCGTCTGACATCGCCCCTCCACCTATAAAAAGGCACTGACGCCAAAACCCTAAATGAATCAACGTTTCTTCCAGAAAACTTCTGCAGCGCCGCCGCCATCAAAGACCAATTTCAGGGGATAGAAGTCTCTGTTTCGGCACCCTGCCGGGACGGGGAATTGCCCCTGGAGCCATCTCCATCGACTCCACCGCCATCTTCTTCGCTGGTGTTGTCTCCTATGATGAGGAGGGAGTAGTTCTCCCCCGGGGCTGAGGGCTCTACCGGTAGCTATGTGGTTCATCTATCTCTCCCATGATGTGATCTTTAGGTGATCATGAGCTTTGTATCTTGTTGAATTGGTAGATGTTGTTCTTCATCTATTATGCTACTCAAGTGCATTATTATTGTAATCTCTGGAGACACCTTGTACCATGATGTGAAGGTGACAGTGTGTGCATTATGTGTGTCTATTTGGCTAATGTCTCTATGAATTGTTGGTGTTTGTTGAAACTATCTAGTGCACTCAAGGTGACAGTGTGGGGTAATCTAGATTGGGGAATGTGAACTTTGATGAGTGCTTCGTAGCCCTACACATGATTACTGTTTGTTATCCATCAGAGAATAGTTTAGAATATCATAGTGAAGATAGATATTTCTATGTTCAATTATGTTATCTTTGTTGAGAGTGTCCACTAGTGAAAGTATGATCCCTAGGCCTTGTTTCTAAGCATTGAAACACCGTTTAAAACCAGTTCTGTTACATGTTTGCTCACAACGATTTTTATTTCAAATTGCAATTAGCACTTATAATCATCCATATTACTTGTATTTCACTATCTCTTCACTGAACTAGTGCACCTATACATCTGACAAGTGTATTGGGTGTGTTGGAGACACAAGAGACTTCTTGTATCATAATTGCGGGGTTGCTTGAGAGGGACACCTTTGACCTCTTCCTCCCCGAGTTCGATAAACCTTGGGTGATCCACTTAAGGGAAACTTGCTGCTATTCTACAAACCTCTGCACTTGGAGGCCCAATAATGTCTACAAGAATATAAGCATTCGTAGACATCAAGCTCTTTTCTGGCGCCATTGCCGGGGAGGTAAGGTAAAAGGTACTCACATCCATCTTCTAGTACTATTGCTGGTGTGTGTGTGCTCGAAGTTATTTCCTTTTGATTTTGCAATTATATCTTTTTGTTTCTTGTTTTTATTTTCACTAGTTAGGCTTAATAGAAAACAACAACAAAATTAGAGAGCTTTATAGTATTTATCTTGAGTTAGGACATGAAGTGTTTGAAGAGAAAATTTAAAAACCTATGGAACTTTATTTGCGTGCTAATAGCAATGTTATTAGTATGAATTCTTTGAACACCATTATTGCTAATGCTATGGAAAAGTCTAAGCTTGGGGAAGCTGGTTTTGATGAGCATGATATTTTTAGTCCCCCAAGCATGGAGGAGAAAAATTACTTTGATGATACTATGCCTCCGATATATGATGATTACAATGATGAGTGTGATATTTTCAGTCCACCTACTATTGAGGAGAAAATAAGGTATGATTACAATATGCCTCCTATTTTTGATGATTATGGTGATGAGAATAATATTGATAGCTATGTTGTTAAATTTGCTCCCACTACGATTAATAAGAATGACTATGCTTATGTGGGGAGTATTAATTCTTTTATGCATGTGGCTCATGATAAGAATGTTTTATGTGATAGTTATATTGTTAATTTTATTCATGATGCTACTGAAAGTTATTATGAGAGAGGGAAACATGGTTTTATGCATCTCAACAATATTAAGTTTCCCCTCTTTATGTTGAAAATCTTGAAGTTGCACTTGTTTTGCGTTCCTATGCTTATTACTATGTGTTTATTTGATTTATTTTCTTTCAAGATTCCTATGCATAGGAAGTGGGTTAGACTTAAAAGTGTTTCATATTTACTTTTTGATGCTCTCTTGCTTCAAGTTCTTTTCTAGCGCCTTTGCCTTAAGTTCTTTTCTGGGGTTTATATGAGCATCTTCTCAAATTACTGCGCCTAGCTCAAAAGCGTTAAAGAAAAGCACTCTTGGGAGATAACCCAATGTTTTCTTTTTTAGTACTTTTTCTTTTTGTTGAGTCTTGGAAGTTGTTACTACTATAATGACCTCTCCTTAGAATTTTTATTTCATTTTTGTGCCAAGAAGAACCTCTAATTGGAAGAAGGTAAGATTTGGGGAAGTTGTTGTCCTGAAACAGATTTCTGCGCTGTACCGTAAACATTCATGAAAATTCACAGAATGTTATTTTGATCTGCGATTTCTTGTGCACATGCCCCAGGTTATTATCTAACTTTCATTAGTTTTGCACTTTTCGATTTGAGCAACAGCAGATTTTCAAAAAAATTGATCTTTACCAGCTGTTCTGTTTTGACAGATTTCTGTCACTATTTGCATTTGCCTCTTGATCTCTTTCTTTTTGAGTTCTTTTGATCACATAACTTTTGAGGAAGTTGCTACAGTAGCTTATGTGTTATACTTGAGTTGAAACTGAACCAAAGAGTGGATCTACTATCTTGCATACACTAATGTTGCTAATAAGAATTGCGTGAAGTTTTGTATGAAGGAAGGTTTCAAGTGTAGGGAAAGGAGAATGATAAGATGAGATGAAGTATGGACAAAAGCTCAAGCTTGGGGATGCCATGTCACCCCAAGAAATATCCAAGAAGTATAAGCATCGAAGCTTGGGGCTGCCCAAGGCACCCCCTTCTTCATCAACAAAAATATCAGGTCATCTTTCAAGACACTATATTTTTATTGCTTCATATGCTATGTGTTGTTCTTGGAGCGTCTTTATTTTTGTTTTTAGTTTTCTTTTGTTTTGTTTGCTGTAATAAATGGTTGGATCACAACATATTTTTATTGGAGAGAGACACGCTCTGTTTTCATTGCCTAGAACACCCTAGTTTTCACTTTTATCGTTCAACGAGTGTTCTCTTTTTCTAGTACTGCATTTAGCTTTTATTTTTCGCCTTCGTTCTTGTTCAGAACTTGTTAGTTCTTTGTAGCTAGGTGTGTTTAGACCTCTGGTATTTGTTGCTTTTCATCCTTGAGAGTTGTTTCAAAAAGGTTGATTCGTATTGGAAAAGAGTAAACCGTTTTATGCTTATAGTGATGCAAAAAAGGGAGCTTGTTTAGACTGTTGCTTAGACTTTATCATGTCATGCTTGATATTATTTTGATTATATGCTTAGTTGTTATTGTTGTAGCATGACTTGTCTCAAATGACTGAGAGTGCTTAATGCGACTTTGAAAGAATCATGCATTGTTTTTATCTTATAGAAGCATAATATTGTGGTATTCTCCTTTGATGCTTTATTTGGGTTGACTTGGCGCATTCTTACACCATGTTTGACTTTAAACCAGTCGCCTCAAGCCTCTATGATCATTTGGTTTTTGACTTGTGATACCACTTTATGCTTTGATTAATAATGTTTTGTCGGTATGCATGATTATAGCCGTTATTGCTCTCTTAGTTGGTCGCTCCCAGTCTTTTGCTAGCCTTCACCTGTACTGAGAGGGAATACTTCTCGTGCATCCAACTCCCAAAAACCAAAGTTTTTCCAATGTGTCCACCATATATACCTATTAGTAATTTTCTATTCCAAGTATATTCGTCTTTCTTTTATCTATCTTCCAAATTAAACTTTTTGTTATGAGAAAATTAGTTAGTAAAGCTCTCACGAACTTGATAACACATTTACTTTCTTGCACTTAATAAACTTGACCATTGTGGCTCTCTTATGTTGATTATATGCTTGCAAGTTGTAAGTTGGGAGTTAGCTCAGCCATGCTGTCATGGGGCACGCTTTCAACATTGCACTTATTCTTATTTAGTTGATATCATGATCTTTTGTTTATGGATGCCTAGCGATGTGAAATAAGTTGGAAACTTGTGAGCTCATGGAGTTTGTATATGTGTTAGAGAAATGCCTAGGCCGCTAATCTAAACCATGCATCATTCATGGTGAAAATTTACAACATAACCATAGTGGACATTCGACGACGCATCTCAAAATAAAAAGCTATACCCAATGGTAAATAAAAGAGACATCAAGGTGTTCATTGTCTTTTTGTCCTGTCATTTTGATATGGGAAAGCTTCCATATCCTCGGGCAGGAGGTACCCCATTGGCGTTCTCGATGATACATGTATGCTTGCAATGACAAGAACTTGCTTGGGACCTAAGTTGAGTAGCATGCGGTTTGGGTACTCGTATTCACGCGACATGAGATTTTCAATTTATGGTTTGTCAAGAATATATCTCATATTTATACTCGCATTAACCTTAACCACTCAAGATGCCTATGATGGGGGCAATGAGAGCTCAAAGCTAATAAGTACCATAATTTTTGGAAGGTTTATAAAACTTGCAATCACTACTTCCTTCTGCGAAGGGCCTTTCTTTTACTTTTATGTTGAGTATTCATCTTCTATCTTTATGCACCGATTAAGAGAGCATAGTTGTCATTCTCAGTATAATGTGCATGGTCTCAAAATTTATTATTGACTAGTTAAATGCCCGTACGTTGCCACGGGATACTAAGATTATGGAGCAATAAATATGTATATATTGACCCACAAATTTGTAATTTCCATTTACATTCTTGACAAGAACTTAGTAAGATAATGCTCGCTCAAAGCCGGTATGAGGACCACAGCAAAGCCTTTAGTTTTCCTAAATAGCTTCAGCAGCTCTCGGTGTCACACCTAGTCACCTGCAACATCAAAATTTGAATTGTTATAACTATTTCAGGAATAGTACAAAACCACACAGAAAGAATACAAAAACGCTAGATGGCATCAACTGGGCATTCAAAGTGAATTTCAAAGAAAATGTAAAGAATACATTGTAGAGAAACTATATACCTGGCACACAATATATGATCGATAGTTAAATATAATCAAATTAAAATAACCGGCCCATTTCTGAACCATGTTTGTAGTCAGTCAGCAAAGAAAACCAATTTTTTCATCCCCAATTGCTTTGGTAGTCTGGCTATTATGGGATGATACCTTATATACTCACTCTCCAAACTAAGACCTGACAGCTTCCCTTACATACACCCACTATCCAAACTCCATAGAATCACCACGATGAATAAACTGCATAAAGATACAGAGAAACAAAAAATAAAAAGAACCCAATTACCTGCATTTCACGAAATTGACAGTGTGCATCGAAACCGTCCTCCCTTTTCATTGTGGCATCATTCCTCCAAATCACCTTCCTATGACTATTCTCCTCACTCAAATCAATGCCCAAATTAAACTGCAAGAAACAACAGCAAACCAGACGTAATATCAACCATTTCAGAGCCAGGTCCACAGGAAAAGGCCACTCGTGTTAGAAATGCAACACGCACAGGTTGTTCTCAGGAATAATTATTCGAATGTGGGATGCAGGCGCTTGCCACAATTTGCCACTCATGTCAGGCCCAACATCGCCAAAGTGGTAACCCAGAGAACATGCCCACCACCAGCACTCCTGCCATGACTCATCCCGACTGCCAGAGGTCAATAGGAAATTACATGGTCAAAACAGCAAATGAAATTATTAGGGACAAAAGCTTCCAGAAACCTTTGGATGTCCACAATTAACTGCTCTAGGTGCCTGATTAATTATTATGTGGCTTGCACATTCAAGCACCATCAGGCACATAAATGTGCAAGTATACCTAGAGGATCCAATCTGATCAATTTTATGCATGCCATAAGAGATAAACCAATCTTATAAGAAAACTCAAATGGATATTTACTACAAGGCAATGTAAATTAAGTTCCTTAAACTTTGTATGGCATGACATGATAATACTCTTTGCGTGCCTTATGAAGTTGTGACCATGGAGGGGCCTTGTATATTTAATACTATAGACCAGTATAAAATTAAATGTTGTTTCTATTGAAACATGTTGTAAACAGAACTGTGTCCATAATGTACATTTTCTTCAGGATGGTAAATTTTGATGGATGCATTATCTATATATAGCAAGCATTGAATTCTAAGGACACCTCCAACCATTAGTTTGGAAAAAATAGAGCTGACATAAAATCTAAGATGGGCATATAGCAAAAGAATACAAAAAAACACTAAGAAGGATGCAGTGTGTATATTTGATATGTGTATTGAGTTTTTCCCCAGAGCATCTATGAGTCGAGGAGAGTACGGCTGGTCATGATTTGGATCCTTAAGAGCAGAATTATAGGAAAGCACAAATGGAATTCTGTTGTGGACCAAACAAACAACCGTGTGCTGCTGACGCCATGGTCTCGGTGCACCACATCAATTAGCCTCAGTGTCTCCTCCTCCTCCTCCTCCTCTTCTCACCTCCTCCTACCTCTCCTCTTCAGGCCTCCTCCGCTGTGTTGGACCCTAACATCTACAGGCTAGCTAAGATCAAAGCCGTTCATCAGCTTCAGAATCATCCCCATCCCCATCACCAACATTACAGTGAATCAATGGAAGGATGTCCAACCACCTGAACCTGAAAGGGATGTCCAGCTATCATAGTAATCAAGAGTTGTACTACTTCTAGGTACATAAAAAATAAGAAGTGTACATTTGTTTTTTTTGTGGGAGACACAAGTTAAAAGTAATACTTTGCTCGATATGTACATGAAACATGCATCTATATACATCACCACCATGAAGAAAAGAAGTATTCCAGACATGACTCACGCTGATTCCACTTACATACTTAAATACCTTAGTCATCATTTATCAAGCATAATATTAGCATCATTTGTTTTTTTGTGGGAGACACAAGTTAAAAGTAATACTTTGCTCGATATGTACATGAAACATGCATCTACATACATCACCATCATTTATCAAGCATAATATCAGCTCTGGAGATCTCAAAATTTGAAAAATGTTTAAGTAGCACTTGCTTTAATTTGGTAAGGCAATCGATGATCTGATCTTGTGCTATGAATCCAACCTGAAAAACTGAGTTTCGTTCCTAAAACACCAGCCCATACTTTGGATGTGGGCATCGGTCTCCTGTTAACACTGTTCATAGAGGCCAGCGAGTCATGAGTACAACTGCAATCAGGCATGCCTACAGCGTCGACTACATGTTTCTTAGCGGCATTTACTAAGTGTTTTACATACCTTGATTTTCATTTCATACTTGGGAAATAGACTACATGTTGTATAGTCAACTTGCTTGCTAGATAGGTGTGGATAAGTGTGGATACTAATGTGCTAACAGTTGTACACATTATTATCTTAACTTCTATATATTTATGCACCAACAAATATATCCATGTATGCACTGAAAAACGTAATGTTGATCCCAAGAATAATAGCCGGTGGATATTAATATATCTCAGAATAAATTTTGATTAGGGATAGCACTATGAGGAACCAAATAAAGTTTACCAACAGCCATGTCATTTTACTTGTTCACCTGATTGATCATATAGGCAGCCGACAATACCCATCACCAAGGTTTCAAAATTGTTGGAGAACAAACATTCATCATCCTTGTTGGTAAAGAATTATTATTTCTACATGTTCCTGGTCAGTGATACCTGACAGAGCCCGGTCAGTGAACTACATGTTCAACAATTATTATTTCTACAGCAGTTTTTTTGCTATTGAGGACATTTGCATCTCTTGTACAGTAGTGAAATTATGTTGGAAGCAAAATTACGGAATAACAGATACATATATGTAACAACTCAGAAATTTGTAATCCACTTATTATTAATTAAAGCGCCAAATTTTGGACCAAGATAAAACTTTTATCTATTAGTGCATGTATGCATGTATTTTCCATTATATGTCTTTTATGATTTCATGTGTGTTATTATTTGTTGTGAAATGATTAGTTAATTCTAACCTAACCAACAGAAGCATTAGAGAAAGATTATCAAAGCTAAAGAAACAAGAAACAAAAGAAAGAAAGAAAAAGAGAAGAAAAGTGTGATCTAGAAATTGTTATTGACTACCCTACTTTGGACACCTATATTAAGAAATCTGTAACTCAAGCAAAGGTTTGGCCAGTTAGTTGAGCTTAACCAAGTCACCTACTAACTCAACCAAGAAGTTTCTAACCAAAATTCAAATCAGAACTTGACTCAAACTTCTGCCAAATTTTGAATCTGAATCAGTGACCAAACTTCAAATTCGAAATAAGATTTCTGCAAAACATCCCATTTCTTCAGAACAAAAATAGTTCTGGAAACCTTGTCCAATATGTTGACCACCCACAGTGAAAAATTTCAAAAATTCGAATTTGAGTTTCTTGCGGGCATTTGACCGAACACCTGGAGAACAAAAATCGGAGAAAATCGATTTTACTGTGAAGATCATGATGTCTACACACGCTTCTATTCTTGTAGACAGTGTTGGGCCTCCAAGTGCAGAGGTTTGTAGAGCAGCAGCAAGTTTCCCTTAAGTGGATCACCCAAGGTTTATCGAACTCAGGGAGGAAGAGGTCAAAGCTATCCCTCTCAAGCAACCCTGCAATTACGATACAGGAAGTCTCTTGTGTCCCCAACACACCCAATACACTTGTCAGATGTATAGGTGCACTAGTTCGGCGAAGAGATAGTGAAATACAAGTAGTAGTGATGATTATAAGTAGCAAACGTGATGTGAAATAAATATCGCTGCGAGCAAACAAGTAACAAAACAGGAAGTAAACGGTGTGCAAGGCTTGGAAACAAGGCCTAGGGATCATACTTTCACTAGTGGACACACTCCCAACAATATAACATGAATGAACAAATAAATAACTTCTCTCCACTATGGTACTCTGAATTGCTCTCCTATTGAATAACACTAATCATTGTGTAGTGGCTACAGAAGCACCCCTTAAAGTTCATCAAGTACTTGACAAACACCACTCATAGAGATATCCAAATCAAAGCACAACTCAAGATAGATATTATTGCAACTTAAACCAAGTACTAACACGGTGCACACACTGTCAACATTACACCATGAAAGGAGGAATAGATCACTTCAATACTATCATAGTAATAATTATTCTCATAATCCACAAGAGATCACAATCATAGCCTAAACCAAGTACCACCATGATGCACGCACTGTCACCGTTACACCATGGCAGGAGGAATAGATTACTTTAATAATACCACTAGAGTACACATAATATCTGAATAATAACATCTACTTGTTCAACATGATACAAAGCTCACGATCACATAAAGATCACATCATGGGAGAGAGAGGTGAACCACATAGCTACCGGTAGAGCCCTCAGCCCCGGGGATGAACTACTCCCTCCTCATCATAGGAGACAGCAAGGTTGATGGAGATGGCGGTGAGGTCGATGGAGACGGCGGAGACGGCGATGGAGACCGATGGAGATGGCTCCGGGGGCACTTCCCTGTCCCGGCAGGGTGCCGGAACAGAGACTTCTATCCCCCGAAATTCGTCGGCGGTGGCGGCGGAGCTGCGGAACTGCTTCTGGAAAATTGCCGACTCCCTTAGGGTTTTCCGTCCCGAGGCTTTATATAGGCGAAGGGGCGTCGCGAGAGGGCAGCCAGGGGCTCCTCACACATGGGTGGCACGACCAGGGCCTGGGCCGCGCCACCCTAGTGTGAGGGCAGGCCCTGGCCCCTCTCCGGCTCTCTTTTGGATGTCTGGATGCTCCCGGGTAAAATAAGACTTCAGGAACTTGTTTCGTCCAATTCCGAGAATATTTCCTATGTATCACTCTAAAACACAAAAACAGCAGAAAACAGGGAACTGGCACTGTGGCAACTTGTTAATAGGTTAGTTCCGGAAAATGCATAAAAGTGCCACTAAGTGTAACGAAACAATAGGCAAATGGTGTAAAAACAAGCATGGAGCATCAAAAATTATAGATACGTTTGAGACGTATCAAGCATCCCCAAGCTTAACTCCTGCTCGTCCTCAAGTAGGTAAGTGATAACAAAAGAATAATTTTTGAGGTGACATGCACCTACACAATCTTGATCATATATGTAAGCATTGTGAGCTGGGATCATAAGAACTTAAAACATGGGCATGAAGATATAATCATGACAATAAGAACTTAGCAACCATGTTGTAAACATGCAAATGAACACAAACAAAAGATCATGATAATGAAACAATGAAAGTCAAACGTGTGTTCAAATCATAAGGAAAAACATACAAATGGTTTTCAGCTTGTCCTTCATGGAGAGCAAAACATAAATGCATAGGACACCTTCAAGTTTAAGAGGGCGACTAGATACAAATAATTTAAGAACAAGTGAAACCAACAATATGAATCAATCAATGAACTTTGGGACAATGCATATCACACTAAGAATGACAACTATGCTCTCTTAATGGTGCATAAAGAAAGAAGGTGGTGACTCAACATAAAAGTAAAAGAAAGGCCCTTCGCAGAGGGAAGCAGTGATTAAACATGTGCTAGAGCTTTTCATTTGTAAAACAGAGAGATAAAACTTGATTTTGAGAGGTGGTTGTCTTTGTCAACGACTGGCAATGGGGTTCTTACTATCTTCCATACAAAAATGAAGCAAGTTTTTGAGAGAGAGATTGGCACTTTTGTGCTCTTTTATAAAGCTTGGCACTCCTCCCCACCTTTTTCCTTTCACATACCATGGCTAACCGATTCCATCGGGTGCCCACCAACATTCACTTTCTTTGGAGGAGTGCCTTTTTTTCTTTCCTTTTTCTCTTTTTTTTTTCTTTTTGGAATAAGCAATATGGAAGATAGCAAATCCGACCACTACGTCCCCATGAGCTGAAAATAGTGTCACAAAACGAGAAGTGTTTTGAAGGTTTTTTTGAAAGGTAGCACATGAAAATTTTACTTTGGAATGGCTTACAAATACCATGCATAGGAATTTATAGTGGACACAATGGCAAACTTGGTTTTTAGGAGTTGGATGCACGAGTAGAGCTCATACTCAGTACAAGGCGAGGGCTAGCAAAAGACTGGGAGCGACCAACTAAGAGAGCAATAATGGCCATAATCATGCAAAGCGACAAAGCGACATTAAAAGAAGCATACGATGACATCAAAAGTCAAAAACTAAATGATCATGAAGGCTATTGGCGACTTTGTAAGAGTCTAACATGTGTGAGCATGCACCAAGTCAACCCAAATAAAGCATCAAGGAGAAAACCAAAATAATGCTTCCATACAATAAAAACAACGCATGATTTTTTTCAAAGGCTCATTAAGCAATCTCAGTTATTTGAGACAAGTCATGCTACAGCAAAACCACTAAGCATACTATCAAAAATACATCAAGCATGACATGAAAAAGCCTAAGCCGCAGTCTACACAAGCTCCTTCTTGTACCAATATTTTGCACAAAGCTTTTTCTCTTTTCCAACACCATTTGAAATTTTTATAAACACCTCTTTTGATGAAAACCAATAAAGATCAGAGGCAAAAATACACCTTGATGAAAAGATATGACAAGGTCTGAACGCAAATCAAGGCGAAAACGAAAACCAAAAGCAGTAGCAGAAAAAGAAGAACGCATCGATGAACGATAATAGTGAAAAACTGAGCGTTCTTTGCAAATGAAAACAAGGTAACTTCTCCAAAAGAAATTTGTTGGGGTCCAACCATTTATTGCAGCAAACAAACAAACTAAAAAAACTAAGAAAACTAAAACAACTGACGCTCCAAGAAAAACACATAGTGCATGAAGCAATAAAAATATAGTGTTTTGAAAGGTGACCTGATTTTTGCCGATGAAGAAGGGGTGCCTCGGGGGCATCCCCAAGCTTTGACGCTTGTACTTCTTGGATATTTCTTGGGGTGATGCATGGGCATCCCCAAGCTTGAGCTTTTGTCCATTCTTCAACTCATCTCATCATTCTCCAATCCCTACACTTGAAAACTTCCTTCATACAAAACTAAACACAAATCTATTAGCAACATTAGTGCAAGCATAACATATAATCAATCCTCTATTTGCTTCAGGTTTCAACTCAAAACCACCACATATATAGCATATACTACTGTAGCAACTTCCCCAAAGGTTCCATGATCAAAAGAATTCAAAAGAAAGCGATAAAGTGGCAAACACAAATATTGGCAGAAATCTGTCAAAACTGAACAGCTGACAAAGGTCGAATTTTTGAGGGATTTTCTGTTGCTCAAATAAAAAAGTGTTCAACTAATGAAAGTTTGGATATAACCTGGGGCATATGCACAAGAAATCGCAGGTCCAAAAGATATACAGATAATTTATACGAATTTTTACGGTGCAGCACCGAAAACTGTTTCAGGACAGCAACATCCCCAAATCTTACCTCACTCAAATTAGAGGCTTCTCTTGGCACAACAACGAAATAAAAAGGATAAGGAGCGGTTATTACAGTAGTAATAACTTCCAAGACTCAAATAAAAGAAAAAGTACTGAAAATAAAACATTGGGTTATCTCCCAAGAGTGCTTTTCTTTAACGCCTTTGAGCTAGGCGCAGAAAATTGCAAAGATGCTCATGTGGGCGCCATATAAAAGCTTGAGGCAAAGGCGCCATATAAAAACTTGAAGCAATAGAGAGCATCAAAAAGCAAGTATGGAACACATTTAAATCTAAACCACTTCCTATGAAAAATAGTCTTGTAAAGAGACAAGTCATGAAAGTGCAAAGCAAAAAGCATATGAAGGCAAAACAAGTACAACTTCAAGAATTGCAACATAAAGAGGGGAAACTCAATATTGTTGAGATCCATCAAACCATGTTTCCCTCTCTCATAGTAACTTTCAGTAGCATCATGAATAGAACTAACAATATAACTATCACATAAAGCATCCCTATCATGAGTCACATGCATAAAAGGATTAAAACTCCCTACATGAACAATAGTAGTAGGAGAAGATTCAACAGAATAATTATTCTCATCACCGTAATCATCAAAAATAGGAGGCATATTGTAATCATAACTAATTTTCTCCTCAAAAGTAGGTGAACTGAAAATATTATACCCATCATCACAAGCTAGAGAACTACTATGTTGCAAAGAATACTCATCAAACATATCATCATAAGAAGGAACATGGATAGCACTAATGGTACAACAATTATTAACCTTAGAATTGGTACCAAAAAGATTTTCAATATCAAAAGTAGAGTGCTTTTCCCAATCATGATCACTAACATAGGTAACAGGCATAAGAACATCATCCCAATCAGAATTATCATAATCTATAGCAGGATCATAACGCTTAGGGGAAGATACCGTGTCCTCTCGCCTCTTACTCCTCTTCTTCTTCTTCTTCTTCTTCTTACTCTTCTTACTCTCTCCTTTAGGAGGGAGAGACTTGAAGAGCATCTTCTCCACATAATCTGGCTTGCTGACAGAAACAACAGAAGAAACTTTGGAGGATTCCTCCTCTCTATTAATAAGTTCGAAACATCTATTAGTCCTATCATAGCTTGGCAAAACATCATGTTTAATAAGATCTTGTAAGTAAGTATTTGCGAGGCAATCTTTAGCACAATAGAGATGACAACCACGAAGGGTTCTATTAAGATCAACATCATTCATGTCTACCAAAGCAATCTTTCTAGATATCTCTTCACAATTCAAAAACAAAGTAAGCTCATCATACTGATTGAAAGTAATCTTATCATCACAATACAAATCTGCGATACTCGTTCGATTAATTGGGCATTGAAAATTAAAGTGCCCCTTTTCACCACAAAATTCACAAAGAAAAGGATAAAGCTCACAAACCCATTCACCAAGCACATCTAGATCCTTGAGCCACATGCTGGTTTCTTCATTTGCGTGGGTGATGCAATAATCTTCCTTGTTGTAACTCTGTTCACAAAGTCTATGCATTCCACAAAAATTAACATGCTTATAAGAAATAGTACTTTGAGAAGTTTGAGCATGTTTATTGCAATCATCAACAACAATATCACTTTCTATGCAAGTGTCCTTAAAAGGTTCATGATACACGTCCCCATTTCCTTTAGGAACATTCATATGGGAAGCAAAGGCTTTAAAGCAATCAACCATAATTTGAGGATCAAGACCATATTTAGCACTAAGCTCTTGAAAAGTAGCAGTTTCAGCGAAAGACTTAATGCAATCAAACTCATAATTCATACCTGATCCTTTACCTTTGTCGTTTTCCCATCCTTCAGCATTCTCTTGTATACGGTCAAGAAGTTTCCACTTAGCATCTTCCTTCATATGATTGAATGATCCAAAGCAAGAAGCATCCAAATAATCCTTATCAGGAAGAGTAAGCCGTGCATAAAAATTATCAATAACAATATTGCAGGGAAGATCATGAATAGGACATTTATGCATTAGTAACTTCAATCTTCCCCAAGCTTGGGCAATGCTTTCTCCCTCATGAGGCCAAAAATTATATATCTGATTACGATCTTTATGAATCTCACTTGGAGGATAGAATTTAGAATAAAAGAGAGGTACAATTTCCTCCCAGCCAACAGATGGACCATCTTCAAGCAGCCGATACCATTCCTCAGCTCTGCCTTTCAGTGACAAAGAGAATAGCTTCTTCTTAACTTGGTTCATTGAAATACCTGCACACTGGAACAACTCGCATAATTCATGTATAAAGAGCAAATGATCACCAGGATGGACAGTTCCATCTCCTAAATAGCAGTTATCCCTAACACGTGCAACAATCTTCATAGGTTTTTTTAAAGGATGAGGAGCACAAGCATCATTAGAAACATCACATACGGGAGATAAAATATTATCAGAACAAACTTTCTCCACTAAAGCTGGGGGACTAAAAATATCATACTCAACAAAACCAGCTTCCTCAAGCTTAGACTTTTCTATAGCATTAGCATTAACAGTATTCAAAGCATTCATACTAATAACATTGCTATGCGAAATAAGCTCCAAAGGATTTTCAATTTTCTCTTCAAATCTAAAATCAGGAAAAAGACTAAAGAACTCTTTGTTTTCCATTAAGCCTAACTAGTGAAAATAAAAACAAGAAACAAAAAGATATAATTGCAGAATCTAAAGGAAATAACTCCGAGCACTCACACAGGAGGATGCGAGTACCTTTTACCTTACCTCCCTGGCAACGGCGCCAGAAAAGACCTTGATGTCTACACACGCTTCTATTCTTGTAGACAGTGTTGGGCCTCCAAGTGCAGAGGTTTGTAGAGCAGCAGCAAGTTTCCCTTAAGTGGATCACCCAAGGTTTATCGAACTCAGGGAGGAAGAGGTCAAAGCTATCCCTCTCAAGCAACCCTGCAATTACGATACAGAAAGTCTCTTGTGTCCCCAACACACCCAATACACTTGTCAGATGTATAGCTGCACTAGTTCGGCGAAGAGATAGTGAAATACAAGTAGTAGTGATGATTATAAGTAGCAAACGTGATGTGAAATAAATATCGCTGCGAGCAAACAAGTAACAAAACAGGAAGTAAACGGTGTGCAAGGCTTGGAAACAAGGCCTAGGGATCATACTTTCACTAGTGGACACACTCCCAACAATATAACATGAATGAACAAATAAATAACTTCTCTCCACTATGGTACTCTGAATTGCTCTCCTATTGAATAACACTAATCATTGTGTAGTGGCTACAGAAGCACCCCTTAAAGTTCATCAAGTACTTGACAAACACCACTCATAGAGATATCCAAATCAAAGCACAACTCAAGATAGATATTATTGCAACTTAAACCAAGTACTAACACGGTGCACACACTGTCAACATTACACCATGAAAGGAGGAATAGATCACTTCAATACTATCATAGTAATAATTATTCTCATAATCCACAAGAGATCACAATCATAGCCTAAACCAAGTACCACCATGATGCACGCACTGTCACCGTTACACCATGGCAGGAGGAATAGATTACTTTAATAATACCACTAGAGTACACATAATATCTGAATAATAACATCTACTTGTTCAACATGATACAAAGCTCACGATCACATAAAGATCACATCATGGGAGAGAGAGGTGAACCACATAGCTACCGGTAGAGCCCTCAGCCCCGGGGATGAACTACACCCTCCTCATCATAGGAGACAGCAAGGTTGATGGAGATGGCGGTGAGGTCGATGGAGACAGCGGAGACGGCGATGGAGACCGATGGAGATGGCTCCGGGGGCACTTCCCCGTCCCGGCAGGGTGCCGGAACAGAGACTTCTGTCCCCCGAAATTCATCGGCGGTGGCGGCGGAGCTGCGGAACTGCTTCTGGAAAATTGCCGACTCCCTTAGGGTTTTCCGTCCCGAGGCTTTATATAGGCGAAGGGGCGTCGCGAGAGGGCAGCCAGGGGCTCCTCACACATGGGTGGCGCGGCCAGGGCCTGGGCCGCGCCACCCTAGTGTGAGGGCAGGCCCTGGCCCCTCTCCGGCTCTCTTTCGGATGTCTGGATGCTCCCGGGTAAAATAAGACTTCAGAAACTTGTTTCGTCCAATTCCGAGAATATTTCCTGTGTATCACTCTGAAACACAAAAACAACAGAAAACAGGGAACTGGCACTGTGGCAACTCGTTAATAGGTTAGTTCCGGAAAATGCATAAAAGTGCCACTAAGTGTAACGAAACAATAGGCAAATGGTGTAAAAACAAGTATGGAGCATAAAAAATTATAGATACGTTTGAGATGTATCAGATCACTGCTCCCGTTCATCTTGTCCCTGTAGCCATGCCTGAAGAGTCTCCGCGGTCGAGCCCAGCCCCCTCTGCCCCGACCCGAGCCATGAGAAAGGGAGGAGAAGAGGAAGACAGCGCCCAGGACCCCCTCTCTTCTTCCCCAGCTCGCTGCACGTCGCCGACCATCGTGACCTCGCCAGAGCCGACCCACAGCACCCCGCCACCGAGACCGAACCCCTCCAGCACGCGAGCAAGGCCGTTGAGCCCGGTGTCGCCTGTGCACCTCGCTAGCACGCCCTGCGCCGGCCACCCACTGGGCGCCCTTGTCCCCGCCTCTCTGGCCTATAAAAGCCCCCGCCGATCAAACGAGTGGACGCACACCATCTCCAGCTACCTCCCAGACACCCTCACCTCTCCCCGCTCGCTCTCATTCGACGACGCCTGCACCGCCGGCGAGGTACTGGACGCAAGCCGCGCCGCCGCGTTGGGCCGCCGCTGGACGAACGGACGCCGGGAGCTGGAGGAGGAGTGCTGCCGGAGCCTTTTCCGCCCGTCGCCGTCGAGCTCTGCTTCCTCTACGCACGCCGCCGTCGCCGTCATCTTCTTCACTGCGCGCAGGTGAGCTTCCTCCTCGCCGACGAACACGACGCAGATGCGCCGTTGGATTAGAATCCAACGGCAGCATACCGATTCGGGTCACTTAAGTGACCTGACGAGTGGGACCCCCCTGTCAGTTCGTTTTAAAACGTTTCCCGCCGGGGCGAAATGGTATCGGGCTGGCCCGTTCGGGATTCTTCTGGATTCGGCCCGGTTCGGTTAAGTTTCGGTCCGATTCGATTTTATTTATTTTCCCGCCCGTTTGAATTAATTCAAATAAATTTTAGATATGATTTTCAAACTTAAATTCCAAGAGTTTTAGAAATCCATTTTTAGCAAATGAATATGCGTTGGAAAGCTTAGGAAATCCTCTACCATCTGAAACTCGTTAGAATTCAATTTGAGTTAGGGATTTAAATAAATAAGAATACTTTGACCATAGCTTTATTATTCTTAGGAAAATTCTAGAAAATTATTTAAACCTCCTAAACTTATGAAACTTGGTTTGTGAACTCACTAATTAAATCCCCTACTGTTAGTCAACCTTAATCAACTCAAACCTTGTTAGTGGTACCAATTAGACCCTAACCCAATTCTAGTTAGTAACATAAAATGATAGATCTCTATCATGCACTTAGAATTAATTTGCCCTCAATACCAATTCACTTAATGAGTCAATCCTCATTGGAACTAGTACTAATACCCTTAGTTTAATACCCATACTTAAAAAGTAAACTACACATGGCATATGGTAGAAAGTTTAACTTACACACTCAATGCAAACTTGGAAGAAAACTTGCAAAACAATTCAAATAAAATCCAACAGGAAGGCTATTGTTTGAAAACAAGTATGTGTGCTTGGTGTGTTGTTAGCATTGTGTAGTGATGATGTGCTTTGTGTTTATTCGTTATTAGACGCTAGTATTGCTGAGGAGGATATTGAGGGGGAATATTATCAAGAAGAAGAAGAATACCCCGGACACTTTGCCAACCAAGGCAAGCCATCTTTTGAATCATACTCCAAATACCTAGTTTTACTGTTGCATTCTACTTGTTTTAAGTAAAATTGCATGATTGAATTGCTAGAGTAGAATGATAGATGTGTAGTGCTATCTTGCTTAGCAAGAGCATCAAGCTGAGTTTATCCAACCCTATTTTAGTGGTAACATCACTCAAGGTAGTTGCTTAGTCGCTAATAAAATTAAGGCCATCTCTAAGTGGAACCCCATTTGAACTTGGTGACTTGAACTTGAAAGCTTGAATTGGAGATTCTCCTACATGATGGTTTTATGAAGGAAAAATAATCTTGACTAAGGACTATGGAACAGATTTGCTAAATGATGATAAGTGATGTACCATGTGAGCCAACCATTACCGTACGACCACATTACCCCTAAATGGGAAGGGGCTTAGTCCGTAGCTTGTTTACCCTAGTGTGGGAGGCCTTGTATCATCCTTTATAGAAATGCACCGTGCGCGGGTACTTCTGAACCGAGTGGAAATTCCATTCATCCGGCATCCCGGAGTGGGCAAAACTAGAGACGCCGGAACGGAGATGTCCGTGTCTTGGGCTCTAGGGAAGGATCCTATACTAGAGTGAGCAAGTGAAAGAGTTTGTTTGATTATCTGAACCTCGCATACCTTGTGTATGACGAACCGTGGATTTCTCCCGGCAGATGTATCGAATCTTGTGGGTAAAGTGTACCCCTCTGTAGAGGTTTCAAAACTATTCGAATAGCCGCGTCCGCGGTCATGGACAGTTGGCAAGCTATACTTGACTTTTGTCAAGAATATAAACAACCTATGATGAACTTGGTGAATGACTTGACTTGACTTGACATTGATCTTGACACACTTAAAGTTCCTCCTTAGATTGAACTTAGAGAATTAAAAGCTTCTTCTCTACTAAAGAACATTCTTGGGAAATAAAACTAGCTTTTGCAAATAAACTTAGTGCTTAGTCCTCCATATCAACTTGCATATCTACTTCATCATTTCCTTTATAAGATGGTTTGCGAGTGCATCCAATGTACTCATGGCTGTGTCCCTGGCTATCAACTTGGCTAGACTATGGGGAAGAGTATCTGGAGGAAGGTTATGAGGAAGAGTATCAGAACTAAGATCTTCTACTGAGTCGCCATTGCCTGTAGGGTGAAGGCATGGACCCGAAGACGTTATTTCCGCTGCTATATTGTGTTGTAATATGAACTTGGTCACTATGACCATTGTATTTGAACCATCGTATTGTAATGTCTATGGAACTGGTTACCAACTACGTTATGTGTATCACAACAATGATTCTGGGATTGTGGTGGAATGCATAACGGGCACTTCGAATTTGTTATAAATTCGGGGGTGTTACAAGTTGGTATCAGAGCCTAGGCTGACCATAGGAGACCTTAGTTAGAATGGGCGTTAAATGGAACCTTTACAAAAGCAAAGATATGAGTAATGGTTTGAAATTGCTTAGTCTTTTCCTCTCTATTTACAAAGTTTTGTACATGCTTCAGTTTTTACCTACTTAAAATTTTGCACACTTGAGTTGATCACTAACTTAATCTAATCTAAAATTTTGTAGATGGCACCGGTATTCACTGAGCAGTACCAGTTGGGCCATGGTGGCAGCCTTTGTTTCGAGCGCGACCTCACCACTCTGACCTTGTTTCTGGATCGTCTGTATCCGGAGTTCAAGGGAGCCGTGCTCAATGAGCACCCAGATGGAGAGCTACGGTGGCTTATCAGGGCCAGTTGCCGTGGCAAGAAGGGAGATTTGAGTTCTCCAAGGATCAAGTTTGAGCTTGTGGAGAACACTTGGGCCGATGGTTTGGTCCGAGGTATGCAGGAGATGCACGCCCGTTTGTGCGGACTGCATGTGGAGGAGATCCAGGGAGAGCGCTTTAGGAACTTTGCTCGGCGTGATGCGGATGGACGTACCGCAAACATGCCAGGGCAAAATGAGCCGAGTACCTATATCGATCACATGGACTTCTTGCTGTACTCCACTCAGCAGGAGGCAGATCGTGCCCGTACCAAGGCCAACCTTGAGCACTTCGCACTTGTGGAGGCGAGAAGCACTATCAGGATCCTTGCTAGGGATCGCAAGGGTCTTCACCGCCAGCGCGATGAGAGGGATCAGATCATTGAGGAGTTGAAGGCCAATGTGGCTGAGCTGACTGCGTACATTGAGAGTCTCGAGAGCCACCTTGGTGAGGAGGAAGGCATTGATCTCCGCAAGGAGGATAATGCCCTCATTAGTGACGAGGATGACTTCATGGAGGACCTTGATGATTCGGAGCATGATGAGGATGCTGGATTCATTGTGGATGATGAGGAGGAAGACCCCGAGGAGCCCGGTGTTTAGATTGGAGATCCCCGTGTTATCTAGTTATGAGTTTACCTTAAGTCACTTCGTGTAGGTGTGAGTTGTATCCCCCTCTCTAGTAGACGAGTCGCAATGGTTTGATGTAAACCATTTGTAATGTGTGAACTCGTATGTATGATATGTTTGATGCTTGTTGAATGAAATATGAATTTGGCTCTTAAGGCCTTAGTAAGACAAAAATTGCATCATCCATGTTACATTTAAATCTTAGCAACTAGTTTTCCCTCTTGTCTTACACACCTTATCTTCAGATGCCGCGAGCACCCCCACCTCCGAACCCGGAAATGGCCGAACTGCTAAGGTTGATCATGGAAGACCGAGAAGCAGCCTGAGCTGAGCGCCAAGCTAACTTGGCCACTCTTCAGCAACTAACCCAGATGGCAATGAACCACAACAATGGCAATGGGAATGGCCATGGTGAAGGAGAGAACAATGGCCATGGTGATCACCGATCCAAGTTAAGGAGTTTCCAAAACACCAACCCACCTATGTTCACTAAGTCTGAAGAACCCTTAGATGCTGATGACTGGCTTCGCACTATGGAGAACAATTTGGCAGTCGCCGAAGTTGGTGAAAATGAGAAGGTCTTGTACACCACCCACTATCTTGCTGGAGACGCAAGAGCTTGGTGGGATAGCACCCGTGCAATGCAAGCCCAAGGGTATATGATGCCTTGGGAGGAGTTCAAGAGCAAATTTAGCAAAGCCCATGTTCCTTTGGGATTGGTTAAAAGGATGAGAGATGAGTTCAGGAATCTGAAGCAAGGTTCCCTATCTGTGGTTGACTACCGTGACAAGTTCCTTACCTTGTCTAGGTATGCCCCAGATGACACCAACACCACTGAGAAGAAGCAAGAAAGGTTTCTGGATGGACTTCATGATGAGATGTAATGTGTCTTGGTCAGCATTCACTTTGCAGACCTAGAGTCATTGGTTGAATCTGCCATTCAGATGGAAGGCAAACTCAAGCAAGCTGCAGAAAATCGTAAGCGCCGTATGATGTATCAAGGCAACTCAAGCAACTCGCAGAAGCCAAGGGGAAATCCACCTATGGGTTTCGCCCCTAGACCTATGAGGCCATCTGCACCTGCTCCACGTCCCAACTATCCCAACCGTCCGCCCGGCAACAACTTCAACCGTGCACCTCCAAGACCTAGTGGCAACAACTTCAACACCAATACCCCTAGGCCAAATGGCGCCCCTGTGCTGCCCAAGCCTGGTGACAAGTCTGGTGTTACCTGTTATGAGTGCGGACTCAAAGGGCACTGCTCCAATGAGTGCCCAAAGAAGCTGAATGATGCATCCAAGACCACTGCTCCTGCTCAGCAATAGCGCCGTGTGGGAAATGGCAAGAATTATCCACCAAGGAACCAGCCTCACCCTCGAGGCCGTCTGAACCACATGAATGTTGAAGAAGCTCAGGAAGCAACCGACGTTGTGCTTGGTATGTTCCCTGTTAATTCAGTTCCTGCAAGAGTTCTGTTTGATTCTGGAGCTTCCCACTCATTTGTTACTCAGTTATTCGTTGATAAAAGTGGACTTCAACCAACACCCCTGAAAAATACCATGTCTGTGCAAATACCTGGGTCAATAACCAAGGCTAGTTGGACCTGCTTGGCAGTGCCCATAGAAATCCATGGGATATCATTCTTAGCCAGTTTGATCGTGTTAGGAACCAAGGGATTAGAAGTAGTCCAAGGTATGGATTGGATGTCTCAACACCAAGGAATTATAGATTGTGCCAAAAAGACCATCACTATGAGGAGTAGCCATGGAATTGTAGTAAAGCATGTGTCAGTTAAACCCACCCAAATCCCCAGATGTCATAAGAGTATCTCAGGGCCAACTCTGGAGCAAGTCCCCATCGTCTGTGAATACCCGGATGTTTTTCCCGATGAGCTACCCGGAATGCTGCCGGATCGGGATATTGAGTTTATCATTGAGCTTATCCCCGGAACTGGATCCATAGCCCAACGACCCTATCGTATGAACCCAGCTGAACTAGTGGAGTTAAAGAAGCAATTGGATGACCTTTTGAGTAAGGGATTGATTCAGCCAAGTTCTTCTGCTTGGAGATCACCCGTTCTGTTTGTGGATAAAAGTGACGGTTCCAGCCGACTGTGCACTGATTACCGCAAGCTAAATGATGTTACCATCAAGAATAAGTATCCTCTCCCAAAGATTGATGATCTGTTTGACCAATTGACTGGAGCTCGAGTCTTCTCAAAGATAGACCTTAGAACTGGATACCATCAACTGAAGATCCGTGCAACTGATATACCCAAAACAGCCTTCACTACCCGATACGGATTGTATGAGTACACCGTAATGTCCTTCGGATTAACCAATGCCCCTGCCTATTTCATGAATCTCATGAATAAGGTTTTCATGGAGTTCTTGGATAAGTTTGTTGTTGTCTTCATTGATGACATTCTTATCTACTCCAAGTCCGAAGAAGAGCATGCAACCCATTTGAGATTAATCTTAGAGACCCTTAGAGAGCATCAGCTGTATGCCAAGTTGAGTAAATGTGAGTTCTGGTTGAAGGAAGTCGGATTCTTAGGCCATGTATTATCAGCTGGAGAAATATCAGTAGACCCCAAGAAGATCAAATCAGTCATGGAATGGGAAGCCCCTACAACTCAAACTGAAGTTAGAGGTTTTCTCGGATTAGCGGGATACTACCGCAAATTTGTTGAAGGGTTTTCAAGCATTGCCCGGCCAATGACCCAACTGTTGAAGAAGGACAAGAAGTTTGAATGGACCCCTAAGTGTGAAGAGAGTTTTCAAGAGCTCAAGAAGCGATTGGTGACCGCACCCGTCCTCACCATGCCCGATATCACCAAAAACTTTGATGTCTATTGCGATGCCTCTAAACTTGGACTTGGTTGTGTGTTAATGCAAGAAGGCAAGGTCATAGCTTACCTCTCCCGGCAGCTCCGACCTCATGAAGAAAATTATCCAACCCATGATCTGGAGTTAGCAGCCGTAGTTCTAGCTTTGAAGACTTGGAGGCATTATCTTATGGGTAACCGTTGCGAGATCTACACTGATCACAAGAGTTTGAAGTATATTTTCACCCAGAAGGAATTGAACATGAGGCAAAGATGATGGATAGAGTTGATCAAGGATTATGATCTGGAAATCTATTATCACCCCGGTAAGGCCAATGTGGTGGCCGATGCATTGAGTAGGAATCCATGCTCGTTGAATATGATGATCAAAGAGGAGCAACCCCTGTTGCACCAAGAGTTTGAAAAATTTGGATTGGAACTAGTCAGTCGAGGATTCTTAGCCAACCTTGAGTTTCAACCCACCTTGATGAGCCAAATTAAAGAAGCCCAAAAGGGAAATGAGAGTATTGACGGAATTAAGCGCAGGATTAGTTCCGGCAAGGTGCCAGGATTTGAAGAAGATGATCAAGGAGTTCTTTGGTATAAAGGACGCATTTGTGTGCCTGCGGGTTCAGAATTGAAGGACGTTATTATGAAGGAAGCCCATGAGACACCTTACTCCATTCATCCTGGTGGAACTAAGATGTACCAAGATTTAAAGGAACAATTTTGGTGGCATGGAATGAAGCGTGAGATTGCATCGTTCATATCTAAGTGTGATATTTGTCAAAGAGTCAAGGCTGAACATCAATGTCCTGCGGGATTGCTGCAACCTTTGCAAGTTCCGGAATGGAAGTGGGAATCTGTTGGAATGGATTTCATCACTGGATTTCCAAGGTCTAGCCGTGGAAATGACTCTATCTGGGTCATTGTGGATAGACTGACCAAAGTTGCCCACTTTATTCCTGTCAAGACCACTTATACCTCAGGACAGCTGGCAGATCTTTATCTATCCAGAATTGTGAGTTTGCATGGAGTCCCCAAAACCATAGTTTCCGATCGAGGAACCCAATTCACCTCAAGATTTTGGAGAAGTTTGCATCAAGCCTTGGGAACCAAATTAGCTTTTAGCACAGCTTACCACCCCCAGACTGATGGACAGACTGAAAGGGTGAACCAAATACTTGAAGATATGTTGAGAGCCTGTGTTCTAGCCTATGGAGCTAAGTGGGAAGATTGTCTGCCTTTCGCGGAGTTTTCCTACAACAACAGTTATCAAGCCAGTTTGCAAATGGCCCCATTTGAAGCCTTATATGGACGAAAGTGTCGTACCCCTTTGAATTGGTCAGAAACCGGAGACAGTCAGATATTTGGACCAGACATTCTGCAAGAGGCTGAAGAGAAGGTTCGCATGATTCGTGATTACCTCAAGGCAGCCCAGTCTAGACAGAAGAGTTATGCCGACAAGAGACGTAGAGAACTGACCTTCCAGATTGGAGATTTTGTCTATCTTAGAGTATCACCTCTCAAGGGAATGCAAAGATTCCAAGTAAAAGGAAAGCTTGCACCAAGGTATATTGGACCCTTCAAGGTGCTAAGCCACAAAGGAGAAGTGTCATATCAGTTGGAAATGCCCCCTGAATTGTCTGAAGTGCACGATGTCTTTCACGTGTCCTTACTTCGGAAATGTCTTGAAGTGCCGGAGAAGCCAGAAATCTTCAAGAATATTGATCACCGTTCTGTGGATATCAACAAGGATCTGACCTATCGTGAAGTGCCTATTCGGATCCTCGAGGAAGCATATAGAACCACTCGAACCCGAAGCATCAAGTTTCTGAAAGTTCAGTGGAGTAATCACACCGAAGATGAAGCCACTTGGGAACGAGAAGATTACCTTCAGAAAGAGTTTCCCAATCTTTTCAGTTCTTAATTAGTGAATCTCGGGGACGAGATTCTTTTTAAGGGGGGAAGATTGTAACAACTCAGAAATTTGTAATCCACTTATTATTAATTAAAGCGCCAAATTTTGGACCAAGATAAAACTTTTATCTATTAGTGCATGTATGCATGTATTTTCCATTATATGTCTTTTATGATTTCATGTGTGTTATTATTTGTTGTGAAATGATTAGTTAATTCTAACCTAACCAACAGAAGCATTAGAGAAAGATTATCAAAGCTAAAGAAACAAGAAACAAAAGAAGAAAGAAAAAGAGAAGAAAAGTGTGATCTAGAAATTGTTATTGACTACCCTACTTTGGACACCTATATTAAGAAATATGTAACTCAAGCAAAGGTTTGGCCAGTTAGTTGAGCTTAACCAAGTCACCTACTAACTCAACCAAGAAGTTTCTAACCAAAATTCAAATCAGAACTTGACTCAAACTTCTGCCAAACTTTGAATCTGAATCAGTGACCAAACTTCAAATTCGAAATAAGATTTCTGCAAAACATCCCATTTCTTCAGAACAAAAATAGTTCTGGAAACCTTGTCCAATATGTTGACCACCCACAGTGAAAAATTTCAAAAATTCGAATTTGAGTTTCTTGCGGGCATTTGACCGAACACCTGGAGAACAAAAATCGGAGAAAATCGATTTTACTGTGAAGATCACTGCTCCCGTTCGTCTCGTCCCTATAGCCATGCCTGGAGAGTCTCCGCGGTCGAGCCTAGCCCCCTCTGCCCCGACCCGAGCCATGAGAAAGGGAGGAGAAGAGGAAGACAGCGCCCAGGACCCCCTCTCTTCTTCCCCAGCTCCCTGCACGTCGCCGACCATCGTGACCTCGCCAGAGCCGACCCACAGCACCCCGCCACCGAGACCGAACCCCTCCAGCACGCGAGCAAGGCCGTCGAGCCCAGTGTCGCCCGTGCACGTCGCCAGCACGCCCTGCGCCGGCCACCCACTGGGCGCCCTTGTCCCCGCCTCTCTGGCCTATAAAAGCCCCCGCCGATCAAACAAGTGGACGCACACCATCTCCAGCTACCTCCCAGACACCCTCACCTCTCCCCGCTCGCTCTCGTTCGACGACGCCTGCACCGCCGGCGAGGTACTGGACGCAAGCCGCGCCGCCGCGTTGGGCCGCCGCTGGATGAACGGACGCCGGGAGCTGGAGGAGGAGTGCTGCCGGAGCCTTTTCCGCCCGTCGCCGTCGAGCTCTGCTTCCTCTACGCACGCCACCGTCGCCATCGTCTTCTTCACTGCGCGCAGGTGAGCTTCCTCCTCGCCGACGAACACGACGCAGATGCGCCATTGGATTAGAATCCAACGGCAGCATACCGATTCGGGTCACTTAAGTGACCTGACGAGTGGGACCCCCTGTCAGTTCATTTTAAAACGTTTCCCGCCGGGGCAAAATGGTATCGGGCCGGCCCGTTCGGGATTCTTCTGGATTCGGCTCGGTTCGGTTAAGTTTCGGTCCGATTCGATTTTATTTATTTTCCCGCCCGTTTGAATTAATTCAAATAAATTTCAGATATGATTTTCAAACTTAAATTCCAAGAGTTTTAGAAATCCATTTTTAGCAAATGAATATGCGTTGGAAAGCTTAGGAAATGCTCTACCCTCTGAAACAGGTTAGAATTCAATTTGAGTTAGGGATTTAAATAAATAAGAATACTTTGACCATAGCTTTATTATTCTTAGGAAAATTCTAGAAAATTATTTAAACCTCCTAAAATTATGAAACTTGGTTTGTGAACTCACTAATTAACTCCCCTACTGTTAGTCAACCTTAATCAACTCAAACCTTGTTAGTGGTACCAATTAGACCCTAACCCAATTCTAGTTAGTAACATAAAATGATAGATCTCTATCATGCACTTAGAATTAATTTGCCCTCAATACCAATTTACTTAATGAGTCAGTCCTCATTGGAACTAGTACTAATACCCTTAGTTTAATACCCATAATTAAAAAGTAAACTACACATGGCATATGGTTGAAAGTTTAACTTACACACTCAATGCAAACTTGGAAGAAAACTTGCAAAACAATTCAAATAAAATCCAACAGGAAGGCTATTGTTTGAAAACAAGTATGTGTGCTTGGTGTGTTGTTAGCATTGTGTAGTGATGATGTGCTTTGTGTTTATTCATTATTAGACGCTAGTATTGCTGAGGAGGATATTGAGGGGGAATATTATCAAGAAGAAGAAGAATACCTCAGACACTTTGCCAACCAAGGCAAGCCATCTTTTGAATCATACTCCAAATACCTAGTTTTACTGTTGCATTCTACTTGTTTTAAGTAAAATTGCATGATTGAATTGCTAGAGTAGAATGATAGATGTGTAGTGCTATCTTGCTTAGCAAGAGCATCAAGCTGAGTTTATCCAACCCTATTTTAGTGGCAACATCACTCAAGGTAGTTGCTTAGTCGCTAATAAAATTAAGGCCATCTCTAAGTGGAACCCCATTTGAACTTGGTGACTTGAACTTGAAAGCTTGAATTGGAGATTCTCCTACATGATGGTTTTATGAAGGAAAAATAATCTTGACTAAGGACTATGGAACAGATTTGCTAAATGATGATAAGTGATGTACCATGTGAGCCAACCATTACCGTACGACCACATTACCCCTAAATGGGAAGGGGCTTAGTCCGTAGCTTGTTTACCCTAGTGTGGGAGGCCTTGTATCATCCTTTATAGAAGTGCACCGTGCGCGGGTACTTCTGAACCGAGTGGAAATTCCATTCATCCGGCATCCCGGAGCGGGCAAAACTAGAGACGCCGGAATGGAGATGTCCGTGTCTCGGGCTCTAGGGAAGGATCCTATACTAGAGTGAGCAAGTGAAAGAGTTTGTTTGATTATCTGAACCTCGCATACCTTGTGTATGACGAACCGTGGATTTCTCCCGGCAGATGTATCGAATCTTGTGGGTAAAGTGTACCCCTCTGCAGAGGTTTCAAAACTATTCGAATAGCCGCGTCCGCGGTCATGGACAGTTGGCAAGCTGTACTTGACTTTTGTCGAGAATATAAACAACCTATGATGAACTTGGTGAATGACTTGACTTGACTTGACATTGATCTTGACACACTTAAAGTTCCTCCTTAGATTGAACTTAGAGAATTAAAAGCTTCTTCTCTACTAAAGAACATTCTTGGGAAATAAAACTAGCTTTTGCAAATAAACTTAGTGCTTAGTTCTCCATATCAACTTGCATATCTACTTCATCATTTCCTTTATAAGATGGTTTGCGAGTGCATCCAATGTACTCATGGTTGTGTCCCTGGCTATCAACTTGGCCAGACTATGGGGAAGAGTATCCGGAGGAAGGTTATGAGGAAGAGTATCAGAACTAAGATCTTCTACTGAGACGCCATTGCCTGTAGGGTGAAGGCATGGACCCGAAGACGTTATTTCCGCTGCTATATTGTGTTGTAATATGAACTTGGTCACTATGACCATTGTATTTGAACCACCGTATTGTAATGTCTATGGAACTGGTTACCAACTACATTATGTGTATCACAACAATGATTCTGGGATTGTGGTGGAATGCATAATGGGCACTTCGAATTTGTGATAAATTTGGGGGTGCTACAATATATGACCAGGAAGAGGAGGAAATATGGTTTAAGCATTAAGTCAAATAATTTGCATGCCACGGAAGAAAAAAAGGAAGAAGCAGATAAGAATTAGGATGACTTTGTTTCAGAAAAAGAGATTGCAGCCGACATGGAGGATGAGGAGGGAGATCTCACTGGCAGCAGAAGGTTGGGGAGGTGGGCGTTAGCATCTTGTCGAAGTGGTGGCCGGCGACAGGAGCAGCAGCTCGGGGATGTGGCTGGCGGTACCAGCTTGGGAAGGTGGTCGCTGGCAGTAGCACCCCGGGCATGAGACTACCAGATCATTCTCTATGCCTCCCCGCCGCGATTCCTGTGCCAGTCTTGGTCGTCCCCGTCGGCCACCATGGCCACGCCTACCCTTGGCTCGTTCTCCCGCGCGTCCCTCGTCCGTGGAGTGCTTCGTGGTCACCAGGAGGAGGGGAAGATGAGATTCACCAGGATTCTAAGGCCCGGCGGTTTGTGGTAGGGCCTGGGTGGCTGGCGAAGTGGATGGCAGAGGCGGCGGCGACGCGATTGGATCGAGAAGGAGAGAATATGTGTTCACGGTGGAGGAGACGATTGGGCAATGCCCTTGGCCTGCGGGTTGTTTTGGACTGCTGGGTTATTTCAGAGTTAGTCAGGGGGTAAAATGCAAAATAAGTGATTGACGAAATACCAGAGCGAAACGCTGTGAGGCAGAAAACGGAACATCTTCCATCTTTTTAAGTAGTAGAGATTGATTCATGATTATGGTATTGCTTGCTCTCAAATTATTTGTATCTAGTCACCCTCTTAAACTTTGAAGGTGTCATATGCATTTATGTTTTGCTACTCCACGAGGGACAAGCTGAACACCACTTTGCTATGTTTTCTATATGCTCGAAACAAATAATTGACTTTCAATGCATTATTACTCATGATCTTTTGTTTTTGTTACTTTTCATGTTGTAACATGGTTGCTAAGTTCTATGGTTAGAATTATATCTCTTATGCCCATGTTTAGAGTACTTTGATCTCAGCATGCAATGCTTTGCTTTAATTTGATCAAGATTGTGTTGGTGCATGTCACCTCAAAAATTATTGTTTTGTTATCACTTACCTACTCGAGGACGAGCAGGAGTTAAGCTTGGGGATGCTTGATACGTCACAAATGTATCTATAATTTTTGATGCTCCATGCTTGTTTTACACCAATTGCTTTGTGTTTTGTTTACACTTCGTGGCGTTTGATTGCGGTGCAGTCTTGATGTATTTCTGGAAAATTGATCGGGTGTTTAGGGTTTTCCCGTCGGGGGTCTTTATAGGCGAAGGGGCAGCGTTAGAGGTGGGCCAGGGTGGCCTCACCACCAGGGGGCACGGGCCAGGGGCAGGCCGCGCCGCCCTATGGTGTGGCCGCCCTGTGGCCCCCCCTCCGTCTCCTCTTCGGACTTTTGAAAGCTTTGGTAAATATTGGAATGTTCGGCTTTTGTTTTGTCCAATTCCGAGAATATTTCCTGTGTAACTTTTTTGAAACACAAAAACTGCAGAAAACAGGGAACTGGCACTGTGGCATCTTGTCAATAGGTTCGTTCTGGAAAATGCATAAAAATGCCACGAAGTGTAACAAAACACTAAGCAAATGGTGTAAGAATAAGCATGGAGCATCAAAAATTATAGATACGTTCGAGATGTATCAAGCATCCCCAAGCTTAACTCCTGCTCGTCCTCGACTAGGTAAGTGATAACAAAGAAATAATTTTTGAGGTGACATGCACCAACACAATCTTGATCATCTATGTAAAGCATTGAGTGCTGGGATCAAAAGAGCTTAAAACATGGGCATGAAAGACATAATCTTGATAGAAGAAACTTAGCAACCATGTTATAACATGAAAAAGAACACAAACTAAAGATCATGAAAATGAAACAATGAAAGTCAAACGTGTGTTCAAATCATATGGAAAAACATAGCAAATGGTTTTCAGCTTGTCCTTCATGGAATAGCAAAACATAAATGCATAGGACACCTTCAAGTTTAAGAGGGCGACTAGATACAAATAATTTAAGAATAAGTGAAACCAAAATCATGAATCAATCAATGATAAACTTTGGGACTATGCACATTAAACTCAGAATGACAACTATGCTCTCTTAGATGGTGCATAAAGGTAGAAGGTGGTGACTCAACATAAAAGTAAAAGAAAGGCCCTTCGCAGAGGGAAGCAGTGATTGCGAGTTTTATAAACCTTCAAAAATTATGGTAGTTACTAGCTTTGAGCTCTCATTGCCCCCATCATAGGCATCTTGAATTGTTAAAGTTAATGCGAGTACAATTATGAAGCATATGCTTGACAAATCATAAGTTGAAAACCTCGTGTCCCGTGAAGTACGAATACCCAAACCTCATGCTACTCGACTTAGAGTCCCAAGCAAGCTCTTGTCATTGTAAGTATACACGTATCATCGAGAACCGCCAACGGGGTACCTCCATGCCCGATGACATGGAACAAGCCCATATCAAAATGACAGGACAAACAGACAATAAATACCTCGGCATCTCTTTTATTTACCATTGGTATAGCTTTTTATTTTGAGATGCGTCGTCGAATCTTCACTATGGGCATGCTGTAAATTTCCACCATGAATTATGCATGGCTTAGATTAGCGGCCCAGGCGTTTCTCTAACATGTATACAAACTCCATGATCCCGTAAGATTCCCAACTTATTTCACATCGTGAGTATCCATAAACAAAAGATCACGATATCAACTCAAATAAGAAGTGCAATGTTGAAAGCTTGCCCCATGACGGCATGGCTGGGCTAATTTCCAACTTACAACTTGCAAGCATAACAACTCAACATAAGAGAGCCACAATGTCAAAATTTTAAGAACGAGAAAAGTAAAGTGTGCCATCAGGTTCGTGAGAGCTTTACTGACCAATTTTCGCATAACACTAAAAAGAGTTTAATTTGAAGGATAGATAAAAGCAAGTCAAATGTACTTTGGAATAGCAAATTGCTAATAGGTATGTATGGTGGACACATTGTAATAACTTGGTTTTTGGGAGTTGGATGCACGAGTAGAGCTCATACTCAGTACAAAATGAGGGCTAGCAAAAGACCGGGAGCGACCAACTAAGAGAGCAATAACGGCCATAATCATGCATAGCGACAAAACATCATTAAGAGAAGCATAAGATGGCATCAAAAGTAAAAAACTAAATGATCATAGATGCTTATGGCGACTTTGTATGAGTCAAACATGTGTAAGCATGCGCCAAGTCAACCCAAATAAAGCATCAAGGAGAAAACCAAATTAATGCTTCCAAATAATAAAAACAACGCATGATTTTTTCAAAGGCTCATTAAGCAATCTCAGTCATTTGAGACAAGTCATGCTACAGCAAAACCACTAAGCATACTATCAAAACGACATCAAGCACAACATGCAAAAGTCTAAGCCGCAGTCTAAACAAGCTCCTTTTTGTACCACTTTTTTGCATAAAACTTTTTCTCTTTTCCAACACCATTTGAACCTTTTTGAAACAACTCTTTTGATGAAAACCAACATAGACCAGAGGTCAAAATACACCTTGATATAAAAATTAAACAAGATCTGAACAAAAATCAAGGCGAAAAACGAAATCTAAACGCAGTTCTAGAAAAAGAGAACACTCGTTGAACGATAAGAGTGAAAAACCGAGTGTTCTTGGCAAATGAAAAGCAAGGCAACTTCTCCAAAAGAAATTTGTTGGGGTCCAACCATTTATTGCAGAAAACAAAACAAAATAAAACTGAAAACTAAAGTAAAGACACTCCAAGAAAAAGGCATAGTGCATGAAGCAATAAAAATATAGTGTGTTGAAAGGTGACATGATTTTTGCCGATGAAGAAGGGGTGCCTCGGGGGCATCCCCAAGCTTTGACGCTTGTACCTCTTGGATATTTCTTGGGGTGCATGGGCATCCCCAATCTTGAGCTTTTGTCCATTCTTCAACTCATTTCATCATTCTCCAATCCGTACACTTGAAAACTTCCTTTATACAAAACTCAACACAATTCTATTAGCAACATTAGTGTAAGCATAATAATGAATCAACCCCTTTTTTGTTTCCGATTTCAACTCAAAACCACCACATATAAAGCATATACTACTATAGCAACTTCCTCAAAAGTTCCGTGATCAAAAGAACTCAAAAAGAAAGCGATCGAGAGGCAAACACAAATAGTGGCAGAAATCTGTCAAAACAGAATAGCTGACAAAGGTCGATTTTTTCGAGGGTTTTCTGTTGCTCAAATCAAAAAGTGTTAAACTAATGAAAGTTTGGATATAACCTGGGGCATATGCACAAGAAATCGCAGGTCAAAAAGATATTCTGAGAATTTTCACGAATGTTTACGGTGTAGCACCGAAATCTGTTTCAGGACAGCAACTTCCCCAAATCTTACCTCACTCAAATTAGAGGTTTCTCTTGGCACAACAACGAAATAAAAAGGATAAGGAGTGGTTATTACAGTAGTAATAACTTCCAAGACTCAAATAAAAGAAAAAGAACTAAAAGTAAAATAATGGGTTATCTCCCAAGAGTGCTTTTCTTTAACGCCTTTGAGCTAGGCGCAGAAAGTGCAAATCAAGTAATATCGAGTGATGAAGCATCAAGTTGATAATTTGCTCTAAGAATAGAGTCAAAAAGTAATTTCTTCCTCTTCCTAGGGAAGTGTTCCATACATTTCTTGAGTGGTAATTGATATTTGATGGTGTCTTCCCTCATATCAATGATGGCACCCACAGTTCGAAAAAAAGGTCTTCCCAAAATAATAGGACATGAAGCATTGCATTCAACATCCATAACAAGAAAATCAACGGGAACAAGGTTATTGTTAACCATAATAAGAACATCATTAATCCTTCCCAAAGGTTTCTTCTTAGCAACATCAGCAATAGGAACATCATAATGACACTTTTCAAGCGGTGGTAAATCAAGCATGTCATAAATTTTTCTAGGCATAATAGAAATACTAGCACCTAGATCACATAAAGCATGGCAATCAAAACCATTAACATGCATATCAATGATGGGTTCCCAACCATCTTCTAACTTCTTGGGAATAGAAGCTTTTTGCTTCAACTTTTCATCCCTAATTTTCGTGAGAGCATTGGTAATATGCTTAGTAAAAGCAACATTTATAGAACTAGCATTCGGACTCAAAGCAAGCTTTTGCAAGAACAAAATAACTTCAGATATATTTCAGCCATCAACATCAAAATCATTAAAATAAATAGAGCTATCATCTCCTACACTCCAAAAAATTTCAGCACTCTTTTGAGAAAAAGTTTTTGCAGTTTTGGGCTTTTTAACATAAGGAGTAGGAGTTTTCTCTACACCAATCAAAGTAAGAGGATTGCTAGCATTTGGAACAACATCATTAGAGGTAGTAATGGTACATACCTTCATCTTTCTAGCCATCTCATCTTCTCTTTCCCACCTGGCATGCAGTTCTGCTAACATCCTAACATTTTCATCAATTCTAACTTGGATAGCATTAGCAGTGGCAAAATTATTGTTCTCCTTAACCTCATTAGGCAACACTTTTAATTTCGGAAGTTCAACATCAAGAGCAAGGCTATCAACTTTAGAAGCAAGAATATCAATTTTGCCTAACTTTTCCTCAACAGACTTGTTAAAAGCAGTTTGCTTACCGATGAAGTCCTTGAGCATGACTTCAAGCTCAGAGGCCGCGGCCCTAGTGTTGTTGGAGGAATTACCATAAGAGTTACCATAACCATTACCATTAGTAGAAGGATACGGCATATAATTGTTACTAGCAAAATTGTTCCTATAAGCATTATTGTTAAAATTATTATTTCTAATGAAGTTTACATCAACATGCTCTTCTTGAGCAACCAAAGAGGCCACAGGAACATTATTAGGATCAACATGAGCTCTATCATTAGAAAGCATAAGCAAAATAGCATCAATCCTATCTCTCAAGGAAGAGGTTTCCTCAACAGAATTTACCTTCTTACCTTATGGAGCTCTCTCGGTGTGCCACTCAGAATAATTTACCATCATGTTGTCAAGAAGCTTGGTTGCGGCGCCCAAGGTAAGGGACATAAAAGTGCCTCCAGCAGCTGAATCCAATAGGTTTCTTGAAGAAAAATTCAGTCCTGCATAAAAAGTTTGGACAATCATCCAAGTAGTCAGTCCATGAGTAGGGCAATTCTTTATCATAGATTTCATTCTTTCCCAAGCTTGAGCAACACGTTCATTATCAAACTATCTAAACTTAATAATATCACTACACAAAGCTATAATCTTAGTAGGAGGATAATATTTTCCAATAAAAGCATCCTTACACTTAGCCCAAGAATCAATACTATTTCTAGGCAAAGACAACAACCAATCCTTAGCTTTTCCTCTCAAAGAAAAAGGAAACAACTTAAGCTTAATAATATCACCTTCTACATCCTTATATTTCTGCATCTCACATAGCTCAACAAAATTGTTGAGATGAGCTGCAGCATCATCAGTACTAGCACCAGAAAATTGCTCTTTCATAACAAGGTTTAATAAAGCAGGTTTAATCTCATAAAAATTTAAAACAGGAGCAGGTGGCGCAATAGGAGTGCAGATAAAATCACTATTATTAGTGCTAGTAAAATCACACAACTTGGTGTTCTCATGAGTACCTATTCTAGCAAAGCTAAAAGCAGACAAGTAAAAATAATAACTAATAGGAAACTAAATTTTTTGTATTTTTGATAAAACGATGCAAGCAAAAATAAAGTAAAGCAAAAGTAAATCAAAGTAAAGGATGTGCGTGCGAAACTCCCCTTGCAGAAGTCTTCTTTCTCCCCGGCAACGGCGCCAGAAAATAGCTTGATTGCGGTGCGGTGTTGATGTATTTCTGGAAAATTGATCGTGTGTTTAGGTTTTTCCCGTCGGGGGGTCTTTATAGGCGAAGGGGCAGTGTCAGAGGTGGCCCAGGGTGGCCTCACCACTAGGGGGCGCAGGCCAGGGGCAGGCCGCGCCGCCCTATGGTGTGGCCGCCCTGTGATCCCCCTCCGTCTCCTCTTCGGACTTCTGGAAGCTTCGATAAATATTGGGATGTTCGGCTTTTGTTTCATCCAATTCTGAGAATATTTCCTGTGTAACTTTTCTTAAACACAAAAACAGCAGAAAACAGGGAACTAGCACTGTGGCATCTTGTTAATAGGTTACTTATGGAAAATGCATAAAAACGCCATGAAGTGTAACAAAACACTAAGCAAATGGTGTAAGAACAAGCATGGAGCATCAAAAATTATAGATACGTTTGAGACGTATCAGCGTTTTTATGTGTTTTCGGAACTAACCTATTAACAAGATGCCACAGTGCCAATTTTGCTATTTTTGTGTTTCAGAAGAGTTATACAGGAAATATTCTCAGAATTGGACAAAACGAAGCCCGAAGTTCCTATTTTCCCCGACACGAGACGGAGTCCAAAGCAGAGACGGAGGAGGGCTAGGAGGTGGCCACACCACCTGGTGGCGCGGGTGCACCCTTGGCCGCGCAACCCTGTGGTGTGGGGCCCCTGGGTGCCCTCTGACATCGCCCATCCGCCTATAAAAAGCCACCGACGCGAAAACCCTAAATGAATCGGCGTTTCTTCTAGAAAAGTTCCGCAGCGCCGCCGCCATCGAAGACCAATTTTGGGGGACAGAAGTCTCTGTTCCGGCACCCTGCCGGGATAGGGAATTGCCCCTAGAGCCATCTCCATCGACTCCATCGCCATCTTCATCATTGTTGCTGTCTCCTATGATGAGGAGGGAGTAGTTCTCCCCCGGGGCTGAGGGCTCTACCGGTAGCTATGTGGTTCATCTATCTCTCCCATGATGTGTTAGGTGATCATGAGCTTTGTATCTAGTTGAATTGGTAGATGTTGTTCTTCATCTATTATGCTACTCAAGTGCTTTATTATTGTAATCTCCGGAGACACCTTATACCATGATGTGAAGGTGACTGGTGGTGTCGTGTTGATGTAGGAGTTTTGTAGATGAGCGCCCAGTTGGAAACCCCAAGAGAAGGTGTGATGAGCACAGCAGCAAGTCTTCCCTCAGTATGAAACCAAGGTTTATCAAACCAGTAGGAGAAAGAACCAAACTTCCAAAGGTTGATGCTCGCTAGCTTCACGACAGCTCGTACAATTTGTATATGGCACCTCGTCCAGGGCGTAGCTTTGCACCAGCAGCAATGTGGAACTTGCACACAATACAACCAAGTACTTTGTCCCAACTTACAGTGAGGTTGTCAATCTCACCGGTTTGCTGTAAACAAAGGATTAAGTGTATCGAGTGGTAAAAAATAGTAGTTTACAAGAATGTAAATAAAACAAGTAAATGGTAAACGGTAATAGCAATGTAAAAGAATGGACCAGGGTCCACAGTTCACCAGTGGTGTCTCTCCATAAGATAAATAACATGCTGGATAAACAAATTACAGTTGGGCAATTGATAGAATAAAGCAAGCGTATAAATGTCATGAGGATCACTATGAGATTCACTTGGGCATTACAACATAATACATAGACTATAATCCAACTGCATCTATGACTAATAATCCACCCTCCGGATGTCGTCCGAGCAACCATTGGGTATTAAGTTGCAAGCAACAGATTATCGCCTTAAGCAAAGTGCATAATGTAAACAATACAAATATCCTTGAACACAAGATTGTTGTTTTCTCCCTAGTAGCAACAACACATCTACAACTTTAGAGGTTTCTGTCACTCCCCCAAGTTACTAGAGGCATGAACCCACTATCGAGCATAAATACTCCCTCTTGGAGTCACTAGCATCTACTCGGCCAAGATATCTACTAGCAATGGAGAGTATGCAAGATCATAAACAACATAGAAGTAACATAAAGATGATAAATCAATAGATCAACTTAACAAAGTACCAATATTCATCGGATCCCAACAAACACAACATGTAGAATTACACAACGATGATCTTGATCATGATAGGCAGCTCAGAAGATCTAAATATGAAGCACATGGAGGAGATGACAACCATCTAGCTACTGCTATGGACTCCTAGTCCAAGGTAGACTACTCACACATCACTCTGGAGGCAGGCATGGTGATGAAGAAGGCATCCGGCGGTGATTCCCCTCTTCGGCAGGGTGCCGAGAAGAGCTTCTAGACCCTCCCGATCTCGCGTTGATGATGGCGGCAGCTTACAGTAGGTTTCATGGAAAATTGATTGGGTTCTTTAGGTTTTCCCATCGAGGGGAATATATAGGCAGAAGGGCGGTGTCAGGAAGTGGACCAGGGGCCCACACCACACCCCGGCGCAGCCAGGGGTGGCTCGCGCCATGGGGTGGTGTGGCCGCCCTCCGTCTCTGCTTTGGACTCCGTCACGCTCTGGGAAAAATAGGAACTTTGGCTTTTGTTTCGTCCAATTCCGAGAATATTTCCTGTGTAGCTTTTCTGAAACACAAAAAGCAGAAACAGGGAACTGGCACTGTGGCATCTCGTTAATAGGTTAAAACTGGAAAATGCATAAAAACGCCATGAAGTGTAACAAAACACAAAGCAAATGGTGTATAAACAAGCATGGAGCATAAAAAATTATAGATACGTTTGAGACGTATCAGTGACAGTGTGCGCATTATGTGTGTCTCTTTGGCTAATGTCTCTATGAATTGTTGGTGTTTGTTGGAACCGTCTAGTGCACTCAAGGTGACAGTGTGGGGTAATCTAGATTGGGGAATGCGAACTTTGAGGGGTGCTTCGTAGCCCTACACATGATTAGTGTTCGTTATCTATCGGAGAATAGTTTAGAATAGCATAGTGAAGATAGATATTTATGTGTTCAATTATGTTATCTTTGTTGAGAGTGTCCACTAGTGAAAGTATGATCCCTAGGCCTTGTTTCTAAGCATTGAAACACCGTTTACAACCAGTTCTGTTACATGTTTGCTCGCAGCGATTTTTATTTCAGATTGCAATTACCACTTATAATCATCCATATTACTTGTATTTCTCTATCTCTTCGCCGAACTAGTGCACCTATACATCTGACAAGTGTATTGGGTGTGTTAGGGACACAAGAGACTTCTTGTATCACAATTGTAGGGTTGCTTGAGAGGGACACCTTTGACCTCTTCCTCCCTGAGTTTGATAAATCTTGGATCCCTCAGAATGGTACAACAGAAATATTGTGGGCCCAAATACAAACTGATCCACATTTATTACAGACCAAAGCGTGATGATACCGAAATGCTCCCGGTAAAGGGAACACCTCAAGTGCTTAGTGTTTACAGCAACTGGAAAGCTCAAATAATTAAACAAGGGAAGAACTCAGCAACTTATTCATATCCTACAGTTGCTCGGTTCCTCGGCTACGGTACTACCCTATTATTTAGTAGTTCTTCACTCTGATTCCTCGCCGGAGGATGCCCCGGAGCGAATGATGTAATCCACACCTTCGACGTCGCATGAGAGATCTGGCTCCTCGTAGAAGATGTCCTGCTGGCCTTCAATTGCATTTAGGGTGGCCTCGTCGAGTTCTTCACAGTCTAGCAAGGGTTTAAGAGATTGGGGTGAGTAACGAGCGTTACCCAGCAAGTTTCTTTAGCAAGAAGGTGTGTGATATGCAATATTTTCAGCCACATACCCAAAAGAGTCGTAGGCCTATGCAAGTTTTAATAATGTTTTCTTGAAAGGTTGCTTTTACTTTAGAAAACTATGCCCAACAGCCAACACAGGTGTAGTGCCTTGAGAGCACCTTTCCTGCGGCGTTCGCAGCTCCTTCCCGGAACAAGGGGTAACATGTCACATCTTTTTACACTCTGGAGAGGTGTGTCCTTCCAAAAGAGATCAAGGCCTTGCTGCACAACCGGGCGTACATTCACGTCCACAATTCCTTGATGTGGGGCCCAGTCATTGATCCAAGCCAATCACTGCCTTCTCCGCACAACGCATGCCCACCCAATTCACGCAAGCAGGTTGTGCCCCTGATATTCACCCCCAATGATGAAGTACCTAGGCGTCCCTTGCGGACCATCATAGACACCAGGGCCGTGAGAACTGAGGTGTCCCACCCATATGCAAGTAGTCTCGCAAGATCTACTGCGACCGGCAACTGGCTGTCCGTTGACATGCAAACGAGAGAAGATACAGCTGACTTTCCCGTCCCATTCCAAGTCTCTTGGATGACACGGTTTTTACGGTGCTAGAATAACTGTGGCATTGGTTATTAATCCTAGGTTTGCTTTCCCGTGCAAGTGGAACCTCCACCACCACAATCTTACCATGGTTCCACCTGCCAGCCTTCCTAGGTTATCACCACTGGTCGATAACCACTAGTCATATTACTTATGAAAATAAGTTTTCCATCCCTTTTGAAATGTTAGAGTTTGAAGTCATCACTTTGCAAGAAGTTTCAAAACCAGTGCAATCAAGAGATATGAGCAAGATAAACTTGCCTTGTGACTGAAAGGTAATGGAGTCGAATACTTGGCGTTGCTCCTGATCTCCTTGTTCTACAGAAATCCAAGTATTGTCCGATAAGGACAATGTTTCAAGAAATAGTTGGATGCTATGCACAATGATATGCTATGCATTGTGAATTATGATCTTGGTTTTCTTATTTGTGTGTTTTACCCACTTTCTAGGGTTTAAAGAGTTTCTAAAAGAAAACAAGTTATATTTGTGTGTTTTACCCCATTGGAGTGCTAAGATACTTTAATGAAGATTTTGAATTAAAGTTTAAGTTATAACACTTTTGTTGAGTTATTTAAAAAGGAAATTTTTTAATTTTTAAAGAAGAAATTCAATTTTGATAATATAAATAATAATTAAGGTTTTTGGAGATAGAATTCAAAAGCTTTTAAGAAAATAGGTTTGAAAGACTAATTCAGAGATTTAAATTTATGTTAATGTTTATTTCCTTAAATAATGAGAAAGTGCTTTATTTAAAGTTATTTGAATTTTGAGTTTGGTTTGAATTCAAAAAGGAATAGCCTTTGAATTTAAATTTGAAATTTGATTTAAATCAATTGGCCAAAGCCAATCTGGCCCATCTGGCCTGCTGGCCCAACCGGCCCACCCGGCTTGGCTAAGCCAACCGGCTCAGGTCTGGGTCGGTCAAACCGACCCAGCCCAGCCCTAGTCATCCTCCTCTCTGTCTCTCGACGACCCGCTGGCGATCTGGATCGCCGCCGCCGTCGCCAGGCCATTCCGGTCGACTCCGGTGACCCTCGCCGCCGCCACCTTGGGCAAAACGCTCGCCCCTGCGTCCTCTTTAATCTCCACCAAACCACTCCGTCGACCACCTCCTCTCCGAGGGGATCCATGGTGGAATCCCGCTCGGGATTTTTGCATCACGGCCGCCATTGATCTCGACACCTCGCCGGCTTCTTCCCTGATGACTGTTGTGCTTCATCGAGGAGACCTCTGGGAGTGTGTGCACGCCGGTGGAAGCATCGATTGCGGTGCTCCCGGTGGTGCCGCGGCGAAGTCTTCCCTTGGCCGCGCCTGGTCGGCCACGCGGGCACTGCTCCGCCATGCCGGCCAGGTATGCACCTGAATACAACATGCACCTTTGGAATTCATCACTTCCTCACACGAATCCCTTAACCCTCTAGAACTATAACATCAAGTAAGGACTTGATAATACAACATGCACTTGCACATCAAAGTCATACTTCATGCATAGACCTAGTCACACAATAAAATCCAAGAAAATTCCAAAATTGTGCAGGCAACATACATCATCATAAGCCCGTGAGATGGTAATGAGTAAAACATCTCAAGAATTCAGGCTTACATGTGTACCTTATAGCACCAAATAATATAGGTTTATATTGTGCTATATTGCACGTAGTGGTGGACTACTACTCTTTATCTCAATACTTATCTCAATTGCCCATTTGCAATCGAATAAAATTGAGCAATGGGGTTTGAGAATCATTCTAACGGATCCATATCCTTTAAGACTACTACTTCTAGCTTACCTTCCGTCCTATTGAAGATGAATCTCACTTGATCACTCAAAACTTCTGGCATTCCTATACCTCACACATACTTTACTAAACATGGTTCCCATAACTCCATAACTTTTATAGGGCTTCTTCATTGTGCTTGGGTCAAACTTCTCCGACTAAAGACTATGGTCATGTCATACTTGACCTAGTTGCCCAGGTTTGGAACATTTCATTCACCACTCTACTTGAGCAAGCAACTTCCTCCTCAGCCTAAAATTACTGGTTTACTATAAAGTTCTACTCCATCATGCAAAGATTCTCATGTGAATCTAACATGATTAAAATACTTACACTGTCTGTACCTCTTACTTGTATATGGCATTCTTGAGTATCCATATACAGGACTAAAACCTGATGTCCTACTACCTTATATAGGCTTGCTTCACCACTTAACATCATCCTACTACAGTTTCAGGTGACTTAAGTTTAACATCACGACTTTGGTATACTTCTTCCAATAGGATATTTTCCATTCCGATTGTATCCTCTCTTTGGACTACCACGTATTTTATACCAAATGTGACCTACTTCCAACCTTTATGTAAGGCTCTAATGATGTCATACAACTAGGTATGGAACAAGATGTCTAACTTCACTTAGGAAAAACAGGTAAGAATTTTGACTCGAGTGTGTCAGGATTATTCTTTTGTTGAATATCCATCCCAAGTCATAAGAAGAATTGGTTTAGATAAGATGGCTTCCTATAGTCACTACCAAACCTACAGGTCTCCTATTAAAGGGTTTTAATCCTAGGGTCAAAGCGTTTGCTCTGATACCAGCTGTGGTGACCCAGCATACCACTGCATGTGTAGTATGCAAGTCGTTGACATAACACCAATGAAACACCGTCTCACTAGTATTACATCCATCAGAGTGGTACAACAGAAACATCGCAGGTCCACGGTATGTCTATAGGATTACAAATTCAGCATACAGAAGATCTTCAGAACCTCCTCAATAGGTAGAGGTTTAGTCCTGGCGATTACAAACGAGAAAGAAACAAAGAAGGCTAAGCTAAACTACAACTGATGTAGTTGGCTTACTACTCAACTACAGAATACTCTAACTACTAGGTTCTAGGATTAGGAAACTGGTTCCTCTCTAACCCTATTCTAGTTTTTCTTCAAGCTTCACGCAATTGTAGACTCCGCTGATAATCATGACGTTGGAAGAATGCTTCATCTTCATCTTCAATGTCTTGAGGTTGCCTCCTTGAGTTGACTTCAATCTAAAGCTTCATAGTCTAGCAAGGGTTTAAGAGATTGGGGTGAGTAACGAGCGTTACCCAACAAGTTTCTTTAGAAAGTAGTTGTGTGATATGCACTAACTAAAGCCATGGACCCAAAAGAGTCGTAGGCCAATGCAAGGTTTTATCAAGGTTTTCTTGAAAGATTGATTTTACTTTAGAAAACTATGCCCAACAGCCAACACAGGTGTAGTGCCTTGAGAACACCTTTCCTGCGGCGTTCGCAGCTCCTTCCCGGAACAAGGGGTAACATGTCACATCCTTTTACACTCTGCAGAGGTGCGTCCTTCCAAGAGAGATCAAAGCCTTGCTGCACAACCGGGCGATCTTTCCCGTCCACACTTCCTTGGTGTGGGGCCCAGTCATTGATCCAAGCCAATCACTGCCTTCTCCGCACAACGCATGCCCACCCAATTCACGCAAGCAGGTTGTGCCCCTGATATTCACCCCCAACGATGAAGTACCTAGGCGTCCCTTGTGGACCATCATAGACACCAGGGCCGTGAGAACTTAGGTGTCCCACCCATATGCAAGTAGTCCCACAAGACCTACTACGACCGGCATCTGGCTGCCCGTTGACATGCGAACGAGAGAAGATACAGCTGACTTTCCCGTCCCATTCCAAGTCTCTTGGATGACACGGTTTTTACGGTGCTAGAATAACTGTGGCATTGGTAGTTAATCCTAGGTTTACTTTCCCGTGCAAGTGGAACCTCCACCACCACAATCTTACCGTGGTTCCACCTGCCAGCCCTCCTAGGTTATCACCACTGGTCGATAACCACTAGTCATATTACTTATGAAAATAGGTTTTCCATCCTTTTTGAAATGTTAGAGTTTGAAGTCAACACTTTGCAAGAAGTTTCAAAATCAGTGCAATCAAGAGATATGAGCAAGATAAACTTGCCTTTTTGACTGCAAGATTATGCAAGTCAAGGTCTTCGATACGTAAGAAACCCAATTACTGAAATAGCACCATCATCTGGTAAAGACGATGTTAAAAGAACTGTAGCATGATATGCAAATCATATGCTATGCATCGTTCTAAGCATAACCTAACCCCGATGATTTGCTAATATTGTGTTGTGGTGAATTCTTGTGATGTGTTGCACTTTTAAGTTCAAAGACACACACAAGGTTATTAAAGGGTTTTAGGTTAACTAACAATTCTACAAAAGCAGTAGAATAAAGCTTCAAACCAGAGTTATTGCAAAAGATAGGTATGGTAATAGGTGAAGACTTGAAAGTAACACTTTTAAGTGGTATTTTGTTATTAGCAATCAAGTAGTTGATTATGAACAAGCAAAGCTGAAGTAATTCTAATTTGATGGGAATACCCCATTAGTATACGGGTTGACAACAATCTTAATACCCAATAGGGTTATATAAGTTCAAATTTAATGGAACAGTTTGTTACTTACTTTCAATGTCTTTTAAAAGAATAACATTTGAAGAACAAGTTTATTATTGGTTAGAAGCATTAAACCTAAGATGTAGTGTTCTAGGGTTTAGCATGATTCTATCATAACCAAAGAGTAGTTAATAAATGAGCATACCAAGGGAACAAGCTAAGTTTCATTCAATGTTAAAAGGGTTTTAGTACGCAGGAGCATTCAAGGTAGTTTTAGACTATTGTTACCAAAATAGTTGTTTCTGTGATTGATAACCATCAAAACTATCATGGCACTCAAATAGTTGGTCATGAGCAGATAGTGTTAAAGTAATTCATTCATGGTTGATTCCAGGGTTGTTAATAATCTTAACATGTATAAGTCATTGCTATTTCTAGGACATAGGAATTGAGGTGATGCTTGCTTGATATGTTCTTAAAAAGAATTACTTTTGAAGAACACAAGCCTTAACGGACATTTTTTTATTACTTAAAGGAATAGTAACTAGATGATGTCTGGAAGTTAATAGTTTATGAGTTGCATATTATAATTGGAAAACACTTGGTTGATCATGGACATTCAAAGTCAAAATAAAATATACACATAGCAATTTCTAAATAGTTCTAGGATTGATAACAATCCTAATATAACTTAGGGTTTGAGTTTATAACTAAAAGGAAATGGTTTGATGCTTATTTTCAAGGTGGCTCAAAAGAATAACTTTTGAAGAACACATTCTTGGAAAGGTAATTGGTATTTAAACTATTTTAAGTGATCACAACTAGTTTTAGAAGTTTGGGTTAATTAATAGAGCATGGTTCTTCTTATTATAAGTTTCAAGGTTTTAACTTAAAAAGGTTAAAGTAATTGAGTGAATTACTCCCACGGTTGAATTGAGCACTTAAAGCTAATTACTTGTTTACTGAATGGAAGTTAAGAAATATTCATAAATACACATTACTATTTATTTGTGGCGATCCTACATAAATTTTAATACTTTTAAAATTTTCTATGGAAAGTAACTCTAGTGTTTAAGTGCTAATAGCAAAGTTGAAATTAAGGTCCTATAATAATGAGATAGTATTTACAATAAAGTTGTTTGAGTGTAAAAATATTTACTACATAATTAGGAAAATTATTTGATTCCTAAATTTGATTCAAATTCATATTCAAAATTTGTACTTACACATGCTTTATAATTTAATTCAAAATTATTTCACACAAGTCTATAATATTACTACACAAACAGATAGGAATTAGTTTTGTGATCATTTTGGTATATTACAAGCATTTTTCTGATTAAAATGAAATAGATATGAATTTTCTAAGGTTTCAACAATTTCTGGAATTTTGAAATAACTGACAGAACATTTCGTACCTAGACTAAGTTTACCCACAGAGACTGACCAGTGGGCCTAGTGCCACGACAGCTGCCACGAGGGCAGGGACCGAGTCAAATGTTGACTGGTCAATGTGATGATGTCATCAACTAAGAACCTCACAGATGATTCTTCAATCGGATGATTTGCTGCGAATTAGGTCATGTGAGTGTGTGGAAAAGATTCAGCGGATCAAGGCGAGTGCGATGGTGGTAGCGCCGCTCTGATTTGGTCGCCGGAGCTAGCTCCGGCGAGCTTGTCTGCGAGCACAAACTCCGGCCAACTAGCAAACTCTAGCTACGGCTCATCATATGATGCGAGAAATAGTTCAAGAGGTGCGTGAGCTCACCACGATGCTTCTGAGATGCTTGGTGGCGATGGGGGTGGTCGGAGCTGGGTGAATCGCCATGGATTCCGGCGATTACTGCAGAAAGGGAACGGCCGAAATCGCCCAACACCGGCCCTCTCTGCTCGATTCCTTCAACACACAAGATCCTAGGAGCAAGGCGGAGCTCCAGGACTACTCCATGGTCACCGGGGTGGCCTCCATCGCCGACGGGTGAGCTCTACTGGAGCTAGGGTTTCGGTGACTGTTTCAAAGAATGGAACCAGAGCGAGGAAGAAGGAGAGCTGAGGTCCTAGGTCTTATCCACTGCGGCGGGGTCTTCTTATAGGCCTCCCAGAAATGGTGGCGCGGATCTTGGTGCACCGCCGGCGAGGAACGGCCTCCGCTGCTCCACCGAGCAGCTTGGCTCACGGAGGAAGACGATGCCCCGAAGGGGTATGCGGCTGGGCTGCGGGGCTATGGTGTTGGGCCGGGTTGATGGGCTACGGCGGCTGGGCTGCGGCCAGGTAGGTTCCCCTCCCTATTTTTTTCTTCTTCTGTTTCTTTTCTTTTCTTTTATTTTCTATTTTCTATTTTGGAGGTTTTAACTAACATTTGATTTCTGTGTTTGCAGGAATTTGTATTTTTGACAATGCACAAAATACCCCTGATATTATACTGGTACAAAATGTTGTATTAAAGGAATTCTCAATGTATATTGCATAGATTCTAATTTGTAATTGTTTCTTGGTTTTCTTAAATAGGATCTTAGTAGAGATGAATTCAAATGCCCTTCTATTTGAGTTTTCAAAGTACTTTGCTGTGGTATTGATGACTTCCTAGTGGGATATATAATACTAGTTTGTGTAACCTTACTAAATAGATAGTGAACTAGGATTGTTACTTAGTTTTTGTGAAGAATTGAATTAAGTTTTTCTTATAACAACAATTAAAAAGATTCATGATGGAGTGTTCAAAATACCCTTGAAGGTATTTCCAAATGAATGGATACTAGGATATGGGATTAAAGAGAATGTTATTACACTCATCAAGAAAATAGTGTTCTCCTCTAAGATGTGATCAATGTTGTAAAAGTTCTATAAACTAAATAGGTATCTAAGGCTTAGACTTGTGAACCCCTCCACCTATAACAAGTGGCTTTTACTATTAGCAACTTCTATATGCACCAAAGATTTTTATTTGACTTTCATAAGAGTGCTTCCTCCTAAACAAGGATAGATTTTATTAACTCCTAGAATCATATTATGGTAGATGATATCTGCTTATCAAACTAGGTTCCATAAATAGCATAATCATATGCTTGACAAGATCATCTATTTCTTTCATAAAGTCTCATGATATATCTCCTTATTTCCTTCATCTACTGCTCCTCCTAAATCCATAATTTGAGCTTGACACCAAAGCTCTTACATAATGTTATTAGAGATATAATTCATATCTCTATATACTCCCCATGAACACATTGTCTAGAGGTTTTCTCAACTCAACTTCCTTCATACTCCTTCTCAAAGTTTGTGATTAAGACCATCACCAATACTCTTCCTTGAGATCTATTTAATCCAAGCAATGCATTACCCTAGAGGTTGACTTCTAGGGATAGGATACTATACTTACTTGTAATCCAATTCCACTTTGTGGTTAATCCTTGTCTTGCCTCCTACTCCTCTAAGTATCAATACTTGGTTAGATCTACCTTCAGAGATTAAGAATATAATCTCCACCATTGTGGTATTCCCATATAGGATCTATCTCCCACCACATGGGTGCTACTTCTCTTGTATCATTCTTATTGAATCACCTTTGATCCATTTACTTAACCCATATGTCACTCTCCCTCTTCAATGTGACATGATAATGATCATTTTGATCCCTTGATCATATAGCTTAGATTTCTACTAGGTTAATCATGTGTTCCACACTCAATGTGATATCATGATGATCATTACAATCCTTTGATCATATTGCTTGGGTTCCATTTGGCTAATCAAGGTCCATGATTTACTAGTGCTCAACTATTCTCTTGGAACATCCTTGTAGCTAAGAGAATTTAATATCACTTCTTAACTCCAAGATACTACGCAATGATTATCTTCATTAGTACTATCTTCTTGAGGTATACACCTCACCTATAATTGAGATAACTCCTCCAATCAACTAAGAGTTAGGTTAGTCTCTACTACTACTTCGGAGCTTCTTAATTATATCCTAAAGTTCCATCTTAAGAGATGAGAATGATACTGGATTTGATATAGAGTCTCTTCTTGTCTTGGAAGATAAATGGACTTAGATGTGAAAGAATAGGATGGATCAATATATGATGACAAGATAGGTCAAGAGCCAAGGGTAAGACTTGTGTTGTCTTCCTTTAAGCTAGGATTTGCTTCAATGGTTTAGGTTTGAGAAATACCATGTGATCATGGTAGGATTGGATATAAGGTCCTAAGTAATGTGTTAACATATTAGTTCTACCTCACATTCACCTCTTCTAGTTGATGTAATTATCTCTACCCAAAACAAGGTTTTTAACAAAGGTCAAATTGAAGTTTATCGCGCTCTAGTTGATGAGCTACTTCAATTCCATCAACTCAAGTGAAACTCCAGTCACTATGATCTATTTTATTTAAATGCGCGAAAATTACCCGGATTTTCTATGCATGAAATGCAATGCACACATCTGTTGTCTCTATTTTATGACCTCTAATCCTGGGATATTACAGTCTTCCCCCCTTAAACTAAACTTCGTCCCAAAGTTTTCGCTCTCGTACTTTATTGGACGAACTTGTTGTTGGTATCATATGTCTTGAAGTTACTTCACCAACTAATTGGGATATAGATGGTATCCTTTGTCCAGAGTGTTCCTTGAATCTTCTGTTATCTAACTCCGAACAATATGCTCTTAAACTCCATCCATCTTGGTTTCTTCTTGGTCCTTCTCTTGGATTATCCATATTTTCAACACCTTTTATGGCTTATAGGGTCCTACTAATTGTTCCAACAAATCTTCCTAATTGGCTCTTGGTTTTTACCACCTAAGAATGGATTAAACACATTTGGTGTGTTCATTCCAAGGTTTCTGATCTAATTCTATAGGTTTTAATAGGTCTTCTAGGTTCAAGATTATGGTTAACTCTAATCTCAAACTTTTCCAGCTACGGTTCATGATATACCAGCTGTGGCTCATATACCAGTTGTGGCTCATACTTGGTGTGATTAGGGTCAAAATCATCTCACTCCTTTGCCGAACTCCATAAAGTTACGATAAATCTTGGAAATAATTTACTTCCGACACACTTCATCCAACTTTCAACATTTTTAAGTTTCCTGGACTCTTCCCTTTAGACTTTTCTAATGATCTTCAAACTCATCGTTCTCTAACCATTTGGACTCCATGATTAATATAAATTTTGGGTCGGTCTTTCTAGTATGTCTTTCTAATGGTTTCTCAAAGAAATCTGCGGTGTACTCACACAATTGTGGAGAACTGGTACGAATTCTTCGATTAATTCTATAGGTAGGGTGTTCTATTCCACATTTGGACATATGTACCTACCCAAAAATTCTAAAGGTTGATGAGAATTGGGTTTTCTCATTATTATCTATCCTAACTCATATGGTAAGTTAGATACAAAGCCATGGGAGAAATCCGGCAGAGTTTCTCTTGTACCGGAGGACATCCACATCAGGCAATTGTATAAGTTGAACGAAATATGAAGTGACAGGGCTATATATGAACCAATGGTCACAACGGATCATTGTTGACACAAATCCTCACCAGTCTTAGTCCGTAGACAAAGACTACATCTCTTCGGTAAGTAAAAGTATTGCTAATGTCTTAGCCACCAATCAACAATTCAAGATTCCGGGACTAGAGATCAAAGTTATACAGAGATGTTATGTGTCTTAGTCACGCTATCAATGAGATTACTGGGGTTACCACTCCCAGGCTGAATAAAGCAGCAGGCAATACCGGAATGGATCATCGGTATTACAACACCTCAATCAACCCATGATGTACTAAGCATAACCAAGGCTGCATAACAACGAGCTCAGGTACCTTAAACTCAATTGCGGTTACCTAATTAGTGGTTCTACTCAATAATCTAAGGTTACCTCAAGAATTTTAAGAACTGGAGGGTTACTAATTTCCAACTTTTCTATTGTCTTTCTAAACTAGTTGTGGATCCTACTAATCTTTCTTCGAAGTATCACTAGAGCTTACTTCTTTTGGCTTCCTTTATCTGGCGATCCTTCATCTTCTAGCTTGATTGCCTTTGGAATTCGTCACTTCCTGACACGAATCCCTTAACCCTCTAGAACTATAACATCAAGTAAGGACTTGATAATACAACATGCACTTGCACATCAAAGTCATACTTCATGCATAGACCTAGTCACACAATAAAATCCAAAAAAATTCCAAAATTGTGCAGGCAACATACATCATCATAAGTCCGTGAGATGGTAATGAGTAAAACATCTCAAGAATTCAGGCTTACATGTGTACCTTATAGCACCAAATAATATAGGTTTATATTGTGCTATATTGCACGTAGTGGTGGACTACTACTCTTTATCTCAATACTTATCTCAATTGCCCATTTGCAATCGAATAAAATTGAGCAATGGGGTTTGAGAATCATTCTAACGGATCCATATCCTTTAAGACTACTACTTCTAGCTTACCTTCCGTCCTATTGAAGACGAATCTCACTTGATCACTCAAAACTTCTGGCATTCCTATACCTCACACATACTTTACTAAACATGGTTCCCATAACTCCATAACTTTTATAGGGCTTCTTCATTGTGCTTGGGTCAAACTTCTCCGACTAAAGACTATGGTCATGTCATACTTGACCTAGTTGCCCAGGTTTGGAACATTTCATTCACCACTCTACTTGAGCAACTTCCTCCTCAGCCTAAAATTACTGGTTTACTATAAAGTTCTACTCCATCATGCAAAGATTCTCATGTGAATCTAACATGATTAAAATACTTACACTGTCTGTACCTCTTACTTGTATATGGCATTCTTGAGTATCCATATACAGGACTAAAACCTGATGTCCTACTACCTTATATAGGCTTGCTTCACCACTTAACATCATCCTACTACAGTTTCAGGTGACTTAAGTTTAACATCACGACTTTGGTATACTTCTTCCAATAGGATATTTTCCATTCCGATTGTATCCTCTCTTTGGACTACCACGTATTTTATACCAAATGTGACCTACTTCCAACCTTTATGTAAGGCTCTAATGATGTCATACAACTAGGTATGGAACAAGATGTTTAACTTCACTTAGGAAAAACAGGTAAGAATTTTGACTCGAGTGTGTCAGGATTATTCTTTTGTTGAATATCCATCCCAAGTCATAAGAAGAATTGGTTTAGATAAGATGGCTTCCTATAGTCACTACCAAAACTACAGGTCTCCTATTAAAGGGTTTTAATCCTAGGGTCAAAGTGTTTGCTCTGATACCAGCTGTGGTGACCCAGCATACCACTGCATGTGTAGTATGCAAGTCGTTGATATAACACCAATGAAACACCGTCTCACTAGTATTACATCCATCAGAGTGGTACAACAGAAACATCGCAGGTCCACGGTATGTCTATAGGATTACAAATTCAGCATATAGAAGATCTTCAGAACCTCCTCAATAGGTAGAGGTTTAGTCCTGGCGATTACAAACGAGAAAGAAACAAAGAAGGCTAAGCTAAACTACAACTGATGTAGTTGGCTTACTACTCAACTACAGAATACTCTAACTACTAGGTTCTAGGATTAGGAAACTGGTTCCACTCTAACCCTGTTCTAGTTTTTCTTCAAGCTTCACGCAATTGTAGACTCCGCTGATAATCATGACGTTGGAAGAATGCTTCATCTTCATCTTCAATGTCTTGAGGTTGCCTCCTTGAGTTGACTTCAATCTAAAGCTTCATAGTCTAGCAAGGGTTTAAGAGATTGGGGTGAGTAACGAGCGTTACCCAGCAAGTTTCTTTAGAAAGAAGTTGTGTGATATGCACTAACTAAAGCCATGGACCCAAAAGAGTCGTAGGCCAATGCAAGGTTTTATCAAGGTTTTCTTGAAAGATTGATTTTACTTTAGAAAACTATGCCCAACAGCCAACACAGGTGTAGTGCCTTGAGAGCACCTTTCCTGTGGCGTTCGCAGTTCCTTCCCGGAACAAGGGGTAACATGTCACATCCTTTTACACTCTGCAGAGGTGCATCCTTCCAAGAGAGATCAAAGCCTTGCTGCACAACCGGGCGATCTTTCCCGTCCACACTTCCTTGGTGTGGGGCCCAGTCATTGATCCAAGCCAATCACTGCCTTCTCCGCACAACGCATGCCCACCCAATTCACGCAAGCAGGTTGTGCCCCTGATATTCACCCCCAATGATGAAGTACCTAGGCGTCCCTTGCGGACCATCATAGACACCAGGGCCGTGAGAACTTAGGTGTCCCACCCATATGCAAGTAGTCCCGCAAGACCTACTGCGACCGGCATCTGGCTGCCCGTTGACATGCGAACGAGAGAAGATACAGCTGACTTTCCCATCCCATTCCAAGTCTCTTGGATGATACGGTTTTTACGGCGCTAGAATAACTGTGGCATTGGTAGTTAATCCTAGGTTTACCCGTGCAAGTGAAACCTCCACCACCACAATCTTACCGTGGTTCCACCTGCCAGCCCTCCTAGGTTATCACCACTGGTCGATAACCACTAGTCATATTACTTATGAAAATAGGTTTTCCATCCTTTTTGAAATGTTAGAGTTTGAAGTCAACACTTTGCAAGAAGTTTCAAAATCAGTGCAATCAAGAGATATGAGCAAGATAAACTTGCCTTTTTGACTGCAAGATTATGCAAGTCAAGGTCTTCGATACGTAAGAAACCCAATTACTGAAATAGCACCATCATCTGGTAAAGACAAGGTTAAAAGAACTGCATCATGATATGCAAATCATATGCTATGCATTGTTCTAAGCGTAACCTAACCCCGATGATTTGCTAATATTGTGTTGTGGTGAATTCTTGTGATGTGTTGCACTTTTAAGTTCAAAGACACACACAAGGTTATTAAAGGGTTTTAGGTTAACTAACAATTCTACAAAAGTAGTAGAATAAAGCTTCAAACTAGAGTTATTGCAAAAGATAGGTATGGTAATAGGTGAAGACTTGAAAGTAACACTTTTAAGTGGTATTTTGTTATTAGCAATCAAGTAGTTGATTATGAACAAGCAAAGCTGAAGGAATTCTTATTTGATGGGAATACCCCGTTAGTATACGGGTTGACAACAATCTTAATACCCAATAGGGTTATATAAGTTCAAATTTAATGGAACAGTTTGTTACTTACTTTCAATATCTTTTAAAAGAATAACATTTGAAGAACAAGTTTATTATTGGTTAGAAGCATTAAACCTAAGATGTAGTGTTCTAGGGTTTAGCATGATTCTATCATAACCAAAGAGTAGTTAATAAATGAGCATACCAAGGGAACAAGCTAAGTTTCATTCAATGTTAAAAGGGTTTTAGTACGCAGGAGCATTCAAGGTAGTTTTAGACTATTGTTACCAAAATAGTTGTTTCCGTGATTGATAACCATCAAAACTATCATGGCACTCAAATAGTTGGTCATGAGCAGATAGTGTTAAAGTAATTCATTCATGGTTGATTCCAGGGTTGTTAATAATCTTAACATGTATAAGTCATTGCTATTTCTAGGACATAGGAATTGAGGTGATGCTTGCTTGATATGTTCTTAAAAAGAATTACTTTTGAAGAACACAAGCCTTAACGGACATTTTTTTATTACTTAAAGGAATAGTAACTAGATGATGTCTGGAAGTTAATAGTTTACGAGTTGCATATTATAATTAGAAAACACTTGGTTGATCATGGACATGCAAATTCAAAATAAAATATACACATAGCAATTTCTAAATAGTTCTAGGATTGATAACAATCCTAATATAACTTAGGGTTTGAGTTTATAACTAAAAGGAAATGGTTTGATGCTTATTTTCAAGGTGTCTCAAAAGAATAACTTTTGAAGAACACATTCTTGGAAAGGTAATTGGTATTTAAACTATTTTAAGTGATCACAACTAGTTTTAGAAGTTTGGGTTAATTAATAGAGCATGGTTCTTCTTATTATAAGTTTCATGGTTTTAACTTAAAAAGGTTAAAGTAATTGAGTGAATTACTCCCACGGTTGAATTGAGCACTTAAAGCTAATTACTTGTTTACTGAATGGAAGTTAAGAAATATTCATAAATACACGTTACTATTTATTTGTGGCGGTCCTACATAAATTTTAATACTTTTAAAATTATCTATGGAAAGTAACTCTAGTGTTTAAGTGCTAATAGCAAAGTTGAAATTAAGGTCCTATAATAATGAGATAGTATTTACAATAAAGTTGTTTGAGTGTAAAAATATTTACTACATAATTAGGAAAATTATTTGATTCCTAAATTTGATTCAAATTCATATTCAAAATTTGTACTTACACATGTTTTATAATTTAATTCAAAATTATTTCACACAAGTCTATAATATTACTACACAAATAGATAGGAATTAGTTTTGTGATCATTTTGGTATATTACAAGCATTTTTCTGATTAAAAATGAAATAGATATGAATTTTCTAAGGTTTCAACAATTTCTGGAATTTTGAAATAACTGACAGAACATTTCGTACCTAGACTAAGTTTACCCACAGAGACTGACCAGTGGGCCTAGTGCCACGACAGCTGCCACGAGGGTAGGGACCGAGTCAAATGTTGACTAGTCAATGTGATGACGTCATCAACTAAGAACCTCACAGATGATTCTTCAATCGGATGATTTGCTGCGAATTAGGTCGTGTGAGTGTGTGGAAAAGATTCAGCGGATCAAGGCGAGTGCGATGGTGGTAGCGCCGCTCTGATTTGGTCGTCGGAGCTAGCTCTGGCGAGCTTGTCTGCGAGCACGAACTCCGGCCAACTAGCAAACTCTAGCTACGGCTCATCATATGATGCGAGAAATAGTTCAAGAGGTGCGTGAGCTCACCACGATGCTTCTGAGATGCTTGGTGGCGACGGGGGTGGTCGGAGCTGGGTGAATCGCCATGGATTTCGGCGATTACTGCAGAAAGGGAACGGCCGAAATCGCCCAACACCGGCCCTCTCTGCTCGATTCCTTCAACACACAAGATCCTAGGAGCAAGGCGGAGCTCCAGGACTACTCCATGGTCACCGGGGTGGCCTCCATCACCGACGAGTGAACTCTACTGGAGCTAGGGTTTCGGTGACTGTTTCAAAGAATGGAACCAGAGCGAGGAAGAAGGAGAGCTGAGGTCCTAGGTCTTATCCACTGCGGCGGGGTCTTCTTATAGGCCTCCCGGAAATGGTGGCGCGGATCTTGGCGCACCGCCGGCCAGGAACGGCCTCCGCTGCTCCACTGAGCAGCTTGGCTCATGGAGGAAGACGACGCCCCGAAGGGGTACGCGGCTGGGCTGCGGGGCTGTGGTGTTGGGCCGGGTTGATGGGCTACGGCGGCTGGGCTGCGGCCAGGTAGGTTCCCCTCCCTATTTTTTCTTCTTCTGTTTCTTTTCTTTTCTTTTATTTTCTGTTTTCTGTTTTGGAGGTTTTAACTAACATTTGATTTCTGTGTTTGCAAGAATTTGTATTTTTGACAATGCACAAAATACCTGTCGTGGGAATTTAGAGACAGTAGCCATGGGGTGGCTTATCAGAGGGGCTCGACGTTGGTGACGATGGGTCCGGCTCGGGATTGTACCAACAGAGACACCACGGTTTACCCAGGTTCGGGGCCCTCCCGGTTGGAGATAAACCCCTACTTCCTACCTGCTTCGTATTGATCGAGTAGTAGTGATTACAGTGCTCCTCGAGCTGTTCGGCTAGAGGAGGAAGAAGAAGATCGGATCTCCCCTACGCTAAGGGTCCAGGCCCCCTTATATAGACGGGGGCCTGGTTACAGGTTTAGGTGACGATTCGGCCGGCTGCCGGCTCCTCGGCGGCGGCGTCCTTGGCCTCTTCTTCTGACCCTGCTCTGGCAAAGACACTTTATAAAGTGTCTTTCCCCTGGACCGGCATCTGGAGGGCATATTCCCTCTCCTTTGCCTCGGATCCCGTCGTGGGGAAGGGTCTTCGATCTCTCATTGGTTGGACGTGGTCGTGGCGCTCGTCACTCCTGTCCTGCGCCCCTGCCGATCTTGTCGGGGCCGCTCCGCTTTTGGCCAGACTACCGTTGAGTGGCCTTGTCTTCATAGCCCGGCTCCAGCCCTCCTCGGTGGAGTCGCCAGCCGGCTGCTGACGCAGCCGGCCCTTCGGACGGAGCCGGTCTTCTCGTGCTGAAGCCGTGGGGACTCCTGGGACGCCAGCCGGCATGTTGCCCGGCTCGTGGTGCGCCCCCTAAGTCATCCCCACGACACTAGCCCCCGAAACTGGCGAAGTCTCATGGGCTAGCATGGGGCTTCGGCGGGTTCTTCTTTTCGCCGAAGTCTTGCTCGTCCTCGTCGAAGTCCCAGGATCTCCGGTTCGGCTTGGTCGCCCTAGTTGCCGAGGCTGGGCCTCGCGGAGTCCCTCCGGCCGTCTCGGGACGAACCGGCTTCAGTGAGGACCCGGCTGGCGACCGCGAGCCAGTGAGTCGCGAGCCGGCATGCCGCCTCCTGGGAACTTGCGCCGCTTCGAAACTCGTTCCCACGCGGTGGCCGGCGCAGCGCGCCAGTGGCCAGTCTTGTCATTTGACTTCGGAATCATCACCGTCATAACTTCCTGAGCCATCATGCGAGGTGGGCTGGTGCACGTCAGCGACGTGTCCCGTCAACTCCTCTCACGATCCGCCGCGGCAACCGTTGCGGAGGCACACGATGTGGAAGTTGGTTTCTAAAACGTCGGGGGTTATCCCTTCGCCGCTCTTCTTTAAATACCCAGCGTGTTAACGGCGCAGGGCATCCCCCACTTCTCCCCTCACTTCGAGCTTCGCCCTTCCGAAACCAGCCCGGTCATGTCGTCCCCTAGCGGCTCCACTGCCAGCGATGACAAGGTCCCGGAGGGGAGTGAGAAGGAGGTCGAGGCGCCGGAGGCGGCGCCTTCCGTGCCTCGGAAGCGTGGTCGCCCGAAAGGGAGCCGCAACAAGAGTACCTTGGAGGCTCTCGCGGCGAAGGCCTCCGCTGCTGCTTCTACCTCCGTCGCGCCCTCGGCGGCTGGAGCTTCCGGCGACGCGGGCGTCCCGGAGAAGCGGGGGCCAGGCCATCCGAAGGGGAGCGGGAAGAAGGCGGCTTCCGCGGCGGCCACTGCTCCCTCGTCGTCTCGCCGTCGTGGGCGGCCGCTGGGAAGCAAGAACAAGAAGGCCCCGGCTATCTTCAGGGTTGCAGCCACTCCCGCGGGGCCCCACGCGGCGGCCCCTCCTCAGCTTGGCCCGTCGCGGCCCTGGTTGGAGAAACCGGCGCTCCAACCGCCGACCTATGTTTCGGCCCAGGGGTGGTCCACCTGCATCGTTCCTGCGCTCGCCGGGTCTCGGGACCGCCTTCGCCTTCCGTCCCGGTTCACGGACTCGATGGAAGGCCAGGAGATGGCCTATGCCAAGCTGCGGGAATGCAGCGGCGGCCAGCCATCGTACCACGTCGAAGTTTACTACGACGGCCAGGGGGTGTGCTACTTCCGCGACGGGTGGTCGAAGTTCTTCCTCGACTACGGCGCGCACGAGGGCTGGTTCATCCTCCTCACCCGCCACGACGGGAAGAAGGAGTTCACCATCTGCTTCTTCGACGCCACCCTCTCCGCCCGCACCTACGCCCCCCAGCCGTGAAGGACGGGGGCTTCACCGGCCTCTGGCATGGGCTTCTCCGGGACAAAGTCCATGCGGCGCTCGCGCCATGCCGAAGAAAGCAAGGATCTCCCGGGCGAGGGATTCTTGGCGCCCTTAGGGTAGTAGTTTAGGGGACTTTTGTAATCGCCAGACCTACTGGACTCTTCCAATTTCGTGCAAATCTTTGCTTGCTTTTCATCGCTTGCTGTGTGAATGTCTTTTCTTCACTGTGTGCCTTTGCCATCGAGCAAGCGTCTCCCGCTCGACACCGTTGTGATGCAATGGTTCTTCTCTTAACGAAACTGTAGATAGGGACCGCGATGGTCACTGGCCTGCGCAGACGCTCCGGGCGGGCTCTTCCGGCTTCAACGCGGAGGGAACGGTGCTTCCGCTTGCCGGCTCCGGGAGGAACGGACCAGTCCCGGCTTCGCGGAGTTGGAGCAGAGTCTAAGTCTTGTACCGGCTCGGGCGAGGTCGAAGCCGGCACGTTTCCCCTCCAGGCTTCCGCACGTCCCAAGCCACGATTGGAATAGACTTCCTAGTCTCTGGCTCTAGCCGTTGCTTTGCGAGTGTTAAGTTTCGATTTCGTTGCTCGCTTGCTGATAGTGTCGCAGCGCCAGCTGAACGGACAGCCGGTGAGGTACTGGAGCCGGCCTGCTTCTGAGGGCCAATTCCCTTTCCCCCTAGCCCCCGAGTTTTGGGGTAGCTGGACTAACAGCTAGCTCGAAACTGAACTTTCACGAATAATGCCAACGCCAAGTGAGGTAACCCTAGCTTCGAACCTCTTGGGTGTGGCTTCTCAGCCCAAATGTCGAGAGTCTGTGACTATCAACTATTCGGTGGTTTTGCCTTTGCCCGGTTCCCTCAACCTTTTCCTTAATCTTCCCACCCTGCGGCCCTTCTACCCTCAACCGGCAGCCTGGTGCCGGTTGGTCTCCCTTGGGCCGGCAGCCGAATGCCGGCCTAGGGTGGGAGCGTGCCGCGGAGTGAGAAGTAGTACTTCGGTTTAGAGGCCCCCCGACTCGTGCTACCCAACACTTAGTTAACAGTCACTGCCCTTAACACTTGGTCGAGCGATTTTTCTATCGTTTGCGGTTCTGCTCTGCGGCTTTCCCTCGTATGTGGTCTGCCGGCTCCTATCCATCCGGCTGCGCGGAGCCGGGAGGTGGAGGTTGGGCTCGAGACCTTCGCCATACGTAGTACTCATCCGGCTGGCGAGGGATCGATCTTTTTCGGGGCTGCCGGCTGTGGCTCGGTGCCTGGAGCCGGCTGCCGGTCAGGTGAATAACGCAGGAAGCAAAACATACACGAAGTGTTTTCCTCGGAGCCGGCCGTAACTAACCGTTCCGCTTTCCTTTATTCATTGACACGTTTTTCGGGGTACAAGCTTTTGCCTTAGCAGAAGAAAGGTCTTAGGAGACTGACATTCCAGGGACGCTCGGTCTCCTTGTCAGAGTTATCTGCCTTGTTCTTTCTGGGCTCTTGTGCGTCGATGAGGTAATATGCCCCATTGCCCAGCACCCGGCTGACAATGAACGGTCCCTCCCAGGGAGAGGACAGCTTGTGCAAGCCTTTAGTGCTTTGGACCAGCTGGAGTACGAGATCACCTTCGCGAAACGCGAGCGGGCGAATTTTCCGGCTGTGGTATCGTCGCAGCTACTGCTGGTAGAGTGCTGATCTAGCCAGAGCCTGCTCTCGAGCCTCCTCGAGGAGGTCGACGCCATCTTCGCGAGCTTATTTTGCTTGCTTCTCCGTGTACTGGACAACTCTGGGCGCGTCGAACTTAATGTCCGTGGGCAACACCGCTTCTGCTCCATAGACTAGGAAGAAAGGTGTGAAGCCAACAGAGCGGTTTGGAGTGGTGCGCAGGCTCCAGAGCACTGAGGGTAGCTCTTCGACCCAACAGCCGGCTGAGCGCTCGAGAGGCTCGACCATTCTTGGTCTGATGCCAGCCAGGATCAGCCCATTTGCCTTCTCCACTTGTCCATTTGACTGAGGGTGCGCTACTAACGCTAAGTCCAGCCGGATGCCCTTCTGACCACAGTAATCAGCAAAGACTCCCTTCGCAAAGTTCGTCCCATTGTCGGTGATGATGCTATGGGGAACTCCATATCTCGTGATGATCTCGTTGAAGAACTTGATCGTGGACGAACCGTCGAGTTTCTTGATTGGCTTGGCCTCGATCCACTTGGTGAACTTGTCTACGGCAACCAGCAGATGCGTCAAGCCCCCGGGTGCGGTCTTGAATGGCCCCACCATGTCCAGGCCCCAGACCGCGAACGGCCAGGTGAGCGGGATGGTCTTGAGGGCTGCCGCTGGAGTGTTTCTGTGCTTGGAGAAGCGCTGGCAGCCGTTGCACTGCTTCACCAGCTGCTCCGCGTTCTGCTTAGCCGTTGGCCAGTAGAAACCATGGCGGAAGGCTTTGGCCACCAAGGCTCTAGAAGACGCGTGATGTCCGCACTCCCCTTGGTGTATTTCTCTCAGCAGCTATGTCCCTTCTTCCGGCTCGATGCACTTCTGGTAGATGCCTGACACGCTGCGCTTGTACAGCTCGCTGTTGATGATGGTGTATGCCCCAGCTCGACGCTGAATTCGCCTAGCTTCCGCTTCGTCTTGCGGTAGGTCCCCAGTGATGAGGTAGTTGGAGAATGGTTCTGCCCAGGAAGGTATCTCCCGTATATGGAAGACACTGGCGACCAGAGGGTCGGCAGCCCCCGGGTCCGTCGTTGAGCCGGCTTCGCCTGATTGTCCGGCTGGGAGAGCGGGCGCGGAGCCGGCAGTCCCCTCGTCCTTCGCCGAGCCAGCTGTGCTGGGTTGGCCGGCTGCCTCCTTCAGATCCGAGACGGCAGCCCCCGGGTCCGGCGGCGGTACCGGGGCCGGGGCTGGGTCTCCAGGCACATAGATGGATATGGACTCCGGCGAAGCATTGATAGACGGCTTGTGGATGATCTCCAGGGACACCCCGGCTGGGACATCCTGCCTGGTGGAGCCGATCTTGGACAGCCGGTCTGCTTCCTCATTGTTGGCTCTGGGGACATGGTGGAACTCGCAGCCTTCGAAGAATCCGCTGAGCTGCTGCACGTAGAAGCGATAGGAAGCCATGTTGGCGTCCTTGGCGTCCTAGTCCCCTGAGACCTGGTGCGTCACCAGGTCGGAGTCTCCGAAGCAGAGGATCCTCCTGATGCCGATCTGCTTGGCCATCTTGAGCCCATGTACCAGGGCTTCATACTCGGCGACGTTGTTCGACGCACGAAAGTGCATCTGCAGCACGTACTGCAGCTTGTCTCCCTTGGGTGAGGTGAGGACGACGCCGGCTCCCAAGCCCCCGAGCAGCTTGGAGCCATCGAAGTGCATGCGCCAGTGGGTGGAGTCCGGAGCCGGCGGCAAGTACTGGTGCTCTCCCCAGTCAGCGAAGAAATCCGCAATGATCTGCGACTTGACCGTCGTTCTGGGCTTGTACTGAATGGTATGAGCTGCGAGCTCGATCGCCCATTTGGCCACTCTTCCCGACGCATCCTTGCACCCGATGATCTCCGAGAGCGGTGTGGTGCTCACCACCGTGATCGGGTGCTCCTCGAAGTAATGCTTCAGCTTCTTGGCCGCCATGTACACGCCGTACGCGACCTTCTGGTAGTGCGGGTAGTTCTGCTTGGAGAGAGTGAGCACCTCACTCAAGTAGTACACCGGGCGCTGAACCGGCAGCTCTTTGCCTTCCTCAGTGCGCTCCACTACGATCACCACGCTGATGACGCGTGGGGTTGCTGCGATGTAGAGCAGCATTGGCTCCCGAGGGGCCGGCGCTGCCAGGATCGGCGCGGCGGACAAGGCTCGCTTGAGGTCGTTGAAGGCGTCGTCAGCGCGCTGGGACCAAGCGAAGTGATCCGTCTTCTTCATCACCTGGTACAGCGGCATGGCCTTCTCCCCGAGCCGGCTGACGAACCGGCTAAGCGAGGCCAAGCATCCAGCGAACTTCTGCACATCTCTGAGCTGGGTGGGCTTCTCTAGGGCCTCGATGGCTTTTATCTTCGAGGGGTTAGCCTCGATCCCTCGCTGGGAAACGATGTAACCTAGGAGCTGCCCAGCCGGCACACCAAAGGTGCACTTCTCAGGATTGATTTTCATGCCATAGCGTCGCAAGTTGGTGAAAGTCTCCTTGAGATCGTCCAGGAGCGTGCTGCTCTGCTTGGTCTTCACCACCACGTCGTCCACATAAGCGTGCACGTTCCTCCCAATCTGCTCCTGCAGACATCGCTGCATAGTTCGCTGGTAAGTGGCTCCAGCGTTCTTCAGGCCGAACGGCATGGTAACGTAGCAGTAGGCTCCGTACGGGGTGATGAAGGAGGTCTTGATCTGATCCGGCTGGAAGAGCGGGATCTGATGGTAGCCTGAATAGGCGTCCAGGAATGACAACAGGTCACAGCCGGCTTTGGAATCAATCACCTGGTCAATTCGTGGCAGCGCAAAAGGATCCTTGGGGCAGGCCTTGTTGAGGCTAGTGTAGTCGATACACATTCGCCAAGTGTTATTCTTCTTCAGAACCAAAACTGGGTTCGCGAGCCAGTCAGGGTAAAACACTTCCATGATGAAGCCGGCTGCTAGGAGCCGGGCAATTTCCTCGCCAATAGCTTTCCTCTTTTCTTCTGCAAATCGCCGCAACGGCTGCTTGACCGGCTTGGCGTCCGGCCGGACGTTAAGTGCGTGCTCAGCCAGCTCCCTCGGCACCCCAGGCATGTCCTTTGGAGACCATGCGAAGATGTCCCGATTCTCACGGAGGAAGCTGGTGAGCTCGCTTTCCTATTTGGCAGACAAGCCGGCGCCGATGATGAAGTACTTGGAGGGGTCGCTCTCGTCCAGCAGGATCTTTTTGGTGTCGTCGGCCGTCTTGAATTGCTCCACAGGCGACTGGCGAACTGGTACGTCTTGCTGGGTTAGCTCCACACGATGCAGAAGCTGCCTCTTCTCCTCGGCGACAACCAGCGCCTCTGCCAGCTGCGAGCTCTCCTTTGCGCAGGCCAGGGACTTCTTGAAGTTTCCCGAGACTGTGATCACACCTCTGGGTCCTGGGAGCTTCATCTTCAGATAGGCGTAGTGCGGAACCGCCCTGAACTTGGCCAGGGCTGGACGGCCTAGTAGCGCATGGTAGGGACTGCTGATGTCCACCACCTCGAACCAGATGGGCTCGCGGCGGCTATTCCCCTTCTCTCCGAAGAGAACCTCCAGCTGCACCTTGCCCAAAGGGGTGCATGAATGCCCAGGCACGATGCCATGGAAGGTGAGCCGGCTAGGTTTCAGCTGAGCAAGCGGGATGCCCAACTTCTCCAGAGAGCTTCGGTAGAGAAGGTTGATACTACTACCGCCATCGATGAGCACGCGGGAGAAACGGCACATGTGCGTATCGGAACACACGACAGGGTCCACGACCAGAGCGTACTCTCCAGGGCTGGGCATCAACCTCGGGTGGTCCTCGCGCCCCCACACTACAAGAAATGTGTTGACTACTGACGCTCAAAATTCGTCATAAAATCGTCATAATGGTTGATTTGTGACGATTTTATGACGAAAAAATCATCGTCAAAAATGGGGCGTCGTTGATGATCGAACATGACGAATTCGCTGAGATCGTCATAACCGGCTATGACAATATTGGACCGTCACAACGCTTATGACGATATAATATCGTCATGGGCAAATTGGGGAGGCCACATCAGCAATCCGATATGGCATACACGTGGCAGGAGGCCACATCAGCAATCCAACGTAGAATACACGTGGCATATACGTGGCAGACATGTAAATCGAAATCAGCCCAGTCCATTTCAGTGATCTGTATGGGCCAAGCCCAATAAGTCTAGCCTTTTTTACCTGGGCCTTGGCCTTCTTTAGGTCAATATCTTTATTGGGCCATATATCCTTTTACATTCTTTTTCTATTTTCTAGTCAATTTTTTATTAGGCTGGTCCCACCTGTCAGTTCTTAATTTTCGTACTGGTCCCACTCGTTAGTTCGTATTTTCATACTGGTCAGGTCTTATTTTTCAACAATTTGACAACAATTAAATACTAGATAAGAAACAATGAATAGATAAAATTATTTTTACAATCATAACAAAATTTCCACATACACATATATACAATATATACAAGGCTGGAACTGAATTTAGCCAAATATGTAAAATTCCACAATATGACCATATCCTACAACATGCAATATCACAGGACCCAAAGCATTTCCTTCCAGGCGACCAAACTTGGCTACCAATCTCCATGTCCATGACAGGAATCTGTGCCTTCCAACAACGCCACAACAACCTGCATGGGGCTTCAAGCTTCTTAAGGTTGTGTTTCCGTATCAGCTATCAACTAGGACGCCTGCATTGCTGAACAAAACCTTGTTATCTAATGCTTCTTATAAGCAAAGTAAATCATACTGGCAAACAAAGAATCAAAACAGATTCATATTAAGAAATTTTTAACTGGATGTCAATTATCAATTATAAGTGAAAGGCCCATGTTAACGCATAACAGTCTGATAAAGATAAAAGTTACAGCTGTTCTATCGAATGAAAAAAATGCTCCACACAAGCATTTAACTTGCAGGGCCATAGGTTCTTGCCAGACCGCAAACTAATCTTCACAGGCTAAAAAGGCTAACAATCAGCTGGATATATTCCTCCAGCAGTGTGCATTGCAGATTCATGATCACAAATGGATTTTGTCAGTACGCAAGAGGCTAACAATCAGCTGGATTACAAATTTCAATAGCAAACTTTGTTATGCAATGTTAGCTAAAAGTCTTAAATATCTCCAAGCAGCAGACATAAGCTTTTGCGACAAACAGAGAAAAACACATGATGCAACTGAACTACCCATCAAATATTATGCATACTCAGTAAGCAGAAATTGTCTTACTGTGCATGTCTGCCATTGACCATCCCAACAGTGGACCATATTCACTATGTCGCTCGACTCCAACATCATATCACTGCGCCTCTATCTGCAACCAGAAGTGTTGCATTATTTTACATATAAGCAACAGTAGCAGACGACTTAAATGTAAGACAACAAGCATAAGTTGATATAAGCATATAAATACACCATGTAACACAGGTACCAATTTCACTATAGAGAAGGGAGATATTCTTGCGAAAACATGATCTCTACTAAAAGAGGAAACTGTATAATAAAAAGAAAGTAGCAGACAGTCCTTTATAATATTTACATATAGCAGGAATATTTACATATAGCAGCCAGTACTAAAAAAGGAACTACTATGCTACAAACAGGAATAAAAAGTAGTAGCAAGAATTGCTATGCTACAAGTTTCAGGAACTACTATGCTACAAGCAGTAACTGCAATCATACTATAGAACAAGAATCCTGGCAGGAAGCAAAATTCTATTATGTAAGCAGTGTACACTGGCCACACTATGCCTGCAGTTAAAAAAAGCTTGCAGTTAACTTATCCTACCTATCCCTACAGCAGCGTGATCACTGCTGGGCTTTATGGTAACCCCCTCAAGCAAGCAAGAATCAAAGCACTTCCAGTATTAAGCAAGAATCAAGCAGGTATGTACGGGGCGGCCGGGCAGCAGGATGTTGTGGCTGTGGTGGTCAGCTGATCCGGTAGAGGTGCAGCTCCGGTAGACCAGCGCCGCCAGTGTTTACCTGCAACCACGGACAATCAGATGGCATTGCTTGGTGTAACAGAATGCGTGTCCCTGTGACACAGGTAGCTGAAAGAAGTGAGCAAGAATGAAATGTGTTGGACATAACAAAACAGATAACATCAAATGAAAACAGATAAAAGAATGTGATTACATATTGTGTATAATGTAAACCAATGCTATCATGTTAGCAATAATGGCAAGTTCTTTTGATTCTAAAGCATCAAAGATAACAACTGTAAAAGATGGAACTGTGGCATGTTTATTCATAAACTGGAATAGCTACGCAAGAATCGAAACAAAGGTTTTATCAGGAATGAAAGAAATATACAGATTCTTATAAGACCATCACAACATTAGCGGAGCAAAGTTCAATAGAAGAAAATATGTTTTAATTCTGGATGTTATGGTCACAGAGAAATAGTTAACTAATGGAATTCCCTAGTTATGAGAAAGATTTGGCCAGTTTCACAAGTAATATAAGCTATTAAATGATACAGAAAATACATAGTTGGTGCGTGAATGTATACAGCTAGATAAGAAATCTGAACCAACAGCGTTAGCCAAAAAATCTGCTGCCTAGCTGAGGTGCTGGAAGGTATGACTTCAATCATATAGGGTTAGTGTTTCAAGTGGTTCTTTGAAATAATAAGAACGAGTCAGCATACTTGGTGTACTCGTAATGCTTGTGTGTGGAGAATACGAGCCCATTCGTAAATCACATGACATAAAGCTACCAAATTTCAACAATTCCTAATTAATCAGTTCATATCAAGTGCATATGGACGGAGACACAGTGCTACCAGGGAGGCTCCTCCTTGCAGAAAAACAACACCGAGATCACAATAATAGAACGCTGGAAACGAATCGTAAACCAACGGATCTGGGGGCTTACATGAAGACGAAGAAGGCGCTTAGGGGAGCTTCGGCTTGTTTGGGATCTTCTGGGCCATGCTCTTCTTCCTCGTGACCTCCCATGGTGAAGGTGGAAGGGATCTGAGGTCACTGTTGTCGGGGAGGAGAAGATCCGACAGCGGCGAGGAGGATCGGGGGTCGGTGTTGTCGAGGGAGAGCGGATCCGGGGTCGGTGTTGTCGGGATGAGAGGATCCGGCGAAGGCCTTCACGTTGAGGTGCGGATCCAACAGCTACACTGCCGGGACGACGCGTCGTTGACCACCCGCGGTCGGGGAGGAGAGGATTTGGCAACGGCCTTCACGGTGAGGACCGGATCCAACGGCTGCACTGCCGGGACAAAGCCACGCTGACCACCCACGGCCGAGGATGGGGAAGGCAGCAGAGGAGGGAAGGCGGCGGCGGCGCGTGCGTTCTGGAGGAGGGGGAGTGCGTTCTGGATAAGGGGGGAGTGCCGCGCGAGGCTAGGGTTTGGTGGGGGCAAAAGTTTTGGGTGCGTGCGTTCCCAGCGAGGGATAAGATCGATGACGAGAGACGTCGGATGGTGACAATTGACGGCTCAGATCGGTTCCAGCTATGATCCGTGGGAAGAGTATCTATGCCTTCTGATTGGTTCCAGACGACTAGCATTGGATTGGTCCATAAAACATGGCATAGTTTGTTCAAATGACCTCATATTGTGCAAATGTGTGCATCTTGGTATGGCAAACAAAGTTGTTTTGGGGAGTATTAATTTTCTTTGCACAAAAAATTCATTTTTCATTTTCTTAATGCTAAAAATGTGTTATTTTGTGAAGCATCTACCAAAAATAAGTTTCAAAAATGGACCACCACAAATTTAAATCATATTATACCATATTTTATGCATAATTCATCATTTGTTTGCATGGAAAAAGTTATCTAGACACCCCTCAAGAAATTGACAAAATTCTGCCGATTCAGTTGGAAGCGGGTCAAATTTGAACTACAGGTGCTTCATAGTTTGCTCATGTTTTTTAAAAAAAATCATTTTTAGGTACACCATTATCTATTTTATCAGAGATCCATCAAGATTTTTGCAAAATTCTATCCCGATCTAGGAGCGGTCACGCCCGCCGTTTTGGTCGTATTTTGAAATGTGCATAACAAATTCAAAAAAAATCAAAAAAATACAAAACCTTCGCGTTGTGTCATGTTATGTGACCTAGTTTCTAGGAAAAATAACAAACTTGGAATATTGGAAACATTTTGAAAAAGTGTTCACAAAAAAGAGCTATCTCGTATGAAGTTTCATGGATTTCAAGCCAAATGAGCTAGTTATGGCCATAACCATGGCATAGTTTGTTCAAATGACCTCATATTGTGCACATGTGTGCATCTTGGTATGGCAAACAAAGTTGTTTTGGGGAGTATTAATTTTCTTTGCACAAAAAATTCATTTTTCATTTTCTTAATGCTAAAAATATGTTATTTTGTGAAGCATCTACCAAAAATAAGTTTCAAAAATGGACCACCACAAATTTAAATCATATTATACCATATTTTATGCATAATTCATCATTTGTTTGCATGGAAAAAGTTATATAGACACCCCTCAAGAAATTGACAAAATTCTGCCGATTCAGCTGGAAGCGGGTCAAATTTGAACTACAGGTGCTTCATAGTTTGCTCATGTTTTTTTCAAAAAATCATTTTTAGGTACACCATTATCTATTTTATCAGAGATCCATCAAGATTTTCGCAGGATTCAACACCTTGTGAAGAAGGATCATGTCCGCCATTTTGACCGTATTTTAAATACACCATAATGGCATTTTAGTGATTAAATTTTGTTTTCTATTTTTTTTTGGAGAAAAAGATTTTATGTTATTATATATGTAATAAATAGAATTTACAAAGTCTGTTTGAATTTATTTGGCTTTGTCTAGAATGTTCTTCTAATCTTTTGTGTTAAGATCTTAAGAGAAATGGGAAAGGTAAAAAGGAAAAAAAAACATAAATAACCGCCTTGTCCGCATAGGCCCATGTCTTCACAGCGGCCCAGGCCACTTTGGTGGTAGGGCGGCTCAGGTCGGTGTTGGTCAAAGCGGCCCAGGCCCATCTTACCGCGAACATCTATTTAAAACTAGAATAGCATGTAGTGTTATCACAAAATGGAGTCCACCATGGTGGTAAGGGGAGGCACGCCCGGGTTGGAGGTTGTGGGTTCGAACCCATGCCCACGCATATTCTATTTTGCCTCATATTTCTCAAGGCAGACCCCTGGCGGACACATGTGTCAGGTGCGGGTCCTGCTTGTTAGGTGCCAGGTGGGGACGGTGGGTGGGACCTCTATGTCAAGTCGTCCCGGTGGGTCCTGTATGCCATATGCCACGTGTGTTGGGTGGGGCGGACGGTAGGGCCCAGATGTCAATCTGCTAGACATGAAATTAGAGTGTATGACATGTGGGTCTCGGCCTGGTGGGTGGGCCCCTTGTGTCAGGTGGGGCGGTGGGTGGGACCCGATTGTCAGGTGGAGATGGTGGGTGGGACCTGATTGTCAGGTAGGGATGGGGGGTCCAGATGTCAATCATCTAGACACAAAATCTGAGTATATGACATGTTGGTCCCATATTTACATGTCTAGTGCAGCCATATACAAGCTAAATTGACACGTGTACTACACATAAGCGTAAATAGACATATGGACGACACGTTGGCAAAACCGCTGATGTGGCAGTCCAAGTATTTCAAATATATTCTAATTTAGCAACTATGACGATCTATTTTCGTCGTAAGCGGCTCCGGATAAGGTCTCAAACTGCATGAGAGAGGTTATGACGATTTGGTGTCTATTGGATTATGACATTTCTGGTTCAAATCGTCGTAATTTTTAGGGCTAGTGGCCTCCGCAATTAGCTCATGACGATCTGGTGCAAAATCGTCACTACTTTATGACACTTTTCTCTAGGGTCAGGAAGAAAACGTCACTAGTCAACACATTTCTTGTAGTGCCAGGTAATGGCTGCCTCGGACCAGTGCATGTACTGGGGCTCTGCAGGCATTACGGCGTTCACCTCTGCTTCATGCCAAAGGTCGCTCCTTTTGTCCTTGCCGGGGGTAGTGAAGATGTGATACTGCTCCACATCTGTCGGGAAGTCATCATCTTGATCCGGCTCGCCTCCAGCCGAGTCGCGCTGTTGGTCCTCCTGACCTCTGGCCGGTTGAGCCTGCGACGTATCAGGGATCTGCCGAGCGCGCTGCTCCAGCTCTCTCATGAAACGGCACTGACGTGTGGAGTGGGTCGCTTCCCTGCCCGGGGAGGTGTGGAATTTGCACGGCTGATCAAGTGCAGCATCGAGGGTGTACTTGCCCTCTTTGCGCCCATGACCGCTGCCTGCAGCCCCCGGGCCTCCTTGGTCTGAAGCCGCTCGCTTTGAGCTAGCAGGTCCCCTAGAGGACGTCTTGACGTGGTCGAGCCACAGGTGGATGTGCAGCGCCGGTGGGCGAGCCTGGGACTCCGACCCTGGCGCTGACTCCGCGATCAAGCGTGGTTTGCTTGCTCCGCCGCCCTGCTGGGGGCGGCGGCCTTGGGTGTTGCCACTTGGAGCACGGCCGCCCTGTCCACGCCCTCCGCGGCCTCGGCTTGCCAACGGCGACCGCTGGATCTGGCCGGGGACGACGGTGGCGAAGCTGAGGTACGGGTTACGAGCGGGCTCGGTCGGTGCGTCTCCATGCGCGTCGTAGAACTCGCCGAGCACGGTGCTCGCGCGGCGCCGGTTGGCCTCGTCCTCAGCCACCTTGCCAAGGAGAACGAGGCGCGTCCGCTCCAGGGCCTCGGCGACCCGGGAAGGATCGATGACGCGGCCGAGGGGAGCGCGCAGGTCCACCACGGAGACGTCCGGGGCGTCCCGCTCTGGGAGTGGAGCGTCTTGCTCCTGAGGAGGTGGGCGCTCGAGCGACGGGCGCTCGGGGCGCGGTAGGTCGCCGCCCTCATCCTCTCCCAGGGTCATCACCTCGACCATGGCGCCAAGGTTGCTGCTTTCACCGCAGCTCGAGCCTCCGTCGTAGAGGGAGTCGAAGACGTCGGTGATCTCTTCCGGGAAGGGCTTGGCGACGTAGAAGCGGTGGCTGCCGACGTCGAGGAAGGAGCCGTTGTTGCCGAAGCCGTTCTTGAAGTGGGCCAAGTTGTCGTCGACGCAGTCGAAGGTGCCGAACCTCCAGACAAGGCCGGAGGCGAACTTCTCGCCGGAGGGTCCCGGCCGAAACTTGACTCCGCTCGCCACCGCGCTTTGCCCCACGGTGGGCGCCAACTGTCGTGGGAATTTAGAGACAGTAGCCATGGGGTGGCTTATCGGAGGGGCTCGACGTTGGTGATGATGGGTCCAGCTCGGGATTGTGCCAACAGAGACACCACGGTTTACCCAGGTTCAGGGCCCTCCCGGTTGGAGGTAAACCCCTACTTCCTGCCTGCTTCGTATTGATCGAGTAGTAGTGATTACAGTGCTCCTCGAGCTGTTCGGCTAGAGGAGGAAGAAGAAGATCGGATCTCCCCTACGCTAAGGGTCCAGGCCCCCTTATATAGACGGGGGCCTGGTTACAGGTTTACGTGGCGATTCGGCCGGCTGCCGGCTCCTCGGCGGCGGCGTCCTTGGCCTCTTCTTCTGACCCTGCTCTGGCAAAGAAACTTTATAAAGTATCATTCCCCTGGACCGGCATCTGGAGGGCATATCCCCTCTCCTTTGCCTCGGATCCCGTCGTGGGGAAGGGTCTTCGATCTCTCATTGGTTGGACATGGTCGTGGCGCTCGTCACTCCTGTCCTGCGCCCCTGCCGATCTTGTCGGGGCCGCTCCGCTTTTGGCCAGACTACCGTTGAGTGGCCTTGTCTTCATCGCCCGGCTCCAGCCCTCCTCGGTGGAGTCGCCAGCCGGCTGCTGACGCAGCCGGCCCTTCGGACGGAGCCGGTCTTCTCGTGCTGAAGCCATGGGGACTCCTGGGACGCCAGCCGGCATGTTGCCCGGCTCGTGGTGCGCCCCCTAAGTCATCCCCTGATATTATACTGGTACAAAATGTTGTATTAAAGGAATTCTCAATGTATATTGCATAGATTCCAATTTGTAATTTTTTCTTTGTTTTCTTAAATAGGATCTTAGTAGAGATGAATTCAAATGCCCTTCTATTTGAGTTTTCAAAGTACTTTGCTGTGGTATTGATGACTTCCTAGTGGGATATATAATACTAGTTTGTGTAACCTTACTAAATAGATAGTGAACTAAGATTGTTACTTAGTTTTTGTGAAGAATTGAATTTAGTTTTTCTTATAACAACAATTAAAAAGATTCATGATGGAATGTTCAAAATACCCTTGAAGGTATTTCCAAATGAATGGATACTAGGATATGGGATTAAAGAGAATATTATTACACTCATCAAGAAAATAGTGTTCTCCTCTAAGATGTGATCAATGTTGTAAAAGTTCTATAAACTAAATAGGTATCTAAGGCTTAGACTTGTGAACCCCTCCACCTATAACAAGTGGCTTTTACTATTAGCAACTTCTATATGCACCAAAGATGCGCCACAGAAAATTCAAAAAAATTTAAAAAAAATTAAAAATCGAAAAAAATATTATTATTTTTTGAAAATCATAAAAATCGAAATAATGTGAAAAAACTATTTTATTTCAATTTTTTTAGGATTTTATCACATGAGGAACATATTCAAATCACACCGAATTTCTTGACTTCCCGCTAGGTCACCCATCTTTAGACTACTCCGGGCTCAGCACGCTTAACTTCTCCATTCTACGTGCATGAGCTATCACTAACCTACCCAAGTTCTTATTGATATTACTATCATATCAATCCTCTTAAGGCCTATGTGTGCTTGTGTGTGCTTGTGTGTGTATGTGCGTATATGTGTGTGTATGTGTATATATGTGTATATATATTATGTATATATGTGTATATGTGTGTGTATATGTGTATATATGTCCGCGTATATATGTGTGTATGTGTGTGTATATGTATGCATGTGTGCATATATATGTGTGTATATGTACGTATATGTGCATATATGTGTGTATATGTGCGTATATATGTGTGTATGTCCACATATATGTGCGTATATGTGTATATATGTCCGCGTATATGTGCGTATATGTGTATGTATATGTGCGTATATGTGTGTATGTGTGTGTATATGTATGCATGTGTGCATATATATGTGTTTATATGTGCGTATGTGTGTGTATATGTGTGTATATGTGCATATATGTGTGTATATGTATGTATATATGTGTGTATGTATGTGTATATGTGCATATATGTGTGTGTATGTGTGCATATATGTGTGTGTATATGTGTGTGTATATGTGTGTGTATATGTGTGTATATATCTGCATGTGTGTATATGTGTGTGTATATGTGTGTATATATGTGTGTGTATATGTGTGTATATATCTGCATGTGTGCTATATGTGTGTATATAACTAATCCAAAAGTTTAATCTAAAAAGTGCAAAAAAGTCTATTTTCCCTTTTGAATTTTGAGATTCTAAAATTTGTCGAAACGACCATAGGTGGTTGAATTCGGATGTAACTTTTCGTGTAGATACTTTTTCATATAAAAAACTTTTTAATCCGACTTCGTATGCAAAAGTTATGGCCGTTTTACCGAGACATAAAGTTTTTTTGTAAAAAATATCAAAATTCATTTTTATTATTTTTCTTACTTACTAGATCACATAACATAACTAAATCTGATTTTTTGAATTTTTTTCAAACCTTTTATCATTTTCTCTTATTTTTTAAAAGACTAAAAAGGCGACCCACGGGGGGGGGGGGGGGGGGTGGGACGAGCTAATTCTGTGGCGCACCAGGGCCAGTGCGCCACAGAATTACCCTAATTCTGTGGCGCACTGGTCTTGGTGCGCCACAGAATGCTCACCAGGGCCAGTGCGCCACAGAATTACCCAAATTCTGTGGCGCACTGGTCTTGGTGCGCCACAGAATGCTCTAATTCTGTGGCGCACTAGCCCTGATGCGCCACAGAAATAGAGGAACCAATGATTGGGGCTGATAGGGCGTGGGTCCCACCCTATTTCTGTGGCGCATGGTCTTTTGGTGCACCACAGAAATGACATATTTCTGTGGCGCACCTGATTTGGTGCGCCACAGAAATAATTTCTGTGGCGCACTGCTGGCTAGTGCGCCACAGAATTGCATCCCACCTATAAGGGTTTTCCTACTAGTGATGTGTTCCACACTCAATGTGATATCATGATGATCATTACAATCCTTTGATCATATTGCTTGGGTTCCATTTGGCTAATCAAGGTCCATGATTTACTAGTGCTCAACTATTCTCTTGGAACATCCTTGTAGCTAAGAGAATTTAATATCACTTCTTAACTCCAAGATACTACGCAATGATTATCTTCATTAGTACTATCTTCTTAAGGTATACACCTCACCTATAATTGAGATAACTCCTCTAATCAACTAAGAGTTAGGTTAGTCTCTACTACTTCGGAGCTTCTTAATTATATCCTAAACTTCCATCTTAAGAGATGAGAATGATACTGGATTTGATATAGAGTCTCTTCTTGTCTTGGAAGATAAATGGACTTAGATGTGAAAGAATAGGATGGATCAATATATGATGACAAGATAGGTCAAGAGCCAAGGGTAAGACTTGTGTTGTCTTCCTTTAAGCTAGGATTTGCTTCAATGGTTTAGGTTTGAGAAATACCATGTGATCATGGTAGGATTGGATATAAGGTCCTAAGTAATGTGTTAACATATTAGTTCTACCTCACATTCATCTCTTCTAGTTGATGTAATTATCTCTACCCAAAACAAGGTTTTTAACAAAGGTCAAATTGAAGTTTATCGCGCTCTAGTTGATGAGCTACTTCAATTCCATCAACTCAAGTGAAACTCCAGTCACTATGATCTGTTTTATTTAAATGCGCGAAAATTACCCGGATTTTCTATGCATGAAATGCAATGCACACATCTGTTGTTTCTATTTTATGACCTCTAATCCTGGGATATTACAGTGATCCACTAAAGGGAAACTTGCTGCTGTTCTACAAACCTCTGCACTTGGAGGCCCAACACTGTCTACAAGAATAGAAGCGTTCGTAGACATCATCAGTCACTTTCCCTGGCATGTGAGATCGGTGGAGTATGCAAAAATTTATTTTATTTGCCATCTCCTCTCCTCAAATCTAGGTTTGGTCCAGTTCTTACTCACTGGCGTGTAGACCTACGACCTTGCTTCTGACAGAATTTTTGCATGGCATCGAACCAAGAAGTATGGTTCACTTTTCTTGTTAGAGTTGAAGAACCAATGCTCCACTATGTGTTGAGCCGACTCAATACATGCTATGGTTCGCTTTTAGACCACATGGTGCATGGTCTTACTAACATCACGTGAGAGGAGAAATTTCAAGAGCACATTTTCTCACAAAGGACTTGCTTAAGAGGTTCACCTTGCTACTGACTATTTTTGTGTGGGTTTAGACCATCCATAACAATTTCATGTACTTATTATAATTGATTCTTGTATTCCATTATGTTTTCACCTTTTGGTTTACATTGTTTTACTTTTTTCGAAAAGGAGATTGAGACCTCGGTCTCTCCATCGAAAATATGCATACGGATTTTATTAATAGTCTATTCAACAATGATCTGGCAAGATAATACAACAAGGCCTTGTATAGTAGACTCAACAAACTCCCCACCAGCTAACTAGGTACCAGGGGCATCACCGATCATCCTATGATGAACCAGGAGCATACATCCGGTCTAGTAGACCCACAACATGTACCTCATGCACACGCTCGAGAAGAACCTGTCACTACGCCCGCTCTTCTGTCTCACTCTCACTCAGATGCACACAAACACAAACATACACACTAGTGAAGGAATTAGATTTTTGGCCGAATCCAATGGGTTCGTAAGGGCACGTACAATGAGGTGACGTCAGCCTTCCCTTGGAGGTGCAACATATGATTTTTTCTTAGTTGGAGGAGAGAGAATTAAGAAATAGAAGACTATCTTCCCTTAGCTAAGGGATGATCCCTTAGAACATAAGAGGATGCTATTTTATGCATTGTATCATCTATCTTCTCTTAGTCAATTAATTTCTACTAAAAATAACTATTTCACATTAACTGTTAGGGATAACTATAAGAGATAATGCACTGTACAAGTTATATCTTGTGCTTTCTTTAGATGATGTGGAGGGCTAAGAGAAGGCACGCCTTCTCAAGAATTGTGCATGCCCTAAGCAGCGTGCTCCTAGTTAGTGAGAACCAGATCAGTACAATGAGAATTGTTGTGTGTGCGGTGTGTAGCCGGCACACTCGAACTTCGTTACAAATTGAAGAACAAACTGGAAATATAGACATATGTCATGTATTTAGCGAGTTACGAATTTTAAAGCCTAATGTAAATATGCCAGGGACAAAAAATGACAATACAACACTCATACTGGTAATGGGTTGAGTTCTTAGCCCAAATTTGCTTTAGGTACTAATTATTTGCACTCGTATTTTTTCCTTTATGAAGGAGTGCTTTAGTTTTGGGTTTAAAAATTTTGTGCCATGATGCAAATATACTGACTCTGTTCAGAAATTTTGTATCTAATTGCAATTAGGTCTAATTTATTTCTAAATGTGATCAAGTATCCTTCTAGCAACTGCTAGAACCAATCCATCCCTTTCTTTCTCTCTCCTAGCTACAACAGTTGTGCGGATCGATGTGCGGATGTGATGGATGTACGGCGACCGACACGATTCCGATTTTATTGCAGGCCTACATAAATTTATCGATGTGGCTAAGGCAAACAAAGTGGATAATTTTATGCCTTATCCCTGCGTCGACTGTCAGAATGTGACGGAGCACTCTGCCCCGAGAATCCTTCAAAGCCATCTGCTTCGGAGAGGTTTCATGCCCGGATATTATTGTTGGGCCATGCACGGAGAAAGAGGGGTTAGGCTAGAAGAAAATGAAGAAGAGGATGATGACAGCTATCCTATGTTGCCTGAAGAATACGGTGATACTGCAATGGAAGACAATGAAGAAGAGGGAGGCAGCAAGGAAGAAGAACAACGGGCATCGGATGAGCCCGCTGATGGTCTTGGTTGGGTCATTTCTGATGCAAAGCAACAATGCAATACAGAAAGCGAGAAGCTGAAGTTGGAGGCCATGCAAAAGGATCACAAAAAGTTGTTGTACCCAAATTGCGAAGATGGCAGCACAAAGCTCGGTACCACACTTGAACTGCTGAAATGGAAGGCAGAGGCTGGTTTATCTAACAAGGGATTTGAGAAGTTACTGAAAATAATGAAGCCGAAGCTTCCAAAGGATAACGAGCTGCCCGAGACAACGTACAAAGCAAAGAATACTATCTGCCCTCTAGGATTAGATGTGGAGAAGATACATGCATGCATTAATGACTGCATCCTGTACCGCGGTGAGAAGTACGAGAATATGGATAAATGTCTGGTATGCACTGCATGTCGGTACAAGATCAGACAAGATGACCCTGGTGATGTTGAGGGCGATGACGAGCCCCCCAGGAAGAAGGTTCCTGCTAAGGTTATGTGGTATGCTCCTATAATACCATGGTTGAAACGTCTGTTCAGAAACAAAGAGCATGCCAGGTTGTTGCGATGGCACAAAGAAGAGCGTAAGAAAGATGGGAAACTGAGACACCCCGCCGATGGGTTGCAGTGGAGAAACATCGAGAGAAAGTACTCGAACTTTGCAGGTGACGCGAGGAACTTATGGTTTGGTCTAAGTACAGACGGTATGAATCCTTTTGGGGAGCAGAGCTGCAGTCACAGCACCTGGCCCGTGACTCTATGTATCTACAACCTTCCTCCTTGGTTGTGCATGAAGCGGAAGTTCATTATGATGCCAGTGCTCATCCAAGGACCGAAGCAACCCGGCAACGACATTGATGTGTACCTAAGGCCATTAGTCGATGAACTTTTGCAGCTGTGGGTAGAACCAGGTGTAAAGGTGTGGGATGAGCACAAACAGGAGCCATTTGACCTACGAGCATTGCTATTCGTAACCATCAATGATTGGCCTGCTCTTAGTAACATTTCAGGACAGTCAAACAAGGGATACAATGCATGCACGCACTGTTTAGATAAAACTAAAGGTACATATTTGGATAAATGTAAGAAGGTTGTGTACCTGGAGTGTCGTAAATTTCTTCCGACCAATCATCAAGTAACAAAAAAAGGCAAGCATTTCAACGGTGAGGCAGATCACCAGAAGAAGCCTAAGCTCCCTAAAGGTGCTGATGTATTTGGTATGGTGAAGGACCTAGAAGTAATCTTTGGAAAGGGTCCTGGTGGTCAATCTATTCCGAAATACCCCATTACCGGACACACGGCCATGTGGAAGAAGAAATCTATATTTTGGGAGCTTGAGTATTGGAAAGACCTAGAGGTCCGTTCTTCAATCGACGTGATGCACGTGACGAAGAATCTTTGCGTGAACCTGCTAGGCTTCCTATGCGTGTATGGGAAGACAAAAGATACACCAGAAGCATGGGAGGACCAGCAACGTATCAAAGACCCATACAACAAGCATACTGATAAAGGCCATCAATACTTAAGCAGCTACACTCTTATCAAAGCAGAGAAGGAAATATGTTTTGAATGCCTGAGCAGTATCAAGGTCCCGGCTGGGTTCTCATCAAATATAAAGGGAATAATAAATATGGCAGAGAAAAAATTCCAGAACCTGAAGTCTCATGATTGTCACGTGATTATGACGCAGTTGCTTCCGGTTGCATTGAGTGGGCTTCTACCGGAAAATGTTCGAGTACCCATTGTGAAGCTATGTGCATTCATCAATGCAATATCTCAGAAGGTGATCGATCGAGAAAGTCTAGAAAGGCTACAAAAGGATGTGGTCCAATGTCTTGTCAGTTTTGAGTTGGTGTTCCCCCCGTCCTTCTTCAATATTATGACGCATCTCTTAGTTCACCTAGTCGAAGAGATTTCCATTCTCGGTCCTGTATTTCTGCACAATATGTTCCCCTTCGAGAGGTTCATGGGAGTCTTAAAGAAATATGTTCATAACCGTGCTAGGCCAGAAGGAAGCATCTCCAAGGGCTATGGAACAGAGGAGGTCATTGGGTTCTGTGTTGACTTTCTTCCTGACCTTAAGCCGATTGGTGTTCCTGAATCACGGTATGAGGGGAGACTGAGTGGAAAAGGCACGCTAGGAAAGAAAGCAATGATATTTAGGGATGGGCATTCTTTGAATCACGCACACTACACAGTTCTACAAAGTTCTACCTTCGTGACTCCGTATATCAAGGAACACATGAATGTTGTACGCTCCAAGTTCCCGGGGAAGGATGACTACTGGATTAAAGAAAATCACATGGAGACTTTCGGCACTTGGTTGCAATTACATCTCATGAATGACACCACTATTGAAGATCAGCTCTACTTGTTGGCCGCGACACCATCTGCGACTGTATTGACTTTCTAAGGGTACGAGATAAATAGGAATACATTTTACACGATCTCCCAAGATAAAAATAGCACTAACCAAAACAGTGGTGTCCGCTTTGATGCAACATGTGAGAATGGGAAAAAGGACACATACTATGGTTACATAGAGGAGATATGGGAACTTGACTATGGACCTACTTTTAAGGTCCCTTTGTTTCGGTGCAGTTGGGTCAACATGAATGGAGAAGGAGTAAAGGTAGACCAGCTGTACGGAATGACAACAGTGGATCTCAAGAATCTTGGTTACAGAGACGAACCATTCGTCCTAGCCAATGATGTGGCTCAGGTTTTCTATGTGAAGGACATGTCCTCCAGACCAAAAAAAAGAAAAAATAAGGAAACGAATACATCAGACGATGAGCCCAGGCGTCACATAGTTCTTTCAAGGAAAAGAAACATCGCGGGAGTCAAGGACAAGACAGACATGTCAGCAGATTATGATAAGTTTGAAGAAATTCCGCCCTTCACTGTGAAAACTGACCCTTGCATCTCGTTAAATAATGAAGGTGCTCCATGGTTACGGCCTAAGAAGCAATCATAGGCAAGGGATCGAAATACGCGACGAAGGATTCTTACCCTAAACCCTAAACCCTATGTAAATCTATCTAATGTATGAAAACTATGACACGTTATTTTGTGAAGGATTTTTTATGATGTTTGCAATTTTCCAAGTTCAATATTTTTCCTTGCAGCTATGACACATAATATGACACCACGCGAAGGTTTCACATTGTTTGGATCATTTTTGAATTTCTTATGCCCGTTTCAAAGACTAAAGCTGTTGGTGGGATAAGGACATGTGGGTAACCTTTAGTCCCGGCTGGTGGGTGCAACCGAGACTAAAGCTGTCGGTAGGATAAGGACGCGTGGGTGGATGCACTACTCGATGAGATAAAGCATGTAGCGCACGACGCCCCTGTCAGAGGAACAAGACAAAGTAGAAGCGGCGCCGTGCCTATAAAAGGAGCATCAATACGCCATGGCAAGCAGCTCAACAAGCCAACCTAGAAGGTAGGGAGAGTTTCATCCCCATGGATGGAGGACAGGGTTGGGAAATCTCCTGTGGCGGAGCTTCTCGAAGATGTCGTTGGTGCTCACGCCTTACGGCATCTTCGGAAGCTCCGCCTCGGAAAAATTTCCCTGCAAGCCCGTGAAAGACTCCATCTCCTCTAACAGTGTTGGGTAAAGGGTTGGGAAATCTTTCGTGGCGGAGCTTCTCGAAGATGTCGTTGGTGCTCACGTCCTACGACATATTCGGAAGCTCCGCCTCGGAAAAATTTCTCTGCAAGCCCGTGAAAGACTCCATCTCCTATAACAGTGTTGGGTAAAGGGTTGGGAAATCTCCCATGGCTGAGCTTCTCAAAGATGTCGTTGGTGCTCCTTTTTTGGATCATTTTTGAATTTCTTATGCCCGTTTCAAACTATCTTCGACAGGAATTTGTCTTTTTCATGAGGGATGGACGGAAAGGTTCCTGATACACCGGTTGGGAATTTGTCCATCTAAGGTGGTCTAGTATTTTTGAAAAATGGGTTGGTACCAATGCCAAACTTTAATTTGGTGGTTCCTTCACAGAACACCCCGATTTCAGCACCTCAAAAATGGAAATTGGCTATTTCATGCGTCGAAAAGGAAAACTTCCTCCTGCAACATCGTAAGCCATCCCAAGATGCACATGTGTGCACAATATGGGCACATTATCACAAACTATGCCCTGATTCTAGCCATAACATTGGTGGTTTGACCTAAATGCCATGAAACCTCGAACATGATAGGTCATTTTGTGAAGGATTTTTTATGATGTTTGAAATTTTCCAAGTTCAATATTTTTCCTTGCAACTATGACACATAATATGATACCACGCGAAGGTTTCACATTGTTTGGATCATTTTTGAATTTCTTATGCCCATTTCAAACGTGTTAGTGCATTTTTAAATGAAAATGGTAAAATTGTTAATAGTTTGTATAGTTAGAATAAATAATTTTGAAAACAAATAATGGTTTTGGATTAGTTATTTAAATTGAAGCACTTTTCCTGCTGAAAGTTTTTTCAAATTCCAAATTATGCAATAAATATATGTTAATGCATTTTTAAATAAAAATAGCAAAATTGTTTAGTTAGAATAAATAATTTAGAAAATAGAAAATGGTTTTGGATTAGTTATTTAAATTGAAGCACTTTTCCTGTTGAAAGTTTTTTCAAATTTCAAATAAAAGAAAGTTTTTTCCTGTTAAAATGAAAACATAAAGTTAAAATGGAAAACAAAAAGTCTTTTCCTGATAAAATCTTTAAAACGGGTCATCGGTCCCGGTTCATCGCATCAACCGGGACCAATGGATCAACGGTCCCGGTTGGTGCAATGAGCTGGCACCAATGATCCTAGGTGAACCGGGACCGATGACCCCCCCCCCCCCAAATATAACTGTCGCCCTCTTCCTCCCCACTTCCCCCCCCCAATCTCGCAAAAACGGCTAAGGACTTTGCGGAAATCAGAGAATGATGCCGGCAGGCTGCCCGCCGACGCCGTCCCCAGAGAAGCTGCCGCCGGTGAGTTCTCTCTCCCCCCGCCGCCGCCTCTCCTTTCCTCCCTCTCCCGCCGTGGCCGCTCACCCTCTTCTTCCCTGCAGACGTCCGTCACGCCCATCCCTCCGCCGCCGAACCCTCTGCCGCCGAATTGCGCTGCTGCCGGCCCATCTCCGGCCACGCCGACCTCCCCGGCGAGCTCAGGGTGAGCGTCTGGTCCGTCTGGACCCCTCCCCCTTTCCCTTCCCGCACCACAGCGGCCGCCGTGGCCGTCGCCGGTGTTGTACTGGGAGCAGGTCGGGCTGGGCGTTGCCCCAGCCGACCTGGCCAGCCTACGTGGCCTTGGGCCCCCCTGTCAATCTTTGCGGGTCAAGTGACCCTAGGTGTAAAGCGTTTTGCGCAGTGTTTTTATTTCCAGAAAAATTGCTGCAAGGGTTTAAAACTTGCAAAATCATAGAAAATTCCCTGTTAATCAGAAAAATGTGTATGACCTATCAAAATGTTCAGAAAAACATGCTCTACATTTTAGTATCAAATTCATGCATTGTTAAGAAACTTGAACCCTGTCCAAATTAGAAGAACTAATCGTACCCATTTAACTCGATCTAGGGTTCGTCGGAACACAAACCCTAGTGCATCCGAACCCCTTCCATTCTATTCTTCATGTTTTAGGGTTTGAATTAAACACCATGAACATGTCATATCATCATTCTTGTTTGCGCATTGATGCCATGCTTGAATGTTGTTTCCCTTTTTCGGTGTGTTTCCGCTTCTCCCCGGTAGGATCCAGAGTTGATGTGAGCAACGAGACCAATATCAAGAAGGAGAATCCTGGATATCTATTATATTTTGGTTATCAACAACCAAATCACCGGACCGTTGATCCATTGGTCCCGGTTGATGCGATGAACTGGGACCATTGATCCCGACAAATATAACTGTCGCCCTCTTGATTTTCCTATTAATAAAATGGTTTTACTTTTATAGTAGAAAAATCTTGATTATTTGCATTATAATAACTTGCAATTCTTAATTTGCAGATACTATGGATCTAGCACATGGCACAACTCAAGATGATGAATACTTCCCCCAAGGAATGATCCGCAAAAATGAAGATATCGATGTCACCAGGACGTTTCTGAACGATTCCGGTGAGGGACATGAATCTCTCAACCGAGGAGATGGCTCCGGTGAGGTAGAAGCCGAAGCCTGGGACGGGGGAGAAGCCGGTGAGGGAGAAGCCGATAAGAGAGAAGCCAATGAGGGAGAAGGCAACGGCTCCGGCCGAACCTTAAATCTCGGAAACTCCGGTGAGGTGTATATATGTATTTTTGTAATGCCCGACTGTCTATATATATACATGCACATATTAACACTCTTTCTTCTTTTAGCCCTCCGGATCGAGCACTTCTTCCGTAAGAACGAAACGAGGCCCAACAAAAAAGTTGGATAACACTGTGAGGTATAGGATCGAAGTGGTCGGTGTAGACAGCGAACCGATAGCTCCTGACGATGTCGCAAAAAAATTTATCAAGCAATGCGGAGTTCTTGTGAGGGACTACATCCCGATCACCATTTAAGATTGGAATCGGCCAAGCAGCGGTGGAGTCCTGTATGTCGGCGACATTGCCAAAGATAAGCTTTTTGACAGGCTCATGATTAATTTCCTCCTGCCTAGGCCAGATGTGAATCCAGATGAGGAGGAGAGAGCAAATGAGGAGCTCATGCAAAGAGTCAAGAAGTTTGCTCTCATCAAGATGGCCGAGGCATTCAAGAACTAGAAGAAGAAACTGTACCTTAAGTTTGTCAAGTTAGACAAGACTCCGGATTTCAATCAAGTTGGCTATGCTAAGTTAAGACACCAGTGGGCTGATTTTGTGAAGTACAAGACACCGGAGAAAGCTTTGGAAAGGTCAAGAATAAATAAGGAGAACGCTGCTAAGAAAGTGTACCACCATAATATGGGGTCTGCTGGCTACGCCGGTTGCATGCCTAAGTGGGATGCACTTGAGGTCAAGTATATTGCTGTCGGGATCAGACCAGAGCCCACAACATGGACACCACGGGCGAGAAACTGGTTTTACGGCCATGGGGGCATGTTGGACAAAGAAGGGAGGGCAATATATACCCAAAAACACAAAGATCATCCCCTACTGCCCATCGAAGATATTAGAAGTGCAGTACAAGATGTTGAAGCGGGACGGTTCATTCCCGATAGAGAGAACGACGAGCTCACACGCGCCCTTAAAAATGATGAACACACCGGACGAGCACGAGGCACACCAGGCTCCAAGCCGTGGAATGTTGCCTTCCCCGCGGAAATGAAGAGATATCCCGATAAAAGTCATCAGAGGAGAAAGGAAAGGGAGGCAGCTGAGAAAGCAGCAGCTGCAGACCGGCTGCATAATGTAGAAGAAGCATTAAAGCGGTAGCAGGATCAACTCGACAGACTTAGCCAGCAAGGTATTAGCGGCCAATCTCAGCGGCACATGGTAGAAGCTGCATTCGATGGTACCAGCGCCCTATCGAATAAGAAAAGCAGCATCGCTTCCACCCAGCTCCAGGATGGTGATGATGATGCACTGACGACGGCTCCTCCTAAACGCTACCCAGTGGATGATATCACGGAGAGCACAACTTGTGAGCTAAAGGTGCAAGTTATGAACTTAAGGGTGACGGCGGTCGTCGGCATGGCCGTACCAATTACGCCTAATGCAACTTGGCATTGCAGACCAGTTCCAAAAGGGTACGCTGTCGTCACGGTGGATGATGTGAAGAAAGATTTTGAGGAGCTGAAGCTGGACCACCCTGCAGGGAAAGATAGGGACCTGACTGAACTAGGAGAAGCCAAAGGGGGGACTATTGTATGGCCAAAGGAGCACATCGTTCTTCCAAATTATATGCCGCCAAGGCCACCCACTCCTCAGAGCAGCAATCCACCTTCACCGCCACCTCACCATTCTCCAGCGCAACCGTCGCCTTCACCGCCTCACCACTCAGCGCAGCCGTCTCCACCGCCGCCTCAGCCGTCTCCATCCCCTGAGCCTCTGAGACTAAAGAGGAAGTATACTAAGAGGGGCAGCACCACCAGCAGCAGCAAGAGCACGTTTTGATCACCGAAACATAAGCTATCGCCCCTCCCAAGAGTGCCTCATCAGATTATGAAGAAGCTTTCTTGCGAGAAGATAGATGAGAAAATTGTTGCGGTCGCAGATGCCCATTATGAAAAGTGGAAGACTGACATGGCTAACAAGAAAAAGCCAAAGCTGATGGAGCCATTGATCTTCCCGGTCACCGCAGAAGATAAAGCCAAAGCAGCCGCGCTTAAGATTCAGCTTCACCAACCTATAGCGCTCACACCAGACTATAATCGCTCTATTACCAAGTCGACTGAGGCAAAAGAGCGGAGAGTCGGGAAAGAAGTTGCCCAGCTCGGACAACAGAAAAATCAATCGATCGAACCGCTCAAAGTGTACGATACCAATGAGTGGAGAGCCCAGGAGCGGCATGATCCGAACATTGATCCGGAGTTTATTCAACTCTACGGAGAAAAGGCCAAGTTATATGGACTGTCAATTGCTGAGTACATGAGCCGTCTGGATGAGTTCGAGGGGTACCAGCAAATAGCGTACATATACCGGTACGGGGCTCCTCTCGTCAAACCCGATTTAGTCAAAGATCTACCAACAAAAATGCGGAGATTGTATAAGTGGTACATGCAAGCCTGTGCTGAATCCACAAACTGGATCTATGCTGGATATAAACACCACCATTACGGTCATGGAGATGGCTTCTTACTGATTGAATTTCTAGAATTATTTCAGTTTTACCAACAAGACGCCCTCGACAAAACTATCGTCAGTGCCTATTGTCTATAAGTATTATTAAGTCTTTCTAGCTCAGCTCATTCGTTGCTTGTATAATCTTACTCATCATTATACTAATTATATATGCAGAATGAAGATTCTCGAATGCAACAAAGGAGGAATCTATGACCTTGGGTTCGTTGACTGCAATTTCGTTTATGAAGATACTCTAAAAAAAACCCAGAGAGACAGAGGATAACTTGGTACAATCGTTGAAGTATTTTAGCAACAGAAGGGAAATACTATTTCCTTACAACTTCGAGTGAGTGTTACTATCTTGTACACATTCTGTTTTCGCTTACTCAATGTTAAGCGTATAATTGACTCGTTATGTCTGTGCAGCTTCCACTTTATTCTGTTAATCATTAATGTTGACGAAGGAGTAGTCAAAGTCATGGACTCAAAATGCACACCTTTAGGAAACTAGGCGAACATGTAGGAATGCCTCCAGAAGGCTTGGAAACGGTTCACCGCAAACACTAGGGGTGTTTGGAAGCCAGAGCTTACATTTTAACCATTGAATGTAAGTACTACTTGCTAGATCCGCGCATCTCTTTGATTCTAGTTTCAATACTATTATCATGCTTGATTATTATTTTGATTGAACTCCGTTCTCGTAAAGTGCTTGAGGCAGGAAGCTGGAAATAACTTATGTGGATACTATGTGACGAGGGGTTAACTCGACAAATATCCTAGATGAAGGACTTGGGATCGGGGGAAGAGGGCGTCGGATGAACTCGAAGGTAAAGGTTAGTCGAAATAAGTGTATATCGAAAGTAAACTTGGGTGTTCAACCTGGCTTGCTTTCAATCTGCCCCACACCATCCCCTCCTGGCCCCTATATATAGGTGGCCAGGTCTCGAGGATCGGGTAGGGTCCGATACAGATTACAATATCGACATACGGTAAGAACTCGTATTCGACTATCATTACAATTGGGCCTAGCTTAACGGGCCTCAGGGGTACTCAACTAACAGGATCTACTAACTATACCCTTGTCAGTAGCCCCTGAGATTCTACCAGAATTGCAGATTCGGGTTGAATCTCTAATCTTTTAAATCTTCGACTTGATCAATTCTTCGATTTCTTCATATCTTCAAATCTTCGACTTGGTCTTTCGACTTATTTTCATGATAATTTTTTGCAAGGGGTTTTGATGAACAAGCCTGGCAACTCTGACGGATCAAGAGGTCACTTAACTGCCGGAACAGATACTTGTCACCTACTTCAAATTCAATCCCCTTGGACTTGAATTTGGGATACCGGTCAAACCCACTCTTTCGCCGCATTTAGGACTTACAAAGAATGAATCCCAGTGATTCTCAGGGTACCCAGTGCGTCCACCAGGATTTTCTCTTCGCGTCGTAGACACGGATACATACCAGCAGAGCGCATCCATGTGCGTATACCAGGCCACACAGGACGGATCCCAGGGTCTTACCTTCATGATAAATCACGGCATTCGAGTTTCGTTGCGATAACGCAACTCGAGAATCTTATATCGCAGCCAAGTTTTGACTGATAAAATCAAAGAAATTCGAACTTAAATTAACTTCTTCCAATTCGCTCCTGATGGGAGTAGCTCCTTTTCATTTTGTCGACTATATAGTCGAAGTTTTTATGATATACTTTCTTTATCTTCGATATTGACTATCTCATCCTCTATCGGGTGCGCGCTCAGCGCTCCCGATGGGAGTAGCCCCCGAGGCTATGTTTGAATACTTGTAGTCAAGCATAGGCTCAAAAATTTCACCTTGTCTTCTTTCTTTTAACTTCTCCTGTTCATAAGCCCCCGAGCCCAAGGCGAGGTTTTTTCATATCGTGCAACCACACTCTTCCCTTCTTATTTTTTCCTCCTTGGTATTTATCGTCTGCTATGTGCAGAATTTAACTCCTTTGTAAAATACGTTTATGGGCCTCGCTTATCACGGGGGCCCGATAACACATGCTTATAAATAAAGCATCTTTTGGCGAGGGTAAAAACCCTAATCAGATTCCTCCTCCACCGCATCATCTTCTCTCTTCATCTAGGGTTTCTAGCCTTCTCCCTTGTCCACATGGCTGACGCAGATGGTTCTCGTTTGAACCTTGGCTCTCTGGTGGCGCCGCGAGGTCGGGGCCGCCCTCGTGGAAGCAAGAACAACACAACTCCTGCCACCGCGGGACCATCATTAGCCGCTCCGGTTAAGCGTCGTCCCGACTGCCCACCTGGTAGCAAAAACAAGTCCAAGGTGACTGGCGCTGCCCCAGGTCCAAGTGCTCCTCCTCCTGCTTGATGAAGCCAAATCTATTGTGACTAATATTTCCATTAAGGCAGCAAGGTACGTGATACCAGCTAGACGACGTATTATCGCTCGCGCCGACAATGGTGGAAAGTTGGATCTGTGCACAGGCAATACTTTAGCCGAAGTACAAATTGTTCCAGAGGATGAGGTGAAGCCTACATTTAGAACTCCATGCAAGTATATTATGGTGGGTCAAATTCAAATTAATTTGACTTGAACTTAGTCTCAAAGACGCTACTGGCAGTGCGCTCTTCCAGATTTATTGAGGAGTACTAGTACGTGTTAGTATTTCAGTTTCTTGTTGCATCGAGTAGTATTTTTAATCAGCGTCAGTTTGTTTCGGTACTAGTTCTGGTCTTTTTGGTATTTTCTTACGTAAGATATAAAAAGGGCCAGCTAAGTTTAGTTGGGCTGACTTTGGGTTTTACCTGAACCAGCTTTCGAGTCCAATACGAATTATATGAGTCCAGGTGCTTGCATGCACTATATATAGGACCATCTGGTCATGTATCTAGGGCAGACAATGTTTTGAGAATTAAACATAAACCAGAAAACGCCATGGTTCCGGCGGCCATCTTCTGCGTGTGTTTCCGTTGAAAATCCATTGAGATTTGTTCCTGTGAGCTCGGATTGGAGGCGTGCCCTTCTAATCTGCTGCCGATCCTGCTGCCAGGATTGCCCACGTTCTTCCTCTATCGTGAGGGTGTACGTATAGTTCAGCTTGGTTTGCATCTAGACCAAGCTATTGTTCTGGTTTTTGCCTAGTACCAATTTAATCGATCTCAATTGGTTGAGGCGCTGGTGCTTCCGTTGGTTAAATCGAGTACTACGGCTGTTGGTTAACTCGAGTACTGCTGCTGCTAGTAGACCTGCTGGTTACATCGAGTACTGCTGCTGCTAGTTGATAGTGAGGACATACCTGAATTATTTGGAAATATTCTTGCGGCGTCTGATTTCAGTAATACGCTGTATCATCTTGGTACTCAGAGCAAGGTTGCGTTGCAGATTTTTTTTACTCCTCGGCTGTTCGATCTTGATACTTTGTGAGATGTCGCTGCATGAGGATTCTGATCTGGATGGAGGAGAAATTCCTTTGAGTTCAGAAATAGCTGAAGATCTACGTATCCACCTGATGTCGATCAAAGGCGCAAATAAAAATCTTCGCACAAAGGTTGAAGATATGTCTGCAAATATTGCGGGTGTCGAGGACAGGCTTAATGTATGATTGACGACTAGTGATCGCCAACGGGATGACAGTTTGCGAGTGGTGACAGAGAGCCTAAATCGGTTGACTGCGGCAGTTCAGCGCCTAGAGGCAAGAGATGCGACACCCCGGCAGTCCCGATCACCGCGGCGCGGCCGCAATCAGTGTGATGCTGATGTTTCTGATTTGTCTGATGCTCGTGGAGGCTATCAGCGCCGACCGCGACGTGTTGCAGAGGTTCACCATGGTGCTGGTCAGCGATGCAACCAAGGTGGTGAAGCTACTCAGGAGGACGGCGGTCTTGGTCGAATAAAGCTGACCATACCAGAGTACTCGGGACGTTCTGACCCGGAGAAGTACTTGGAGTGGGAGATGCGCGTGAACCAGATTTTTGATGGCCACAATTATTCTGAAGAAAAGAAGGTTCGTGTCGCATCCATGGAATTTACTGAATATACTCTTGTGTGGTGGGATAATAAGAACCGTACAGGAGAGAGACCCGCAACATGGGTTGACATGAAGCGTGTCATGCGGGAGATGTTTGTGCCCGCTTGCTACACTCGACAGCTTCATAGTAAATTGCGTCGACTTGTGCAAGGTACAAAATCAGTTGATGCATACTACAAAGAGATGCAAACATTGATGATTCGTACAGCAGTACGTGAGTCCCCGGAGGCAACCATGGTTCGTTTCTTTGAGGGGCTGGAAGAAAAGATTCGCGACCGTGTTGATTTGATGCAATATAATGATATACATGAGTTGCTTCATCAAGCAGAACGTGTTGAACGTTGGGTCTTGGATAAGCAAGCTGCGGAGATTCGTCCGAGTTACAGCCTTGGGAGACGTAGTTCTTCTCATATTGACAATGGTAGTACTAAACCGGCTGCTTCTTACAAGTCGGTGAGCAATGAACAAGGCAAGGTAGCTGCTGCACATAAGGAGGTTTCTCAAGCTGCATCGAGCACGTCTCATCATAGTAATATTATATGCCATAAGTGTGGGGGGCGAGGGCACATAATGCGTATGTGTCCTAATAAAAAATAGATTTTGCTTGTTGATGATGCATATATTTCAGAATCTGAAGATGAGATGCCAGAACTTGTGGATGATACAAATAAAGATGATGGAAAGTCCATAGATTGTTGGCCTCACCTTAATGTGGCAAGTTTGATGGCGCATAAGGTTCAGCGTGATGACAAGGTAATTGTTGAACCTGGACAGCGGCGTAGCATTTTTCAAACTGCATGTACCATCAAGGGAGAAGTATACAAACTGATTGTTGATGGTGGAAGTGCAAGCAACATGATTAGTAAGGATGTGGTAGAGTCACTTTCTTTGTCTACGTGGGAGCATCCGAAGCCATACTATATGCAATGGATCAATGGTGTTGGCAAGTTAAAGGTCGCCCATAGAGTGAAAGTTCCTTTTTCAGTGGACGGATATGTTGATAAAATGGAGTGTGATGTTCTACCGTTGCATGTTTGTCATCTTTTATTGGGACGTCCGTGGCAGCACGATGTCAATGCACTTCATCATGGACGCAAAACATGTACACCTTCATGCATAAGGGTGAGTTCTACGCTCTTCTTCCCAAGGATGCAAAGGATATACAATGTACCGTCGAGGTGTTCAAGACGCGGTCTGCAAGGCGTAGGTCGAAACCGAGGACGGTTTCCTTTGAAGGGAGGGAGGATGATGAAGCCAAATCTACTGTGACTAATATTTCCATTAAGGCAGCAAGGTACGTGATACCAGCTAGACGACGTATTATCGCTCGCGCCGACAATGGTGGAAAGTTGGATCTGTGCACAGACAATACTTTAGCCGAAGTACAAATTGTTCCAGAGGATGAGGTGAAGCCTACATTTAGAACTCCATGCAAGTATATTATGGTGGGTCAAATTCAAATTAATTTGACTTGAACTTAGTCTCAAAGACGCTACTGGCAGTGCGCTCTTCCAGATTTATTGAGGAGTACTAGTACGTGTTAGTATTTCAGTTTCTTGTTGCATCGAGTAGTATTTTTAATCAGCGTCAGTTTGTTTCGGTACTAGTTCTGGTCTTTTTGGTATTTTCTTACGTAAGATATAAAAAGGGCCAGCTAAGTTTAGTTGGGCTGACTTTGGGTTTTACATGAACCAGCTTTCGAGTCCAATACAAATTATATGAGTCCAGGTGCTTGCATGCACTATATATAGGACCATCTGGTCATGTATCTAGGGCAGACAATGTTTTGAGAATTAAACATAAACCAGAAAACGCCATGGTTCCGGCGGCCATCTTCTGCGTGTGTTTCCGTTGAAAATCCATTGAGATTTGTTCCTGTGAGCTCGGATTGGAGGCGTGCCCTTCTAATCTGCTGCCGATCCTGCTGCCAGGATTGCCCACGTTCTTCCTCTATCGTGAGGGTGTACGTATAGTTCAGCTTGGTTTGCATCTAGACCAAGCTATTGTTCTGGTTTTTGCCTAGTACCAATTTAATCGATCTCAATTGGTTGAGGCGCTGGTGCTTCCGTTGGTTAAATCGAGTACTACGGCTGTTGGTTAACTCGAGTACTGCTGCTGCTAGTAGACCTGCTGGTTACATCGAGTACTGCTGCAGCTAGTTGATAGTGAGGACATACCTGAATTATTTGGAAATATTGCTGCAAGGGTTTAAAACTTGCAAAATCATAGAAAATTCCCTGTTAATCAGAAAAATGTGTACGACCTATCAAAATGTTCAGAAAAACATGCTCTACATTTTAGTATCAAATTCATGCATTGTTAAGAAACTTGAACCCTGTCCAAATTAGAAGAACTAATCGTACCCATTTAACTCGATCTAGGGTTCGTCGGAACACAAACCCTAGTGCATCCGAACCCCTTCCATTCTATTCTTCATGTTTTAGGGTTTGAATTAAACACCATGAACATGTCATATCATCATTCTTGTTTGCGCATTGATGCCATGCTTGAATGTTGTTTCCCTTTTTCGGTGTGTTTCCGCTTCTCCCCGGTAGGATCCAGAGTTGATGTGAGCAACGAGACCAATATCAAGAAGGAGAATCCTGGATATCTATTATATTTTGGTTATCAACAACCAAATCACCGGACCGTTGATCCATTGGTCCCGGTTGATGCGATGAACTGGGACCATTGATCCCGACAAATATAACTGTCGCCCTCTTGATTTTCCTATTAATAAAATGGTTTTACTTTTATAGTAGAAAAATCTTGATTATTTGCATTATAATAACTTGCAATTCTTAATTTGCAGATACTATGGATCTAGCACATGGCACAACTCAAGATGATGAATACTTCCCCCAAGGAATGATCCGCAAAAATGAAGATATCGATGTCACCAGGACGTTTCTGAACGATTCCGGTGAGGGACATGAATCTCTCAACCGAGGAGATGGCTCCGGTGAGGTAGAAGCCGAAGCCTGGGACGGGGGAGAAGCCGGTGAGGGAGAAGCCGATAAGAGAGAAGCCAATGAGGGAGAAGGCAACGGCTCCGGCCGAACCTTAAATCTCGGAAACTCCGGTGAGGTGTATATATGTATTTTTGTAATGCCCGACTGTCTATATATATACATGCACATATTAACACTCTTTCTTCTTTTAGCCCTCCGGATCGAGCACTTCTTCCGTAAGAACGAAACGAGGCCCAACAAAAAAGTTGGATAACACTGTGAGGTATAGGATCGAAGTGGTCGGTGTAGACAGCGAACCGATAGCTCCTGACGATGTCGCAAAAAAATTTATCAAGCAATGCGGAGTTCTTGTGAGGGACTACATCCCGATCACCATTTAAGATTGGAATCGGCCAAGCAGCGGTGGAGTCCTGTATGTCGGCGACATTGCCAAAGATAAGCTTTTTGACAGGCTCATGATTAATTTCCTCCTGCCTAGGCCAGATGTGAATCCAGATGAGGAGGAGAGAGCAAATGAGGAGCTCATGCAAAGAGTCAAGAAGTTTGCTCTCATCAAGATGGCCGAGGCATTCAAGAACTAGAAGAAGAAACTGTACCTTAAGTTTGTCAAGTTAGACAAGACTCCGGATTTCAATCAAGTCGGCTATGCTAAGTTAAGACACCAGTGGGCTGATTTTGTGAAGTACAAGACACCGGAGAAAGCTTTGGAAAGGTCAAGAATAAATAAGGAGAACGCTGCTAAGAAAGTGTACCACCATAATATGGGGTCTGCTGGCTACGCCGGTTGCATGCCTAAGTGGGATGCACTTGAGGTCAAGTATATTGCTGTCGGGATCAGACCAGAGCCCACAACATGGACACCACGGGCGAGAAACTGGTTTTACGGCCATGGGGGCATGTTGGACAAAGAAGGGAGGGCAATATATACCCAAAAACACAAAGATCATCCCCTACTGCCCATCGAAGATATTAGAAGTGCAGTACAAGATGTTGAAGCGGGACGGTTCATTCCCGATAGAGAGAACGACGAGCTCACACGCGCCCTTAAAAATGATGAACACACCGGACGAGCACGAGGCACACCAGGCTCCAAGCCGTGGAATGTTGCCTTCCCCGCGGAAATGAAGAGATATCCCGATAAAAGTCATCAGAGGAGAAAGGAAAGGGAGGCAGCTGAGAAAGCAGCAGCTGCAGACCGGCTGCATAATGTAGAAGAAGCATTAAAGCGGTAGCAGGATCAACTCGACAGACTTAGCCAGCAAGGTATTAGCGGCCAATCTCAGCGGCACATGGTAGAAGCTGCATTCGATGGTACCAGCGCCCTATCGAATAAGAAAAGCAGCATCGCTTCCACCCAGCTCCAGGATGGTGATGATGATGCACTGACGACGGCTCCTCCTAAACGCTACCCAGTGGATGATATCACGGAGAGCACAACTTGTGAGCTAAAGGTGCAAGTTATGAACTTAAGGGTGACGGCGGTCGTCGGCATGGCCGTACCAATTACGCCTAATGCAACTTGGCATTGCAGACCAGTTCCAAAAGGGTACGCTGTCGTCACGGTGGATGATGTGAAGAAAGATTTTGAGGAGCTGAAGCTGGACCACCCTGCAGGGAAAGATAGGGACCTGACTGAACTAGGAGAAGCCAAAGGGGGGACTATTGTATGGCCAAAGGAGCACATCATTCTTCCAAATTATATGCCGCCAAGGCCACCCACTCCTCAGAGCAGCAATCCACCTTCACCGCCACCTCACCATTCTCCAGCGCAACCGTCGCCTTCACCGCCTCACCACTCAGCGCAGCCGTCTCCACCGCCGCCTCAGCCGTCTCCACCGCCGCGTCAGCCGTCTCCATCCCCTGAGCCTCTGAGACTAAAGAGGAAGTATACTAAGAGGGGCAGCACCACCAGCAGCAGCAAGAGCACGTTTTGATCACCGAAACGTAAGCTATCGCCCCTCCCAAAACGTAAGCTATCGCCCCTCCCAAGAGTGCCTCATCAGAATATGAAGAAGCTTTCTTGCGAGAAGATAGATGAGAAAATTGCTGCGGTCGCAGATGCCCATTATGAAAAGTGGAAGACTGACATGGCTAACAAGAAAAAGCCAAAGCTGACGGAGCCATTGATCTTCCCGGTCACCGCAGAAGATAAAGCCAAAGCAGCCGCGCTTAAGATTCAGCTTCACCAACCTATAGCGCTCACACCAGACTATAATCGCTCTATTACCAAGTCGACTGAGGCAAAAGAGCGGAGAGTCGGGAAAGAAGTTGCCCAGCTCGGACAACAGAAAAATCAATCGATCGAACCGCTCAAAGTGTACGATACCAATGAGTGGAGAGCCCAGGAGCGGCATGATCCGAACATTGATCCGGAGTTTATTCAACTCTACGGAGAAAAGGCCAAGTTATATGGACTATCAATTGCTGAGTACATGAGCCATCTGGATGAGTTCGAGGGGTACCAGCAAATAGCGTACATATACCGGTACGGGGCTCCTCTCGTCAAACCTGATTTAGTCAAAGATCTACCAACAAAAATGCGGAGAATGCATAAGTGGTACATGCAAGCCTGTGCTGAATCCACAAACTGGATCTATGCTGGATATAAACACCACCATTACGGTCATGGAGATGGCTTCTTACTGATTGAATTTCTAGAATTATTTCAGTTTTACCAACAAGACGCCCTCGACAAAACTATCGTCAGTGCCTATTGTCTATAAGTATTATTAAGTCTTTCTAGCTCAGCTCATTCGTTGCTTGTATAATCTTACTCATCATTATACTAATTATATATGCAGAATGAAGATTCTCGAATGCAACAAAGGAGGAATCTATGACCTTGGGTTCGTTGACTGCAATTTTGTTTATGAAGATACTCTAAAAAAAACCCAGAGAGACAGAGGATAACTTGGTACAATCGTTGAAGTATTTCAGCAACAGAAGGGAAATACTATTTCCTTACAACTTCGAGTGAGTGTTACTATCTTGTACACATTCTGTTTTCGCTTACTCAATGTTAAGCGTATAATTGACTCGTTATGTCTGTGCAGCTTCCACTTTATTCTGTTAATCATTAATGTTGACGAAGGAGTAGTCAAAGTCATGGACTCAAAATGCACACCTTTAGGAAACTAGGCGAACATGTAGGAATGCCTCCAGAAGGCTTGGAAACGGTTCACCGCAAATACTAGGGGTGTTTGGAAGCCAGACCTTACATTTTAACCATTGAATGTAAGTACTACTTGCTAGATCCGCGCATCTCTTTGATTCTAGTTTCAATACTATTATCATGCTTGATTATTATTTTGATTGAACTCCGTTCTCGTAAAGTGCTTGAGGCAGGAAGCTGGAAATAACTTATGTGGATACTATGTGACGAGGGGTTAACTCGACAAATATCCTAGATGAAGGACTTGGGATCGGGGGAAGAGGGCGTCGGATGAACTCGAAGGTAAAGGTTAGTCGAAATAAGTGTATATCGAAAGTAAACTTGGGTGTTCAACCTGGCTTGCTTTCAATCTGCCCCACACCGTCCCCTCCTGGCCCCTATATATAGGTGGCCAGGTCTCGAGGATCGGGTAGGGTCCGATACAGATTACAATATCGACATACGGTAAGAACTCGTATTCGACTATCATTACAATTGGGCCTAGCTTAACGGGCCTCAGGGGTACTCAACTAACAGGATCTACTAACTATACCCTTGTCAGTAGCCCCTGAGATTCTACCAGAATTGCAGATTCGGGTTGAATCTCTAATCTTTTAAATCTTCGACTTGATCAATTCTTCGATTTCTTCATATCTTCAAATCTTCGACTTGGTCTTTCGACTTATTTTCATGATAATTTTTTGCAAGGGGTTTTGATGAACAAGCCTGGCAACTCTGACGGATCAAGAGGTCACTTAACTGCCGGAACAGATACTTGTCACCTACTTCAAATTCAATCCCCTTGGACTTGAATTTGGGATACCGGTCAAACCCACTCTTTCGCCGCATTTAGGACTTACAAAGAATGAATCCCAGTGATTCTCAGGGTACCCAGTGCGTCCACCAGGATTTTCTTCGCGTCGTAGACACGGATACATACCAGCAGAGCGCATCCATGTGCGTATACCAGGCCACACAGGACGGATCCCAGGGTCTTACCTTCATGATAAATCACGGCATTCGAGTTTCGTTGCGATAACGCAACTCGAGAATCTTATATCGCAGCCAAGTTTTGACTGATAAAATCAAAGAAATTCGAACTTAAATTAACTTCTTCCAATTCGCTCCTGATGGGAGTAGCTCCTTTTCATTTTGTCGACTATATAGTCGAAGTTTTTATGATATACTTTCTTTATCTTCGATATTGACTATCTCATCCTCTATCGGGTGCGCGCTCAGCGCTCCCGATGGGAGTAGCCCCCGAGGCTATGTTTGAATACTTGTAGTCAAGCATAGGCTCAAAAATTTCACCTTGTCTTCTTTCTTTTAACTTCTCCTGTTCATAAGCCCCCGAGCCCAAGGCGAGGTTTTTTCATATCGTGCAACCACACTCTTCCCTTCTTATTTTTTTCCTCCTTGGTATTTATCGTCTGCTATGTGCAGAATTTAACTCCTTTGTAAAATACGTTTATGGGCCTCGCTTATCACGGGGGCCCGATAACACATGCTTATAAATAAAGCATCTTTTGGCGAGGGTAAAAACCCTAATCAGATTCCTCCTCCACCGCATCATCTTCTCTCTTCATCTAGGGTTTCTAGCCTTCTCCCTTGTCCACATGGCTGACGCAGATGGTTCTCGTTTGAACCTTGGCTCTCTGGTGGCGCCGCGAGGTCGGGGCCGCCCTCGTGGAAGCAAGAACAACACAACTCCTGCCACCGCGGGACCATCATTAGCCGCTCCGGTTAAGCGTCGTCCCGACTGCCCACCTGGTAGCAAAAACAAGTCCAAGGTGACTGGCGCTGCCCCAGGTCCAAGTGCTCCTCCTCCTGCTTGATGAAGCCAAATCTACTGTGACTAATATTTCCATTAAGGCAGCAAGGTACGTGATACCAGCTAGACGACGTATTATCGCTCGCGCCGACAATGGTGGAAAGTTGGATCTGTGCACAGACAATACTTTAGCCGAAGTACAAATTGTTCCAGAGGATGAGGTGAAGCCTACATTTAGAACTCCATGCAAGTATATTATGGTGGGTCAAATTCAAATTAATTTGACTTGAACTTAGTCTCAAAGACGCTACTGGCAGTGCGCTCTTCCAGATTTATTGAGGAGTACTAGTACGTGTTAGTATTTCAGTTTCTTGTTGCATCGAGTAGTATTTTTAATCAGCGTCAGTTTTTTCGGTACTAGTTCTGGTCTTTTTGGTATTTTCTTACGTAAGATATAAAAAGGGCCAGCTAAGTTTAGTTGGGCTGACTTTGGGTTTTACCTGAACCAGCTTTCGAGTCCAATACGAATTATATGAGTCCAGGTGCTTGCATGCACTATATATAGGACCATCTGGTCATGTATCTAGGGCAGACAATGTTTTGAGAATTAAACATAAACCAGAAAACGCCATGGTTCCGGCGGCCATCTTCTGCGTGTGTTTCCGTTGAAAATCCATTGAGATTTGTTCCTGTGAGCTCGGATTGGAGGCGTGCCCTTCTAATCTGCTGCCGATCCTGCTGCCAGGATTGCCCACGTTCTTCCTCTATCGTGAGGGTGTACGTATAGTTCAGCTTGGTTTGCATCTAGACCAAGCTATTGTTCTGGTTTTTGCCTAGTACCAATTTAATCGATCTCAATTGGTTGAGGCGCTGGTGCTTCCGTTGGTTAAATCGAGTACTACGGCTGTTGGTTAACTCGAGTACTGCTGCTGCTAGTAGACCTGCTGGTTACATCGAGTACTGCTGCTGCTAGTTGATAGTGAGGACATACCTGAATTATTTGGAAATATTCTTGCGGCGTCTGATTTCAGTAATACGCCGTATCATCTTGGTACTCAGAGCAAGGTTGCGTTGCAGATTTTTTTTACTCCTCGGCTGTTCGATCTTGATACTTTGTGAGATGTCGCTGCATGAGGATTCTGATCTGGATGGAGGAGAAATTCCTTTGAGTTCAGAAATAGCTGAAGATCTACGTATCCACCTGATGTCGATCAAAGGCGCAAATAAAAATCTTCGCACAAAGGTTGAAGATATGTCTGCAAATATTGCGGGTGTCGAGGACAGGCTTAATGTATGATTGACGACTAGTGATCGCCAACGGGATGACAGTTTGCGAGTGGTGACAGAGAGCCTAAATCGGTTGACTGCGGCAGTTCAGCGCCTAGAGGCAAGAGATGCGACACCCCGGCAGTCCCGATCACCGCGGCGCGGCCGCAATCAGTGTGATGCTGATGTTTCTGATTTGTCTGATGCTCGTGGAGGCTATCAGCGCCGACCGCGACGTGTTGCAGAGGTTCACCATGGTGCTGGTCAGCGATGCAACCAAGGTGGTGAAGCTACTCAGGAGGACGGCGGTCTTGGTCGAATAAAGCTGACCATACCAGAGTACTCGGGACGTTCTGACCCGGAGAAGTACTTGGAGTGGGAGATGCGCGTGAACCAGATTTTTGATGGCCACAATTATTCTGAAGAAAAGAAGGTTCGTGTCGCATCCATGGAATTTACTGAATATGCTCTTGTGTGGTGGGATAATAAGAACCATACAGGAGAGAGACCCGCAACATGGGTTGACATGAAGCGTGTCATGCGGGAGATGTTTGTGCCCGCTTGCTACACTCGACAGCTTCATAGTAAATTGCGTCGACTTGTGCAAGGTACAAAATCATTTGATGCATACTACAAAGAGATGCAAACATTGATGATTCGTACAGCAGTACGTGAGTCCCCGGAGGCAACCATGGTTCGTTTCTTTGAGGGGCTGGAAGAAAAGATTCGCGACCGTGTTGATTTGATGCAATATAATGATATACATGAGTTGCTTCATCAAGCAGAACGTGTTGAACGTTGGGTCTTGGATAAGCAAGCTGCGGAGATTCGTCCGAGTTACAGCCTTGGGAGACGTAGTTCTTCTCATATTGACAATGGTAGTACTAAACCGGCTGCTTCTTACAAGTCGGTGAGCAATGAACAAGGCAAGGTAGCTGCTGCACATAAGGAGGTTTCTCAAGCTGCATCGAGCACGTCTCATCATAGTAATATTATATGCCATAAGTGTGGGGGGCGAGGGCACATAATGCGTATGTGTCCTAATAAAAAATAGATTTTGCTTGTTGATGATGCATATATTTCAGAATCTGAAGATGAGATGCCAGAACTTGTGGATGATACAAATAAAGATGATGGAAAGTCCATAGATTGTTGGCCTCACCTTAATGTGGCAAGTTTGATGGCGCATAAGGTTCAGCGTGATGACAAGGTAATTGTTGAACCTGGACAGCGGCGTAGCATTTTTCAAACTGCATGTACCATCAAGGGAGAAGTATACAAACTGATTGTTGATGGTGGAAGTGCAAGCAACATGATTAGTAAGGATGTGGTAGAGTCACTTTCTTTGTCTACGTGGGAGCATCCGAAGCCATACTATATGCAATGGATCAATGGTGTTGGCAAGTTAAAGGTCGCCCATAGAGTGAAAGTTCCTTTTTCAGTGGACGGATATGTTGATAAAATGGAGTGTGATGTTCTACCGTTGCATGTTTGTCATCTTTTATTGGGACGTCCGTGGCAGCACGATGTCAATGCACTTCATCATGGACGCAAAACATGTACACCTTCATGCATAAGGGTGAGTTCTACGCTCTTCTTCCCAAGGATGCAAAGGATATACAATGTACCGTCGAGGTGTTCAAGACGCGGTCTGCAAGGCGTAGGTCGAAACCGAGGACGGTTTCCTTTGAAGGGAGGGAGGATGATGAAGCCAAATCTACTGTGACTAATATTTCCATTAAGGCAGCAAGGTACGTGATACCAGCTAGACGACGTATTATCGCTCGCGCCGACAATGGTGGAAAGTTGGATCTGTGCACAGACAATACTTTAGCCGAAGTACAAATTGTTCCAGAGGATGAGGTGAAGCCTACATTTAGAACTCCATGCAAGTATATTATGGTGGGTCAAATTCAAATTAATTTGACTTGAACTTAGTCTCAAAGACGCTACTGGCAGTGCGCTCTTCCAGATTTATTGAGGAGTACTAGTACGTGTTAGTATTTCAGTTTCTTGTTGCATCGAGTAGTATTTTTAATCAGCGTCAGTTTGTTTCGGTACTAGTTCTGGTCTTTTTGGTATTTTCTTACGTAAGATATAAAAAGGGCCAGCTAAGTTTAGTTGGGCTGACTTTGGGTTTTACATGAACCAGCTTTCGAGTCCAATACAAATTATATGAGTCCAGGTGCTTGCATGCACTATATATAGGACCATCTGGTCATGTATCTAGGGCAGACAATGTTTTGAGAATTAAACATAAACCAGAAAACGCCATGGTTCCGGCGGCCATCTTCTGCGTGTGTTTCCGTTGAAAATCCATTGAGATTTGTTCCTGTGAGCTCGGATTGGAGGCGTGCCCTTCTAATCTGCTGCCGATCCTGCTGCCAGGATTGCCCACGTTCTTCCTCTATCGTGAGGGTGTACGTATAGTTCAGCTTGGTTTGCATCTAGACCAAGCTATTGTTCTGGTTTTTGCCTAGTACCAATTTAATCGATCTCAATTGGTTGAGGCGCTGGTGCTTCCGTTGGTTAAATCGAGTACTACGGTTGTTGGTTAACTCGAGTACTGCTGCTGCTAGTAGACCTGCTGGTTACATCGAGTACTGCTGCTGCTAGTTGATAGTGAGGACATACCTGAATTATTTGGAAATATTCTTGCGGCGTCTGATTTCAGTAATACGCCGTATCACTGCTGCTCCCTCTGCTCCTGCTGCTCCTCCCAGAATCTTCTCTTTCTTCTGCATTGCCATAGCGCTGTGCCGCGAGATTCAGCATTTGCCGCTGAATTTCACTAAGTTCATGGACGGGCGAGAACTGCGTGAAGCGGTTCTCCGTGAACAATCTGGCAGTGGGACTCCATACAAAGTGGAGGTTTGGTATGATGGCAACGGCGAGCAGTACTTTAAGGGTGGCTGGTCGCAGTTTGCAGAAGACCACGATATCCATCAAGGCTTCTTCATGACCTTCGACTTCCATATCGGCACGTCAAAGTTCGACGTGAAGATCTATGACAGCACTCAGTGCCAAAAGGAGTATGAAGCTGAAGTCCATTTTCATTAGGATCTTCTTTATATGTAATTTCTTTTCATAATGTCCTTGCTACAGTTTCTCTATGTAATGAATATCCATACTTTGCTTTGACGCTTTTATTAGTACCATGAAAACAAATCATTGTTTTGAGGTATGCTTTATATATATCGGGTTCTTTGTGAACCAATTGCTTTGAAGGATATCGGGTTGTCTGTACAACCTTATAATGAAAAAAGATCTCCATGTCGCGATAAAAGTTTTCTTTCGTACGACCCGAGGGTTTTAAGCCCCCGAGTGGAGAAGTAAAAATAATTTATACAATTTCGTCGAGTTCAACCCAAGGAACCCGGCCTATGGCCTCATGTTCTGGGTTCAGAAGGTTTAACTCGAATTTTACTGATACCACTAGATTTACTCTACGCGTAAAAACGTCGTAGCTGCTCCGCATTCCACGGGTTGCCCTCGTCTTTCCCTGTCTTCTTGTCTTGTAATCGATATGCTCCTCCTGGTATCACTTCTGTGACGATGTAAGGTCCCACCCAAGGGGACTCCAATTTGCCGTGGCTATCATGCCTGATTCGCAAAACTAGATCTCCCACCACGAAGGATCGTGGACGAACTCGACTACTGTGGTAGTTTCACAGGCTCTATTGATACTGCGTGGCTCTTTCTAATGCTTTATCTCTTGCTTCATCTAGTGCATCGACATCGTCTTGCAATGCTCCTGTTGATGTTGTTTCATCGTATGTCGTTACTCTTGGAGCCTCGTGTGTAACTTTGACTGGAAGGATGGCTTCTGCGCCATGGACCAGGAAGAAAGGAGTTTCTTGAGTTGTGTGTTGGGCATGGTTCTTAGACTCCAAAGAACGGAGGGCAATTCATCTACCCAAGCGCTCTTGGCTTTCTCGAGAGGTGCTAAGAGCCTCTTTTTTATCCCACTACATATCAGGCCATTGGCTTTTTCGACTTGCCCATTTGTCTTCGGGTGTGCCACAGATGCAAATTTAAGTTTGATTCCTAATCCTTCGCAGTAACTCTTGAATTCCTTTGAGGTGAAGTTTGTCCCATTGTCCGTGATGATGCTATATGGTACGCCGAAACGGAACACTATTGACTTGATGAAGTTGATCACTGCTGTCAAATCTTGAGTTGTTACCGGGGCTGCTTCCACCCACTTGGTAAATTTATCGACTGCCACTAGCATGTAAACATGTCCTCCTGGCCAGGATTTATGCAACTTTCCCACCATATCGAGGCCCTGTTGTGCAAAGGGCCAGGACAATGGTATTGGCTGTAACTCTGCTGCTGGTGCATGTGGCCGAGATGCAAATCTTTGACAGGCTTCACACTTCCAGACTATATCTTTCGCGTCTTCGATGGCTGTTAACCAATAAAATCCTGCACGGAACGCTTTTGCCGCTATTGCCCTGCTGCTTGCATGATGGCCGCACACTCCGCCATGTATATCTTTTAGTATTACTTGTCCTTCCTGAGGCGTTACACAACGCTGCAAAACGCCGGTAATACTCTTCTTGTATAATTTCCCCTGCAACATGACAAACGCTTTCGATCGTCGAGTTATCCTTTTGGCTTCCACTGCATCTTCTGGTAATTGTTTGTTCATCATGTATGCGAGATATGGCTGCATCCAGGTTTCTTCTATCATCATGACTTCCCCAGGTTCCGGCGTAGCCCCCAAGCCTGCTGTAGTAGTCGAAGTTTTGACACTTTTTATTGACCTTTCCACTATTTCCTCCCAGAATACTCCCGATGGCACGGATAAACACTGGGACCCGATATTTGCTAAGGTGTCGGCTTCTTCATTGCTATTTCTGCTGATATGCGAAACTTCGCATCCATCAAATGTTCCTTCGAGGTAGTGATATAAGTTCTTGTAGGCCATCATGTTGTCATTGATTGTGTCGCATCTATTCATAACTTGTTAGATGACAAGGTTTGAATCCCCAAATATTTTTAGTTGAGTTGCTCCACATGCTTTGGCCATCTTCATTCCATGTAGCAGAGCCTCGTATTCTGCTTTATTGTTAGAAGCCTGCGGAAAACTCATCCTTAAGACGTACTTCAGCTTGTCGCCATGCGGCGATATTAAGATTACTCCTGCGCCTGCGCCTTATACTCTCTTAGAACCGTCAAAGTACATTGTCCAGACACTCGATAAATCTGGCGGTCCCGTGCTTTGCAGCTCCAGCCATTCTGCTGTGAAATCTGGCAAGATTTGCGACTTGATTGCCTTCCTTTTTTCATACGTGATGTCCATGGGAGATAATTCGATTCCCCACAAAGAGACACGTCCTGTTGCTGAAGGATTGTTCAATATGTTCGATAGTGGCGCTTCATTGACCACTATAATTGGGTGCACCGCAAAGCACTGTCGCAGTTTTCGTGCAGTTATAAAAACACTATATGCTAGCTTTTGATAGTGCGGGTACCTCTGTTTTGTCGGGGATAGCACTTCACTGATGAAATATACCGGCCTCTGGACGCCGTGGGCTTTTCCTTCTTCACTTTTTTCGACTACCAATAGTGTACTCACCACCTGATAAGTTGCGGCGATGTAGAGTAGTAGTGGTTCTTTTTCTTTTGGTGCGACCAGCACTGGTGACGTGGAAAGCACTTTTTTCAGCTGTGCAAAAGCTGTGTTTGCTTCTTCTGTCCATTCAAATTTATCATCTGATTTCTTCATAAGTGCATAGAAAGGAAGCGCCTTTTCTCCCAATCGAGCAACAAAACGACTTAATGCCGCGACGCGTCCTGCAAGTTTCTGTACGTCGTGTAGTTTCGTGGGTTTCCCCATTGTCAAAATTGCTTGAATCTTCTCAGGGTTCGCCTCTATTCCTTGTGCTGATACCAGGAACCCCAAAAGTTGTCCTGCCGATACGCCGTAGGAACACTTTGTCGGGTTAAGCTTAAGCTTGTACCTACTCAGGTTGTCGAAGGTTTCTGCCAAGTCGATGATTAAAGATTGCTCCTCTCTTGCAGTGATGACCACATCATCAATGTAGACTTGGATGTTGCGTCCTATTTGGCTCCCGAGGCAGTTTTGCATCATCCGTTGATAAGTTGCTCCTGCATTTTTTAGGCCGAACGACATTACTTGGTAGCAAAACACTCCGTACGGTGTGATGAAGGCCGTTTTTTCTTCGTCTTCCTTCTTCAATTTGATCTGATTGTAACTAGAATACGCGTCCAGGAAGGAAAGCCTCGCGCATCCCGCTGTTGAATCAATTATCTGATCGATGCGGGGTAGAGGGAAGGGATCCTTTGGACAATGCTTATTGAGAGATGTGTAGTCAACACATACTCTTTGTACGTCTGTGTTCTTCTTGGGTACGATGACTGGGTTCGATACCCAGCTCGAAGTTTTGATTTCTCTGATAAATCCGGCATTTTCCAGCCTGTGCAATTCTGATGCTATCGCCTTTCTTTTAGGTTCATCAAATCATCGCAACGGTTGTTTGACTGGCTATGCCTTGGGATCTACATTTAATGCGTGCTCGACGAGTTCTCTGGGAACTCCTGGCATGTCTGGTGGACACCAGGCGAAGATTTCCCAGCGCTCACAGAGGAACTCGACGAGCGCTCTTTCCTATGCGGGATCCAAATTTACCGCAATTGATGTCGTCTTGTTTGGATCTGTAGGGTGGACCTGGATCTTCTTCGAGTCCTGAGTTGTGTCGAAAGCCTGATCTGGCAGGGCTCGTCCAGCGTCGGGTAGCACATTATGATCTGTTTCTCCTTTTAGCCTGTCATATTCTGCTGTCATGCCGAAGGTTTGCGCCATCCTATTGAATTCTCTGTCACATGTGTTGGCTACTTCAAAGCTCCCTTGCACTGTAATTGTTCCTTTGGGTCCTAGGATTTTTAGCGTGAGATACGCGTAATGAGGCACTGCCATGAATTTTGCAAATGCTGGGCGCCCCAGGATTGCATGGTATTGCGACTGCCAGTCCATAACTTCAAATTCCAGCTTCTCTCTGCGGTAGTTGCTGCTACTGCCAAAGCAAACATCGAGTTCTATTCTTCCCAAAGGGTAGTTTGCGGCTCCTGGTACTATTCCGTGGAAGGAGCAGTATGTTGGCTTCAAACTCGTCAGCGAGATACACATTGCCTTCAGGGTTCTAGTATATATCAGGTTGATGCCACTTCCTGCGTCCATAAATACTCTTTCGATGTCGTACCCTCCTATTTGTGCCTTTAAAACCATAGGCGAGTGGCCTGGCCTGGGAACTTTCCTTGGGTGGTCTGCTCTACTGAACTTAACTGGTTGATTTGACCACCGCAAGTACTCTGTGGTAGCTGGTGGTGACGATATTGCTATTTTACTTGCCTGGATATGCTCTTTCGCTCTTTCTTCGACTTAGGCACCGGTTGAATCATAGCTGATATGTAAACTTTTGACTCTAGGTGCCTTGCTAGCCTATGCATTTGATATCCTTGAGTTGTGTGCTTCTCTTCTTGCCATCCTCCTTGGTTTGAACCCATGGCGCTTTGTAGCCTTAAGAACGTTCTACAATCCTTCATCTGGTGATTTGAGACTCTTTTCCCATCAAGATATGCGTAGTGGATTTGACAAGGTCCGTATAACATATCCTCGGCCGAAGGACCGGAGTATCTCGATTTTTCTACTCCTTTTGCCTGAAACCTCCTGTTTACATATCCTTCCTCTTCTTTTGCTGCGGTGTCATCTCCTCTGTCTGCTTATTCTGTCGACTTCTGGTGAACGTCCCCTTTTGTTATTATATGCGTCTTCTCCATCAGCAAATTTGTTGGCATCTTCCATTAGCTCGGCTACTGTTGTAGGTCTTGTTCTTCCTATTTCTTCCACGAGATCTGAGCGACGAAGTCCAGCCGAAAAAGCGTCTATTGCTCGTTCGTCGGAGACGTCCTCTGCTGAGTTTTTGATTACACTCCATCGTTGTATATAAGAACGTAGAGTCTCGCCTTTCCTTTGCACACACGCCTTAACTTTCTCCAGTGATGTTGGGCGCTTGTATGTTGAACGAAAATTTCTTGCGAATTGGCTTTCGAGTTCTCCCCAACTTCCAATGGATTCGTTGGGTAGGGTATTCAACCACGACCGTGCTGCGCCGGTGAGGTGTAGCTGCAAACTTTGCATTGCAGTCGCTTTTGTTCCCCCTAATATCTGCACTGCCTGCAAATAGTCCGATAACCATAGGGTAGGTTCTTGCGACCCGTCATATTTATGCTGATCATGTGGTAATTTGAATCCTTTGGGTACCCGAGTTTTGCGAACCCTGCGGGTAAAGAATAATGCGCCCATCTCTTTATCGTCGTCTTCATAATTTTCTTCCCTCCAGGCGTGGCGTGATTTATTTACTCGAGCCTATGCTATTATATTTTTTGCGTCCTCCTTCCTCTTTTGTCGCCTTTCCTCTTCTGATGACTCACTATACTTGTTATCTGCGAAGTTGTATCTGAGCTTCTCCTTTTGCTTTTCCTTGTAGCTTGTCGACTTTGTGTCTGGACCTTTTTCCCTGATCTTGCTCTCCACTATTCCGAGGTTTCGTATCGCGGCTCGGTGCATATCTTCTCACGGATCCTCGGGTTCTGGCCTTGTAGTTAGTAAATACGCCTGTGCTGCTATCAACGCTGCTTCTGGCGTTTCTTGCATGAAGTCATCTTCCTCCTCTTCTAGCTGTGGGGTAGGGCTCCTCGAGTACCTTTCTTCTCTGCTACGTGTTGTTGCCCCCTGTTGTGTTTTGGGTCTCCGCGCCTTTCTCTACTGTACTCGGAATCCTCACTATAGTCATCCCAGTATTCCTCCCTTGATACACTGTTATTGTTTTGAAGAATCATGCCTCTTTCCTCCCTTAGTTTCTTCCTATGTTGGTATAATGCATACTGATATCCCATTAGAACTTCTCTTCTCGATCCTTCGGGTACTTCTGTACCGTGATTGATAGCTGACTTGATCATTCTCCATTCGCCAGCCGAAACGTGGACTTTCTCCTTATCCTTTTTGTTGTGTTCTTTTATTTTGTCAACTTGCATGTCGACCTTTTTACTTCCTTCGTTGTTGTTCTCTTCTTCTGCTTCGGTGATAATGACGCATAGCTGATGCACTTTGGAGACGCCACTGCTTCCAACGGCGAAGTCCCTTGCGATGTTGTGTGTTTGACACGCTCTTTCTTCCGAGTCAAAATTTTCCCAAATTTTGTCGCCTTTTGCGATTGGTGCTTTTTCCAAGCTGACCGGCGAGTTTACCTCGCTGGAAGAGCCTTCTGATGATTCCAACATTACCTCTCTTTCGGGCTTGCTCGCCGACGGATCTGGTTTTGTCGAATCCGAGAAGCGAGATGAACCCGATGGCCCGACGAAGATGCTCAAACTTCCAATTGTTAACTCCATCTCCTGACTTCCGTCGAGTTCTGAACTGCTGCTGGCTAAAAGCGAAAAAGCCGTCGAATTCATGACTCCAACGCCCAGTTCCCCACGGTCGGCGCCAATTGACGAGGGGTTAACTCGACAAATGTCCTAGATGAAGGACTTAGGATCAGGGGAAGAGGGCGTCGGATGAACTCGAAGGTAAAAGTTAGTCGAAATAAGTGTATATCGAAAGTAAACTTGGGTGTTCAACCTGGCTTGCTTTCAATCTGGCCCACACCGTCCCCTCCTGGCCCCTATATATAGGTGGCCAGGTCTCGAGGATCGGGTAGGGTCCGATACAGATTACAATATCGACATACGGTAAGAACTCGTATTCGACTATCATTACAATTGGGTCTAGCTTAACGGGCCTCAGGGGTACTCAACTAACGGGATCTACTAACTATACCCTTGTCACTATGTCTGCGAGTTCATTCGCCAGACGACCAAAGAGAAGGGCGCAGACCAAAACTTCAAAAAACTTGAAGTACGATAAACAATAATCACAACTTTATTTTATTACCATCAACTGTGTTTAGTTTCATTCATATATATTGATCCCCTTCTTTAAATTAGATCGAACGGATGCAGGACGGTCTTCTACCACAAGAACGCATGCAAGCAATTCAAGAGGAAAATGCCGGATTCTTATTAGAACATATCATAGATCCGAAAGGAGAATACTATTACCTGGTTCATTTAGAAGGGTGAAGTGTAAAAAAGAAGATGTAAAATGAAATTTGTGTGAGTTACCGTTTGTAATATGTTTCAACCAAGCACGACGGATGAGACGGTGAATAATATATTCGTGACCATGATGTGTAATATATATATATATATATATAGTTCCTTCATTATTGCTGTATATATGTAGTACCATTAAATTGAATATAAAACACACC